>CM031540.1:20000000-20469137 GCA_018361395.1 Boechera stricta | reverse complement strand
CCMRGSMGGTATCGGTCGATACTAGTATTACTGAATACGAACMMMRTCATCTCAGGCTCAAAATCCTCTTCTCTAGCGCTCGAGGTGATTGCGTTGACATGTCCATCTTTGTGGTTGAACCATCTTTCCCTTGACAACTGCGATGTGCTATTTGATTTTCCAGCATCTTCGATGGATTTAGGCGTCGATTCTCCCATTCGATCGTGTATAAATTATCAGCTTTCTATTGAAATCCGTCATCTTTTGTTGTCCTGCAAAATTTGTTCGAGGATCTCCGTCTTCTTCTCGGTTGTAACCACCTTGCTGATTATTGTTGAAGCTTGGTTGTTGTAACCAAATCGCTGACCACGAAAACGAGAACCACCAATAGTTAACATCCTCTGCCTCATCTTCAATGTTCTCTCGCCAAGCAAAATGTACAGCCTTCTTCGTCTTTCCCACTAAGAGGTTGTGCATCGTGTCCAACTTCGCCTGAACCTCGGCCAATCTGCGAGCAGTCAGCAACACTAGCGAGCCGTTTTTGCTCGAAATCAGCATTCTTGGCTTGTGCTAGGCAAGTTCTCAATCAGCTTCACAGCATCGGTTGGAATCCTAGTGTTGAAGTTCTCTTTGCAGAATCCAGTGCCATCGATACCGCCAATCAATCCCTCCGTAAAAGATCCCGAGCAGCTGAACTCGACTGAAACCGTGTGCGGACAGTCTCTCCGGTAGATCGAATCGCACTCAAGCAGCCTTGAGTGCTTCGTGTCCCGCAAAATTGAGAGATCTTGTTCCGAGCTCCTCCGATCTCGCATCGCCATAGAAATTGTTCAGAATGCGTTTCGGTCTGCCCAAGTAGCGAGAGATCCGGAGGTAGTGCCAGCCAGAAGCTGCCTCTCCACCAAGAGAGTATGGAAAGAGCTTACAAAAGAGGTATTCATGGTACTCCATTGTACTTCATACGGTGACCAAGTCCTCGATTCTCGATGTGATCCATGTGGTGCCTTGAGAGAGACCGTGAAGGGGTGCTGTCCAACAAGAGTGAAGTAAGCAGGCTTCAGCTCAAAGTCATTCCTCGAAAGTTGGAATACGGATCGCCGCACGATTGGCATAGAATTGATCCGTCGGTTGTAATCGCCAAGCGTCCGCTCAGCAACAGCGTTGTGGAGGAGGTATTTGTTCACCTTCCTCATCATGCACCAAACCTGTGGAAGATCCATCTCAACTGTAGTTCTTTCTTTTTCATCGGCGCTCAAGCTCGCTAGCCTGAGTGGAGAGATTGATCGCTGGTGTGTTCTTCTCTCCTGGTAGACGCTGATGCATACACCTGAAAATCAAAAGACGAGAAGATAAGTAACCAAAATTCAAAACAGACATTCAGTCGACGATCAAGGTATCGATCGATACCAATGGAGTATCGATCGATATCGACGATTTAACTTAGACAAAATCGACAACTAAAATTCTAAGGTGAATTTTTGAGTCCCCGAACGGCGCCAAATTTGATATGCTCAAATTAATACCCTATGATGATACTAAAGCAGTTGCTGCAGAAAGTTAGGGTCGAACACAAGAACTCAAGAAAACTCACAATGATGAAAGATGCAGATGCAGTAAACAAATGATTGATGAGAAAACAGATGATCGAATTAAACTTAGTTGAATTTGTATAAGGAAACAGCTCAGGGAAATTCTCAGGAAATCAATGATAAACAACAATTAATCAATTAAGGTTCAATTCATTAAGCTGCCGTTCAACTCAAACACGAAAGTATAGTTAACCAACCTGTCGTGCGAAAACTAACTAAGTCTAAAGTCTAAAATTCCAAATCTCTTTGCAAATCCTACACAGTAAACCAGCAATCAATTCAAGTTTGATATGTTCACAATTCGATTAAACCAAATCTCTTTGCAGATAATCCAATTGCTCACCCTAGGTTTTATCAGATTACTCAATTGCACTGTCGTGCCTAATCGAATCAGGTTCTATATTCTAAGTGATCAGGTTAGAAATAGCTTTGAGAACAACCTATGGTGAAGAACTATTCAGATTTTGAACCCTAACAAATCAATTATCATAAATCAGAGAAATCCATATGAGAAAACCCTAAACCTAAAATGAGACTACTCAGACATGATAGATGAAACAAGTAACATAACTGAATAAATCATGAAATTAAATATAACAAAAGAATAAAAACAAGGGTTCGGGATCTTCTCTATGATGAACAAAGTCTTGGATCCGTCTCCCTCACAAAAGCTCTCCAAAGTAAAGTCTCCCTAACCTAAAGACTAAGAGTTTGCTTAAATAGGTCTAAAAACACGAGCTGGGCCTCTTTGTAAATAAGGGAAAGTATTGGGCTTCTTTTGGTGAGAATTCTCATCCTTGGATATCTATCTCCGCTGTCGTCGATCGATCGATACCATGATGGTGTCGATCGATGCTAAAGCTTCAAAACGGGTACTTTCTTCGGTTTGCTCCAAAAAGGCTCCAAATGTCTCCAAAATCTCCAATTTCGTCCCAAACGTGCTAAAACCTGAAAAGACTCTAAAATGATAGAAAGAGCACTAGAAAGACTCGATAAAACGACTTATATCATGGCTAAAAACGGGTAAAATCCATGATATATCAGACCCGATTGTTCCACTCGGTTCACTTAATCTCCAAGCTGTTGGAGTTAGGTCTGAATACTTGTGAGGATGCCCATAATGTCCAGAGGCTCAGCCATGCCTCAAGATACCTCGCAAAATAGTTACAACCCAAAGGAAAACTTAGAATAGCAAACCTTCCAAGTTGCAATTCTAGCACATGTTAAATGAGGGAAATCAAGCTTTGTAAAATTCAAATTTTGGCACACACATGAGCTGGAACAAGTACCAAACAAAAGCAAAAGTAAAAAGGCCAAAAGCAAAAGCGTACAACAAAAGGTTTCTAATTTTGGCAAAAACACCCTCTTCTTCCTATGACCTAATCGAAAATGATGCAAGCTTCTAGGAGTAATAATGGAGATTGGGACATGCAAGATAAGACTTCCTAATCATACAAACTACATCAAATAACCCAAACCACACACTACAAGCCTCAGGAAACAAAACGAAAGCAAAAGGAGGCAACTTTAAACAATTTCTACCAAGACAAGAGCTAATCAAGCAAGATACAAACTAAACCAGCAAGACACAAGTCTCTAAACAACCGAAACGAACCAGGAAACACAAGACAAGAGCAACTAAACACCCTAATCAACAACCAAACTCCAAACTAAGTCAAAGATGCAAACTTTATGAAACTTTCTCATAGACCCATTCATGATTAAACTAAAGGAGGAAGTTTGAGTTGAAAAGATGCAAACTTCAGGACTTTTAGGCTCTGATACCAGATGACACGCCCAAGACCCAAAGAGAAGAAGCAAACCGAGCTTGAGAAGGGACAAGGACCAAACGGTGGAGTAATAGGGGAATTATGCCGGATTGAAGTAAGGGAAATGAGATGTGCGTCTAGGGTGATCAAGATGGTGGATGGGCACGTCGGAGATGAACAAGAGGAGCTCGGACTCAAAGACACACGGACGGTAGACAAACGACGGCGGCGGTGGAAGAGCGGAGGAGGGGAGAAACGACGACGGTTGAGGTGAGAAGATGAGGGACAGTGATGAAGCAACCAAATGGGGAAATGAATGGCACCACAAGAGCTATGGATTGCTCTTGATACAGCCACCTACAAGCTGAGGACAAACCTCCAAGCTTCTAGGGTTTTCTCACTCTAGACTAGAGATGAGAGACAAAGGTACAACTTGATAATTTTATGTAATGATTGCTTAACATTAAAGAGAGGAGTATCTTGCCTTTTATAGGCTTACAATTAGGGTTACTAAATAAAAATTAGGACCTAAGCCAATAGTGGACAAGCCTTGATACTTAGGCCCATTAATATCAATTAAACCCAAAAATAAACCAAAGAAAGTAAATAGGCAAGTCTTAAGCAAAGTAAATAAAAGGAAAACATTTGTAGAGTTTTTTCTTGAAGATAGGATCATATCTCTTATGTGCTCAAGCTTGTCTTAGATGTTTCCAAGTTAAGCACACAAGGGAGAAGAGATATGATGCTTTAGACTTTTCCGACCTTGTTAAAACCCTTCCCTATAAAAATCCAAAAGCGGGAAAACTAGTGATAGGGAAAGAGTGTCTTACTTCACCTAAAGTCTTGGAGGGTGTCCTCACTAATGATGAGTGAGGACACATGAAGCTTTGCTTCTAAAGCATAAAGAATAAAGAATATTAGTATAGATAACATCGTGATAAAGTTTAAAATTGTTGCCTCATTAAAAATGATGGGAGGTTTTTTTTACCTCTTCACAGGTTTCACCCGAGAAATTAACCTCGAGAGTTTAACCCGATCTTACCGCAAGTGCACGGTTAAATGCAATTGTAGTACAATCGGGATCGATCCACAGGAACTGAGAATCACTACACAGAGAGTGCAGAAATAAATCTAATCTAGACAAAATATAAAGATTGAGTGTTTTGGTTATACTATCTAAAATGCCTAAAATAAACAAAAGAGATAAATAACAGAAAATAAATAAAGCAGATAAATAAAATAAACTATTAAAATAAATGACTAACGAAATTAAACTAAATAATCATAAATTAAATATCTAAATTAAATGCATAAAATAAATAAGTAGTAATTAAATAAGTAGGCAATAAATAACGTGCGATGAACGATACTTAAATAAGCGTAAGCAATAATAAATGATCTCAAGGGTGAATGGGAACGATTTCAGGAAATCTAGATTTAGGGTTCATTTTCTACCTAACAAGTTTATATTTGTCATTCTAGGGATTTTCCATGTCTTGCTAGTCCACTCTCGTGGTATGCTAGACTCTATATTCAGATCCACTCTCGTGGTAAACTGAATATGCATTTCATACAATCCCATCATCGAATACTAACCATCTTTAGACTCTCGCTTCAAGAATACAAAGTGAGAAATAGATTTGTTTCCAAAGCACAACCCACTCTCGTGGTGAAATGCTCTTAAGATATTCAATCTAACTTGGCCAAAGCCAGATCTATTATTAACTCTATCAATCAACAAATTCGACACTAGCTATGACTCTCTAGTGTGCAGATCTGAAGGTTTAACCCACTATCGTGGCATTAAACACTTCTAAACGTACAACCACACCTACTGGATTCAGTTGTACTCTTAAGTATCTCCTATAAGAGAATACTCAGTATTAAAGTGCACACTAAAGTAGCTAAATCAATAAAGAACAATCGAACATTACTAAACCGTATAACGTAGATCCCATCATCGATCCCCACCCTAGAGATCTAAAGGATCTACTCACTCATACCTCTGTGGATGACAGCATGATATGAGTAGGAAGATATGATAAAGAATAAACTAAGCAGTAAATAAAGTAAAGCAATGATTAAAAGAAGAACTAAAGAAATCTCATAAATAAATCTCAAGAACAAAGAGTTTTGTGTGTGTTTATTGATGGAATTGATACTAAGGGTTGGTGGCTGCTTCTAGGGCTGTTTTTATAAGTATTTATATAGTCGTAGGGTTACTAGAACAAACCAGGTCATTTTCCTAAGTTTCTAGAAGCCAAAAATCTGAAACTATCTAAATTTCCACTTTTCTCATATGACAGAATCAACCTTGATACGTCGATTTTGGGGTCTGGAAACAACATCTGGCTTGATAGGTTGATTATGGGGTCGATGCTACAGTAAAAACAGTGTTTTCTATCGATCTGAACTGGTCATGCACTAGGTTGATGCTTGGCTTTGTAGCTCCGAAAAAACCTTCTATGATCGTCCGCGACCCATGACAAGTAGCTCCAACTTCCTCATGTCATCTTAAGGCTCTTCAAAACTCTAGAAACATCAGTTTTGCTCCAAGTACCTAAGAACACATAAACATATGCAAAAACACTAAAACTATACTAAATGTTAGTTATAAGGCAATATAACTAACTTATTCTAATGCATAAAAACATGTAAAATGCGATATTATCAACTCCCCACACTTATCCTTTGCTTACCCTCAAGAAAGCAAAAGCTAAGTATGGTGAAGTTATTTTATTGAAAATAGTAAAGATAAAGAGAGTGAACTTATACCTTGTGACATTATTGTGTTAGATGTTTTTCGTCCTTGTGGAGATGGGATGATTCCTATCATACTCCATGTACTTCACCATAAGCATAGCAATGCACCTTAATTCAAACCACTCCTCCTTCGAACTTTGACTCCTCATTGTCAACCTCTCTTTTTATTCTAAGTGTGCATTCTCAACTTGGGGGTATTGATAGCTTTGTATTTTACATGCTTTTATGCTTTACAATAAGTTAGTTTTATCCTTTATAACTAACATTTAGTTTAGTATTAGTATTTTTGCATGTGGTTATATGTTTTTAGGTACTTGGAGCTAAACATGAGTTCTTGAGATGTTTTGGAGCCTACTAAAGTCTTTGGGAAGATTGGTGACATTGCTTGGATCGTACACATTCGAAGAAAGATTTCACAGAGTCAGAAGAGGACAATATCGACCCCAAAGAATTTAGGGTCGATATCATGCCCAAAGAATTTCCTGAAAAGAAGAATCAATCCGTCGGAGAAAGGAGCTCAATATCGACCCTAGCATCGACCAATCAGGGTCGATGCTGGCCTCCAAAAAGATGAAAAAATCTTTACGTGGCAAGATATGATTCAGGCAACTTGTCATTTCGAGTTTTAGGCTTCCAAGAACAAGATAAGGACGAAATGGAGAGATCTAAGAAACCCTAATACTATATAATCACTTGTAATCTCACTAGACAAAAACAACTTTTTCATACCCTAGATACACATCTCTTATCCTTGTAGCCATTATTTCATATCAAATAAAGAGTTCTTATTTTACTTCTTCTTTTTTGTTTTAGAGTAGATCTTTTAGACCACCAGGATGGTGGTCGATGATGGGATCTATGTTTTAAAGTTCATTACTGTACTTAACCGATCAAGCTACTTTAGTATGCACAATAATGCTGAGTATTCTCTCATGGGAGATACTTAAGAGTACAACTGAATCTAGTCGGTGTGGTTGTCTATTTAGAAGTGCTTGATGCCACGAGAGTGGATTAAACCTTCAGATCTGCATACTAGAGAGTCATAGCTAGTGTCGAATTTGTTGTTTGATAGAATTAATTATAGATATGGCTTTGGCCAAGTTAGATTGAATATTTTAGGAGTATTTCGCCACGAGAGCGGGTTGTACTTTAGAAACAAATATATCACTCACTTTGTGTTCTTGAGGCGAGAGTCTAAGGATACTTGGTATTCGATGATGAGATTGTATGAAATGCATATCCAGTTTACCACGAGAGTGGATCTGGATATAGAGTCTAGCATACCACGAGAGTGGACTAGTAAGACATGGAAAATCCCTAGAATGACAAATATAAATTATGTAGATAAAATATGAATTCTAAACTTAGGTTTTCTGATTTAGACTATCACCCAAGTACGTGTAAATATTAGTTTAGGATTATTTAATATTTATTTAATTCATGTTTAGTTTAGTTTATTTACTGTTTTCTTAATATAAATTTATTACTTTATTTATTTTATGCTTTTATCTCTGCATCATGCATGTTAGATTAGGAACCAACCCCCATTTCTCTATTTTGCTTAGATTAGATTTAGGCTTGTATTCTCTGTGTGTTATTCTTAGTCCATGTGGATCGACTCCGTATTACTACAATTGCATTTAACTGTGCACTTGCGGTTTTGTGAGTTAAACTCTCGAGATTTTCCTCTCGGGTGAAACCTGTGAAGAGGCATAAAAAACCTCCTAACAAGTTTTTTGCGCCGTTGCCGGAAATTGAAGCAATAGCCATAGAGATTTAGTCTAAATCTGAGGCTAAGTTTTTTTTTTTAATCGATTATTTATTTCTTTTAATTTCAGGTGATCACCAAAAATATAAAAAACAAAGAGGAAAGAAGAAAGAAGATAATGGATCAAATGGAGCACCTGTGAAAGGAAGTACCCGCTGTTGCACTTGAGAGCATCCTTCACCCTAATAGGGATGCTGCTCAAGGTGGTGATGCACGTCGGGCGGCTGCATACCAACTAAAGGTCGCTCTGACGATCATTACTGATCACCTGGATCAGTTTGACAACCTTTGTGGCACATTAAAATCAACGGAGTCTGAGAGGACGATCTGATATTATTCTTATTCCCATTCTCTTTGGGTGACAAAGTCAATCATTGGGAGATGAAATTGGAGGAGAACACATCAACAAACTCATCGGTGGATAGCGTCGGACCTATGAATCGACCTATCACGGTCGATATTGTGGATTCTAAATTTCCAAAACAAAGTCCCGGACAAGAGCATCGACCAATCAGTCCACCACATCGACCTATCAAGGTCGATGCACTTCCAGATCGAAGTCCCAGAAGGATACATCGACCTATTCAGGTCGATTCCAGACCTGTCGAACGTCTCCATCGGTCTAACTAGACCGATACTGCTGCTGCCTTGAGCACTGGACCTCCCCATCGCCCCTCAACGATGGATGGTCGAAGCATCAGACATATGTATCGGACAATCATGGTTGATCCCCATTCTGGAGATAACGAGAATGCTACCTTGGCACCACGATCATACTCAAGGAAGGAATCTCTTGGTGAAGAAGCCATTAACGACGACTACACTCCTGCTGGGGAGAAATCCATTCACCATACGGACTCCGGAGTGATCGATTCGAGGAACCATCGCGCAATCACTTGGCCATCATCTCCACATTTATCTGACCACTCTATTAAGTCGTCGAGCTCACAACCTTAAAAAAAGCACCTTACCTTTGTACATACAATTTTCTTCTAGGATTTTTTCTTTTTTTTCTCTAGTTTTTGGTTTTTCTTTTTTTTCGTTTTTGTTTCTTGCTTTACAGGTGTTCTTCACCATAAAAAAAAAAACAAAATCAGGACTTGCACATGTGGTAGCTCCAAACCCACAACCCGATAAGAGAATCACTGTAAGTTGTTTCTCTTGCTTTTTCCCCCTTTACGGTCTTACATCACAACGAGGACGTTGTGAAGTAAGTGTTGGGGGGTCTTGCAATTAATTGAGGTAATTATTTTCCTTGACATCTTTTGATGAAAGTTTTACCATAAGTTTTTCGCGTTTTGAGAGATTGTTACACTCTTTTCCTCGTTCATAAGTTCAATAACATGTGAAAAGGTTTTTAATGAGGTAGCATTTGAACTTGTTAATTGTGTTATTTGTGTTTATGTTTGGATGCTGTGTGGATAGTGTTTGATCTTTACTAGGAAACGTGGAAAACCCATGAGTGGATCAACAAACCCTAAAAGGATCCTTCCTTCGAAGGCTTTGGCAAATCAGAGTTGACTTCTCACTATAATGGACCTTAAAATTCTCGATTTGGGGCTTGCAATGCATGAGACATGATACCTCTGTGAGACCCTACAAGGCACGTCTATGTGAGTACATTTCCCCTCTTCCCTCCCTACAGTAGAAAAATAAGACAAAAAAAGGATATAGGTAAGAAAGAAGTGAACCGGATGTTGGAAGCTACCACTTTTAGCATTCGCGTCTCATGGAAACCTGTCCAAGTAGCGACAAGAAAAGGCGATTGCAAAAAAAAAAAAATGGTACCCTAGAAAAGTAGGGAAAATCAATTCGACCTTGAAGTGAGAAAAGGGAGAGGAAAAGATTTGTACCAAGACGGTCTTGAGCTTACAGAAATTAGAAAGAGTAAATGTTCATGTTTTACGATCAATACTCCCAAATCGAGAGCTCGTACTTAGAATGAAAAGAGCAGTCGATAATGAAGAGTCAAGGTTCAAAGGAGGAGTGGTCTGAATTAAGGTGCGTTGTTATGCTTATGGTGAAGTACATGAAGTACGTTAGAGACCATTCTACTTCCACCAAGACGAAAAACATTTTAACACAACAATGTCCCAATGTACAAGTTCACTCTCTTTATCTTTATTTGTTTTCAATAAAATAACTTCACCATGCTTGACTTTTGTTTGTTTGAGGATAAGCAAAGGATAAGTGTGGGGGAGTTGATAACATCGTATTTTACATGTTTTTATGCTTTAGAATAAGTTAGTTTTAGCCTTTATAACTAACATTTAGTTTAATATTAGTGTTTTTGCATGTGGTTATATGTTTTTAGGTACTTGGAGCTAAACATGAGTTCTTGAGATATTTTTGGAGCCTACTAAAGCCTTCGGGAAGATTGGTGACATTGCTTGGATCGTACACATTCGAAGAAAGATTTCACAGATTTAGAAGAGGACAATATCGACCCCAATATCGACCTATGGCCTCAAAGAGCCACTCATACTCTTTGTGGTTCGCACAACAATCCACCATCACGTCATTCAACCGGTTTCATAAGAGGAGCTTCGAGCTAACCGTCTAGCCACCCACACCCTCGGCCGCGAGTTTATCTAAGAAGAAGGAGCTTCGGGCTAGCGTGGACATGGATGAGCTAGTAGCTGTGAAGAGCATGGATCATGGAGAGGAAGACAAGTTCGTAGATGAGGAGGCAATGGTGCTTCCCACGGGTCCAATGACGAGATCAAAGACCAAATTACTCAATCAGACCGTGGAGAACTTATTCAACCAAATAAAGACTCAAGTTTTAATCAAAAATCTCTTTTCTAAATTTGAGTCTTGTTGGTGTGTAATATCCAGCAATTTCGATCTATTTGGTGTGTCATATCCAAATAGATCAACCGGTTTATCAAAGGGCCTTTCCGCATCCCTTTGTGGCACCATTCAATCCACCCTTTCACCTCCATAATCGTTCATCCATCTCCATCAATGTTCTTCAATCATCACCACACTTCTAAACGAGATCAAGGGCGTATCAAGTGGTATCAGAGCAGCGTTTAGAAGTTAAGTGTTCTCTTTCAAACCGATCATATCTTGTTATTCAGAGTCTGAACTTTCATATTTGCTGTGGAATCGCCTTAATCGGAGTCGTTTTCTGCTAGTTATACCCGTTCGAATTTGGATTTGCAATGAGGGTTGATTTGCGAAATTTTGACTGTTCGTCTTCTGTTTTGTTCGAATTTTATAAAACCGCTTGTTGCTTGTTTTGGTGTTTCGTTAATTGATTCTGGTTCTAGGGTGAGTTAACTTAATTATAAAATTGGAATCAGGATTTTAGGAGTTGAATTTGATTTTAAATCGAGTTTTGAATACACCCCTGTCTGTCTGCTAAATTCTGCGATTTTGTCTGTTCATCTTCTGTTTTGTTCGAATTTTATAAAAACGCTTGTTGCTTGTTTTGGTGTTTCGTTAATTGATTCTGGTTTTAGGGTGAGTTAACTTAATTGTAAAATTGAAATCAGGATTTTAGGGATTGAATCGAGTTTTAAATCGAATTTCGAATACACCGCTGTCTGTCTGCGATTTTTTCTGTTTATCTTCTGTTCTTTGTGATTGTGTGCATAAAATTCTAGTTGTTCACTTGTGATCTGTTCTAAGTCTTTCCAAAGAACGTTTTACTGGGGTTTGCGTGTTTGATTCTCAGGAAAACATGGCTGGATCAGAGAATGAAGAGACTAGCCAGAATCGAAACAACAAAATCCTTATTGAGGCTATGACAGCGAGAATGGAGCAACTCATGAACGAAAAATTTGAACCTGTAGACAATCAAATGGATACTTTCCGCCAAGAGATTAGGAGAAGAAAAGATCGTGAATCTAGTTCGCAAGTCCACACCAAGCAAACCGGTTCACGAAATCCAGTTTATAAGAGATGTGATTACATGTCTAAATCCCTAACTTTTTCAGGTTCTAGCAAGGATCCTGAGGTGTATTTAAGATGGGAGACTAACATGAAACAATGGCTGCGAGCAAACGATATTCCGAAAGAGGATGAGCTATCTTATGTTGTTGATAATCTTGTTGGAGATGCTTACAAATGGTGGTTGAAAGCAAATGCAAGAACCTTCTACAACTATCCAGTGCAAGATTGGAGAGATTTGAAATCTCGAATGTATGGGGAGTTTGTGAAGAAGCATCAAACACGAAGCCACCTTACCACCAACCCAATGTACCAAGCAACAACAAGGAGTGGACTGTCCCAACCAGCCCTAAGACGTGAGCATAGCTACTACAAACCAAGGGAAGTTCTAACAAATATTACAAAGCAGCAAGATAAGGCAGCAACAACCAACGGTAATGAGAAAGTGTTAAAGCTGGAGACGCACCCAACTTTCAAGGAAGAAATGGATAAGTTTAAAAATCTGTTGAACACCTCCTTTTCTATGATTAAACACTCGTCTTGCCCAAAGGTTGTTGAAACAGGTTTAGCTACTGAAGGAAATGACAATAGTCGAGGAAAACCACCAGAAATTCAAGCGCATGTACACCAAATAATCAAAGGTGAGAAGGACAGACTAGCAAAACTAGAGACATGTAAAGAGGTCATCGAAGTCGAGCCAACAGAGCTGAAGGAGTATGAAGAATCAAGCAACGCACACTTGCTTGTTCCGAAACCCATTTCCAAGCTAAAAGAACAAGTAACCTCTAGTTTGATTTCTTGTGCTGAAAATTTTCAAACTACTTGTTTAATGCACTTGTCTACTTCCAGAGAGCTTGAGAAAGGTATAGGTACCAAGGAAGAGTTGAACTCAACAAAGGATTTTCGGAACCCAAACCAAAGCCATGGAGAAACGACACAAAGGCTGAATGAAATTGCCACCAAAGATGATGAGAGTGTTGATGACACTATTCAGATCAAGGAGAAACCACCAGATGCTCCACAACCAATTAAATCTCGAGGTAACTATCTAGACTCTCAAAAGCGAATGAAGGCTAACCCACTTTCTCTTGGAGCAGAATGTACAATTTTAGGGTTGAGACCTTATAATTGGAGAGAACTTGAAGCGGCCATCCAAACCACATCATCCCCGGATCAAACCAACCAAATTAATGATGGAGAACTATTTTCTCATCATCGGAGCCAAGCACAAAATCACTTTGACGTGTATCTAGAACAAATTCAAGTAACGCACCAAGAACACATAGGCAGGCAATCAAATCTCTTTGAGAAGGCTGGTGAGGTTAAGCAATATTCATTTCTAGAACAGCCAATTTTATTGTTTGAAGCTTTCACGAGCTTGACTAACCTTGCACCGGTGCTGCCGAGTGAGATAATTCTTCTTTTGCAGGATTATGAGGACGAGTTTCCAGAGGGTAACCCCAGAAGATTACCACCCATCTGTGATGATTCTCAAAACCATATTTGGAGACCAGGAGACTATCTAAAACGTCCAAGGACTGTCCTACGCGAGATTTTGATTACTTCACTTCACATGTTCTTCGCTAAGCTAAAAAAGGATCTCTCATCACTTTGTTCGTCTCAAACTTATCAATGGCGACCAGGAGAGCTCTCATTGAGTAAATTTATTTTAAGACAGGGCAATTGACAGTAACAATGCCCTGATGCAAGAAGAGCCMCCTGATCAAACACYACTTCCTTTCACAGACTACACCTATCTTCGAGGTAAGTATAAAAAATTTCCTATTCAAAGTTGCTTATTCTCTTCATTCTTTCATTGCAGATCGCTTTGAGGACAAATCCTTTTCAAGTGGGGGAGGATGATGCGAGCATGGACATGGATGAGCTAGTAGCTGAAGAGCATGGATCATGGAGAGGAAGACAAGTTCGTGATGAGGAGGCAATGGTGCTTCCCACGGGTCCAATACGAGATCAAAGACAAAATTACTCAATCAGACCGGAGAACTTATTCAACCAAATAAAGACTCAAGTTTTAATCAAAAATCTCTTTTAAATTTGAGTCTTGTTGGTTTGTAATATCGCAATTTCGATCTATTTGGTGTCATATCCAAATAGATCAACGGTTTATCAAAGGGCCTTTCCGCATCCTTTTGTGGCACTTCAATCACCACCACCTCCATGTTTCGCCATCTCCATCAACGTTCTTCAATCATCACCACACTTCTAAACGAGATCAAGGGCGTATCATCTTACCAACCTCATATCCAAACCAAAGACTCACCACCGAGTCTTATATCATTCCCTCATTCTCCATTTCACCTTCTCAGTATCTCTAAGTGATAGGGTCATCTTTGATCCATAGCGTGACCCTTCCCGGTCCATGGTGTCATTGATAGGATCCGATGTGATGACCACATCATTCCCTCCCCCTTGAAAAGGTTTGGACCTCCAAACAATAATGGTACCTACACCACAATAGACCAACTCAGGTCCATAGACGAAACGAAAAGAATGAAAGTTACCTTGAAGCATGTAGTGGTCGGATTGGTGTAGCAAGTTTTTCTCGGTTCTCGCAGTTGTCCCGCTTAGGTTCGGACGTGAGGTGATTCTTCTCCTTGGGATCTGCCCAGCCATGATAGGAATCCTAAAAAATTCTCCAAGCTGAAAGAAAGTCTTTCCTCTCCTCTGGTCACATCGCATCATCATTCGTCCATCATTATTCCCGAAAGAACCCCAAAAAGCTTTCTCATGACTTCGTTTCGAGGAACCTTTCTAGAGTCACCTATATCAACTTGGGGATGTAGCTTCAAACTCAAGATTGGACGTTGAGTGAGAGCAAGATCATCCTTAGATGTCAACAACTTAGGCGCCCATGGCGACAATTTAAGCAAAGAAACTTTTCGAACCCCTTTTCTTTCACCTCTTCAACAATGGTTCTAGAAAAGGTAGAGTGAGCCTTGGAACTTGACATAAGTTGAACCCTCTTGAACATCTCTTCTAGTATAGCCGTAGGACACGGGATTCACCTTGATCAGCAAATGATTTCCCAAAACTCGGCTCATAGGTGCTCTCGATCTCGGAAGATTCTGGTTTGTCAATGATAATAGACATGGGGCCTCGCCCGTCGGTTTCAGCTTTGTGGTGGCCCTCCTCTTCGTCCTTACTAACCACACCAAGGAGTTTCTCATTATGCCTACTCGGTGACAAGACGATGGTGAGCTTGTTCTCGGCTTCAATCTCGGACCGTTGTAAAACCCGTGGTAGCTCTTGGGTTTCTCCTTCACGTTCAATCCTATACTCACAACATCTTTGAAACTTGTCAATAGATTAGGACAAAGATAAGCACGCATGGTCTCCTTTAAGTCACTAGGCACTATAAGGAGATTAGAACTAGAACTAATCTTATGAGCTTAAGTTGCATCTCATGCACTTGTGAAGGCGTTAATGGAGCTAGACTAATATTCTTGTCATTATGCATGAATGTGTAATGATTAGATCTACCATGATGAATTGATTCTTTATCATATTACCATGGCCTACCTAGCAAAAGATGAGTGGCTTACATAGGGACTATATCACACAACACATCATCAGTATACTTTCCCACACTAAATGGAATCCTAACTTGTTCAGTGATTCTCAATTCCATTTTGTCATTAAGCCACCTAAGTCTATCAGGCCAAGGATGCTTCATGGTGTCTAGACTAAGCTTCTACATTAGTGAAAGATCCCCCATCAATAATCAAACCACAAACTTTATCCTTTACCGTGCAACGGGTGTGGAAGATGTTTTCTCGTTGTTCCGTCTCCTCTGGTATTGGCTCGGCACTAAGGACTCGGAAAATTACAAGGAGCTCTCCCTCTTCTGGATATGCAACCTAAACTTCAGGACTTTCATCCCCTTCTTGAGTTTCGGCTTAATCTTGTGACTCATATTGGCCAGAAGGAGTGATGATTATGGATCTTGGGTTCGGGAGCATAATGCCCTTGACCTCTACACTTGAAGCATGTGATGTCGCGAGTTCCTGGACCAGTAGAAAGGCCTCTTGCCTCATTTCTAACATCCTTTGGAGGCTCATAGGGTTTTGTTGGCATTTTAGACTCATTGGCCGAAGACTTGCCCTTATTGACAAACTTCGATGCATTTGGATTAGTAGAACCGGATGCTTGGGTACTCCATGGGGCGTGTGTAGCTGCGTTAAACCGATTGTAAGAGGTGACATTCCTTTTGACTTGACTCTCAATCTGAATAGCTAAGTGAAGTAACTCATCAAAGTCGTGGTAAGTTAATCTTTCAACTTTCTGAGCTATGCGGTCTTGTAAGCCATCTAAGAATTGAGGCATGAGTGCTTCTTCGGTGTCTTTTATTTAAAGACGATTCTTGAGATGCTCAAACTCCTCAAAGTATTCTTCAACACTCTTAATCCCTTGAGAAAGTGTCTTAAACCTTCTTTGAAGGTCATGGTGATAGAGAGGAGGAACATATCTCTTCTTCATCATAAACTTCATCACGTCCCAAGTAGGAACCAGACCTTCTCTAGTGTATCTTCTCTCGGACATATCTCTATTCCACCAAGTCAATGCATGGTCGGTGAGTTGAGTAGTAGCATATGTGACCATCCTTAGCTCATCATAATCATAACACTCAAAGATGTGATCCATCCTTTGCTTTCAATCAAGATAAGCTTCGGGATCAACCATTCCTGCGAATGTTGGGGCGCTAAGCTTGAGGTCGGGAACATGAGCTCGGTGTTGGTGTTGATCATTTCGTTCCCTTGTAGCCCCTCTTGGCCAATGTCTCTCTCTTCTATATGGTGGTGGCTCAAAATCTCCTTCGGAGAGGTCATCAATCACGGGATCATTAACCGAAACTTGACCACGATGTTGACTCGGTTATTCCACTCAATTCACTCAATCTCCAAGCTGTTGGAGTTGGGTCTGAATGCTTGTGAGGATGCCCACAATATCCGGAGGCTCAGCAATGCCTCAAGTACCTCGCAAAATTCGTAGCATAACACACGTGAGAACCTTAAACCGAAACGATGAGATAAACCGAATACGAAGTTCAAGCGTATTAAGTGTTAGTCTCGGTTCAATCTTTAATGTTAATACACACGCGTTTAATGAGATAAATGAGAGCCCAAATAATTCAAATTTAAATGCAAGAGGATAAGGTAAGGACCACAAGGTGAAATGTCACAAAAGCACACAAAGATTATAAAGTAGAAAGCGAAAGCAACAAAAATGCAAATGTACTACAAAAGATTTTTTCTTTTAGCAAAAAGAACCCTATCAACCTAAGAAAAATCGAAACCAGCAAGCTCCTAAGGACATCAATGGTGACTGAAACAAGACTCAAGACAAGACCCAAATTAATCCTAACTTGCATTCTACTCAAAGAAATCGAAACTAGTAACCTAAAAACAAAGAAAACACACAAATGAGAATTAAAGATGAAGACTTTATGAAACTTGGAGATAAACAAGCCAAAACAAGACCATAACCACAGCAAACACAAGCCTAGATACATCCTAATCAAGCCAAGGAACACAAGCCATTCAAATCTAAACACCCTAGCAACATTTAAACACCAAGGAAGTCAAAAGATGCAAACTTTATGAAACTTTTTCATAGATTCATTCATGAGCAAGCTAAAAGAAGAAGTTTGAGTTGAAAAGATGCAACCTTTAGGATTCTTAGGCTCTGATACCAGACGATACACTCCCAAGAATCCAAGGAGAGGCCGAACCAACTCAAGGAAGCACAAGAGAACCGATAGGGTGAACTGGCGGCGGGTTGATGACTCCGACGATGAAATGGATGAAGGTGGTGGGTGCTGGCGGTGGAGAACTCGTGATGGAGGATAGTATGAAGGTTATGGAAATTCAGCTACAGCTCACGAACTCACAAACAATGGAAGGAACGAACGGTGGTGAGGTTAGAACTGAGACAAGGATCACCGGATCTAGATGAAGAAAACGACGGCGATAAGGAGATGGTGGAGGCGGACGCTGAAGCAACCAGAAGGGATGTGAATGGCACCACATGAGCTATGGATTGCTCTTGATACAGCCACCTACAAGCTGAGGACAAACCTCCAAGCTTCTAGGGTTTTCTCACTCTAGACTAGAGAGGAGAGACAAATGTACAATTTTGAGATTTTTATGTAATGATTGCTTAGCGTTAACGAAAGAAGTAGCTTGACTTTTATAGGCTTACAATTAGGGTTATTAAATGAAAATTAGGACCTAAGCCAATATTGGACAAGGTTTGATACTTAGGCCCATTACATAAATTAACCCAACAATAAACCAAGGAAAGAAAAAGGCAAGTCTTTAAGCAAAGTAAAGAAAAGGAAAATATTTGTAGAGTATTTCCTTGAAGATAGGATCATATGTCTTATGTGCTCAAACTTGTCTTAGATGTTTCCAAGTTGAACACACAAGGGAGAAGAGATATGATGCTTTAGACTTTTCGGACCTCGTTAAATTCCTTCCTCATAAAAACCCAAAAGCGGGAAAACTAGGGGTAGGGAAAGAGTGTCTTACTTCACCTAAAGTCTTAGAGGGTGTCCTCACTAATGATGAGTGAGGACACATGAAGCTTTGCTCCCAAAGCTAAGTGCCCATGGACCCTTGGTCTTGGCCCGATTATGACTTCTCTTGTCCGGTCCGGTTTTGTCTCGATCATGGAGTGGCTCGGTGTCTCGTTCATGGAATGGCTCAGTGTTGATGAATGTCTCTCTTGGATCTTCCCTCATGCTCCATTCCACCTTCTCAGCATCTCTAGGTGATAGGGTCATCTTTGATCCATAGCTTGACCCTTCACAGTCCATGGTGTTATTGATAGGATACGATGTGATGACCACATCAATAAGTGTGGGGGAGTTGATAGCATAATATTTTAAATGCTTTTATCTTTAGAATAAGTTAGTTTTAGCCTTTATAACTAACATTTAGTGTAGTACTAGTGTTTTTGCATGTGGTTATATGTTTTTAAGTACTTGGAGCTAAACATGAGTTTTTGAGATGTTTTTGGAGCTTACTGAAGCCTAGGGGAAGTTTGGTGACATTGCTTGGATCATGCACATTCGGAGAAGGATTTCAGAAAGCACAAGAAGACCAATATCGACCCCAATATCGACCTGTAGGGGTCAATATTGAGTCTGAAGAATTTCGAGAGAGAAATCTTGGAGGAAGAATCGACAAGTCAAATGAAGAAGCACAAAATCGACCCTAGAATCGACCTATTAGGGTCGATTCTGACCTCCAAGAAAGCTGGAAAATTTTCTACATGGCAAAAAATGACTTGAGCAACCTTGTCATCGTAAGTTTTAAGCCTCCAGAAACAAGATAAGGACGAAATGGAGAGTTCTAAGAAACCCTAGTACTATATAAACACTTGTAATCTCATTAATAGTCATTAAGGAATCATTCTAGACTTTGTAGCTACCACTTTTAAACTTAATAAAGAGTTTTTCTTTTTACTTCTTCTTCTTTTGCTTTTAGAGTAGATCTTTTAGACCACTAAATGTGGTCGATGATGGGATCTATTTTTAGGGTTTATTATATGTTTGTTTGTTCTTAATCGATCTAGCTACTCTAATATGCACTTTAATGCTGAGTATTCTCTCATGGGAGATACTTAAGAGTACAACTGAATCCAGTACGTGTGGTTGTATGTTTAGAAGTGTTTGATGCCACGAGAGTGGGTTAAACCTTCAGATTTGTATACTAGAGAGTCATAGCTAGTGTTGAGTTTGATGTTTGATAGAGTAAATATTGATCTGGCCCTGATCAAGTTAGATTAAGATCTTAGGGATGCTTCGCCACGAGAGTGGGCTGTATTCTAGAAATAAATCTATCATTCACTTTGTGTGCCTTATCCAAAAGTCTAGGTATACTTAATATTCGATGATGGGATTGTATGAAATGCATATTCATTCACCACGAGAGTGGGTTTGAATATAGAGTCTAGCATACCACGAGAGTTGACTAGAGAGACATGAAAAATCCCTAGAATGACAAACATAAACTTGTTAGGTAGAAAATGAACCCTAGATCTAGAATCCCTGAAATCTGACTGTCACCCGATTCCCTTTAAATATTAGTTTAGATTTCATTTAATGTTTAATTAGTTTATGTTCTTTAATTTCAATGTTTACCTTAGTTCATTTATTGTTTTCTTAGTTTAGATTTAATGTTTTATTATTTATTGTTTCATATAGTTTCATGTTTAGTAGATTAGAAAAATCCCCATAAATCTGTTTTGCTTAGATTAGATTTAGACTTGTACTCTCTATGTGTTATTCTCAGTACCTGTGGATCGATCCCATAATTACTATAATTGCATGACTGTGCACTTGCGGTCTTATGGGTTAAACTCTCGAGAATATTCTATGGGTAGACTTGGGTGAAATATGAGAACGGGATAATCGAAAGAAAATCCTTGCATCACAACACCCTATCCCGAGTACAAAAACTAATACGCGCGGAAAACAAGAGAAACCTGGGATTTTAATATATATATATATATATAGAGAGATTCAAAATCCACCAATCAAGCAAGACAACTCAAGACTATACATTTGGGAAGAAGATCGATCGATCCCACCTACTAAAAACAGAGCTAAAATAGAACCGATACTCGAATCGATCGATCTCCCTTGAGGATCGATCGATCTCGACCTTCTTAAAACTTACTGGTCAGAAATGACCCCTAAAGACCGATCGATCCTCCTTTAGGATCGATCAATCTTGATCCAAAAATTGATCCCAGAAATCTCTGCATGAAAAAGGACTAGCCCGAATCGATCGATCTATCCATGGATCGATCGATCCTCACCCCTCTAAAAATCTCGGCAGCTAAACCGACATACTGGATCGATCGATCAACCCCTGGATCGATCGATCCACCTCCCTGTCCTGCAACCCGACACCAAAACAATGAGTAATAAGTTCAATACAAAAAACCCAACAAGTGTAACTTTTACCATTCAAAAACAACCTTAAACATCACTCACAAGCATCCTATCAAGTTACAAAATATAAACAACAAAACATAGAATGCATTCGAACCCAAAAGATGCGGAAACCCTTTTAACCCGCCTAGATATAGAATGTCCTCGGCCTTGGTTCCACGAGCTTCCATCCTTCAAGACTTCTCTTTACCTGCACCAAAATAGGCGCATAAGCATTGATAATGCTTAGTGAGGCGGTCTTCCCGTTCCATAGCAATAAACACATATAATCAAAGGCTTACCGAGACTAATATGCAATGCAAAACAACCAAGCTATATTATGATAGAGCTCCATCACAACACAACGCATACAACTTGGACAAGCCATAAATCACACTCATATGGACAAGTCCTACATCACACATCAATCAAAAAAAGTCTAATGATCATATGTTCGCTACGGTTACGCACTCACTTCAATAATGCTTCTTAAACGGAGAACCCAACACGGTGCTTTGAATCTCAAACTTGATTCCTCTTGGTACACACACACCACAAAGGTAACTAATAGAAGCCTGCCAAGATAGAGCACGAAAACGTTTTCAAGAGATTCACCGCAAGAGCCTTGAGCTCAATACTCAAACTGAAATTTCGGATTTCCCTTCCCAAAAACAGAGTTTACTAATCCGGTTATATCTCTTAATCTAGCCATCAAAACCTCAATCCCTCCTCGCAATCTTAAGATACCACTATGAAGAGGATACCCACCAAATTTTATGTCAATCCATTAAGATTTGAGTGCCCAAACACTCTCTCAAATCGGACCCGTCGCAGATTGCTCTGTTTTGAGCGGTTTTAGGAGAAAACTCTTATCTCCTAAACTACTCAAATAAACAGAACTAACTTTGGTAGATAGACAGACAAGAGATTGAAGAACTTACATAAAACGTTTCAGCTCAAACCGGATTAGTTTGCTATCCCGATCGGCCCTCTGAATTCAGCTCCAAAACTCTATTTTTGAAAGCTCATTCTCCTCTCCTCCAAATTTTCAATATCTCTTCTCTTTCTCTCATTCTCTCTCTTTTCTCCCTCTAGCCCAAGAACAATATCTCCCTAAATGGATAAGCATGAAGCTTAAGAGAAGAGTGTAGAAACCTATGGAGAGAAGAGATATTTTTTATGTTGGTTTAATTAAATTAAACCAACCCATGATCAAATCACTAAACCAACTCTTACGATTTTAATTGAATTCTTCCTCTTGGTTTAGTATTTTCGTCAAACTTCCCAAAATATTTGAGATATTCCTTCGTCCCAGTTTACTTCTTCAACTCCCGTTGATATAGTCAATTTCGTACTGCACTATCATGTCATTGTAGTACAGAAAGGTATCAATCCAAATGGGTGTGATATTAGCCAGAAAGGATGCAATCAAATAGTTTAAGTCAAGCCAAGCAAGCAATAGGTTGTGAAACTATCAAACTGAGAAAACAATAATCAAAAGCAATAACAGAGACTAAAAACAGAGACTAGCAGAGACTATGAAATAGAAAATCAATTAAGCAAGAAAAGCTCCTAAGGATGGGGTTATTGACTCAGTGTATCCTCTTAATCTACCTAGGTGGTTTAACAAAACTCAAGCAGAGCTAATCCCTAGACAATAAACTCATAAGCAGTTAAGTTCATTCCCATGATAAGTAACCTCAAGCTAATCCAGTTCCAGACCTAAATCCCTTTAGCGAAATCTAGCTTAGCAGGCATTAAGATTCAGCTTATTAAAGTCAATAAACACCCTAGACAACTAATCCCTTAGGCTAGCAATGTAAATCTCTGAAATTAGTTCAGTCAGGCATTTCATCAAACACCTTCTGGGTGTGGAAATACCTAGGTTCTAATTCCAATTGATCAGAGAGTAATTAGCATTAAGAACACTAATGTAGAAGGGAAATCAAGCAATCTACATTTAAACCACCTAGGAGACTAGGATTCCACACCTAATATATCCCATCCTTAAGAACCCTAATGACTACTCAGAGCATATGAAGAACATCAAAACCCAGAAATCAATAAAAATTGCATAATCAGAAAGATAAAGAAGAGAAAAGATAGAATAGAAAGATTTAAGCAAAAATAACAAGTAGATTCAAGGTTATAGGATCCAGGAAGTAAGAACAGATGAAAAAAACTTAAAAACGAGTTATCCCTAATCTGAGATTAATACAGAGTATATATAGTCTTAGGGATCACAAAAAGACAAAATAGCTAATTTCGGGGTGCACTCGACCAGGGGGCTCGAGTGCCTTGGTCGAGCTAGGCGAAAACTTCAAGGTTGCACTTTTATTCTGCAGCTCGATCAACGAGCTCGACCATAGGTGGTCGAGCTAGGCTTCAGAGCTCCAAGATTGCATTTTTCCGGAGGACTCGATCAACGGGCTCGACCTAGCTTGGTCGAGCTGGCTTTCAGACTTCAAGATGGCGTTTTTCTGGATGAGCTCGACCTAGGGGCTCGAGCTGCTTGCTAGAGCTAGGTGCAAAGTGCAGTTTTTGGTGCAGAATACACTGGCTCGACCTACTGACTCGAGCTGCTTGCTAGAGTCAGTCTCCATTCGAGTTTCTGGTCGAGTTAAGCTCTCCTTTTTCTCCATTTGACTTCAACATCTCCAATATATCTCTTGAATGCACCTGAAACAACTCAAAAAATGCAATATGCATGCAATCCTAATGCAAAACACTCTAAGTATGCAAAACTGGAAACAAATGTCAAGAATATGCTATTAGACAAGGCTAAATGGATGATAAATGCATGCTCAAACCATGTAAAATATAGACATATCACCCGTCAACATCCCAAAAGTCACCGATTAATTCAGTTTAAATCAATCAACCCAAAATTGATTTTGGATAATTAATTTCTCGATTAATTCAACCACCACTATCCCATATGGTCATTATTTGGAGCTCCACACCGATCCTATTTCTCTCGGGAACAAGTACAACATGGTACAAAACTTACACAACAAGTAACAATAACTTGTTCCACAAGAAACACTAATAACTTATACAACAAGGAACAACTTGGGATACAGATGTTACGATCGGACCCGAGAGTGAGTCAAGAAGACTCACGTACATGGAGCCTTAAGATTGAGGCTTTACATGTCCTCACTAACCACTAGTGAGAATCTCCAAGACTCTAGGTGAGCATCGTACTCTTTCCCTACTCTTAGGTTTCCCACCTGATTTTACTAGGAAAGGGTTTTAAAGAGGCGAGAAAGGCTTAGAACATCACATTCCAACCTCGTTAATACATCAACTTGGAAACCCTCATGACAAGATTGACAGATTAGGAATGTGATCCTATCTTTAGGAATTCATTACATTTATTTTCCCTTTCTTTTGTGTTGCTTTTGAGACATGTGCTTTATTTGGGTTATTTGTGACTTAAGTATTTTAATGTCTTAGGCCCAAGTATCAAAACTTGTTTTAATTTGGTTTGGGCCCATTAAGCACTTAAGATTCTCTAGTTTATAGCCTATAAAGGCATAACTCTTTCTCATTAATAAGGTAAGCAACCATTTACTAAAAAAACCTAAAGATTGTCTCTCTCTTCTCTAACCTAGCTTAGAATGAGAAAATCCTAAGGGCTTTGAGGTTTTTCCTCAGCTTGAAGGTTGGCTTTATCTAAGGTTCTTCATATCCTTAGTGGTGCTATTCACCTCCACCGTTGCTATATCTTCCACCCCCGTCGTCCTCTTGCTCACGGTGAACCCTATCCCGTGAAGAAGCTTTGTCGGTCCGTTCGTCCATCAGTCTGTGGGATCTCTAGCTGGTTGGTTCGTGTTCTCTGGCTCTTCCTCCATCATCTCCACCATCCTTCAACCCATCTCCACCTCCACCAATCGCTCCCACCATCCACTAGCTTCATAATCACCTCTGCCGCCACGAGTTTGCTCTGGGAGCTTCTTAGCTCTTCCTTGAACTTGGATTTGTTCTTTCCTTGAACTTGGATCTGTTATTTCCTTGAAGATCTAGGAGTGTATCATATGGTATCAGAGCCTAAGTTCCTAAAGGTTGTATCTTTCCAACTCATCTCCCTTCTCTAGCTTACTTGGTTTCAGATCTAAGAGAAAAACTTGAAAAAGTTTGAATCTTTGGTTCGATTTTGTGTTCTTGCTTAGTTTGTGTTTAGTTCTGGTTTGTTTGTTGTTTAGGGTGGGATAGGATGCCTGTACTTGATGGTTATGTTGTTGATGGCGCGGCTGTCCACACACATTCTCCATGTGCCTTCTTTATTTGGGACGTGCAAGACTGGTACGATACAAGGGGTAAGGCTCTCCCGGATGTAGCCTCGGTCGAGTAACTCTCAGACTTGTCTCTCGAGTTCCTTGCTCTTGTCCGGATTCATTCGGTACGCCAGGTTATTCGGTAATGCGGACCACGAGACTAGATCGATTTGGTGTTCGATACTGCGAAGTGGTGGTAGACCCGGTGGTAGATCCTCAGGGAACACGTCTTCGTAAATTTTGAGTAGATGCTAGATCTCCTCTGGTAGGGCCGCAGTAGCCGTTTTTACACTTAGACATTCTTTGTAGATCATTAGTAACACGGTGCCCGTGGCACTAAGCGTCTTACAAAACAGAACCGTAACCCATATAAAGACTTGACTTACTTACCTCTATTTCCTTAGCCATTTTTACCTGAAGTGCATGCAATTCTGATGGACTAAGAGGCGCCATGGTGTACTTACGGTTATTATGAGTGACTGAGTAGTGGTTTGTACGACCGTCGTGTTGAGTCTCGCGGTCAAATTACCATGGTCTCCCTAATAGGAGCTGGCTGGCTTGCATAGACACTACATCATAAGTAACTTGGTCAATACTAAATGGAACCGTTACCAGCTCGGTGATCTTCATCTCGGTCTTATCATGAAGCCATCGGAGCTTGTATGGCTGCGGGTGCTTAGATCAGACGAGACCTAATTTTTCAACAAGTAACTTGCTAGCCACATTAGTACAAGAACCACCATCTATAATTAAAGTGCAACCTTGTTATTAATTGTGCAACGAGTGTGAAAGAGATTCTCTCTTTGCTCGGTCTCCTCGGGTCCTACTTGTACATTGAGAACTCGTCGGATCATAAGGGATTCTCGGTGTCGGGGTACTCGATGTCATCACTTGGTTCCTTTGGATCATCGTCCACCTCATTTTGGGACTCGTATTCGCCCGTGTGAGTAATGATCATAACTCGCCGACTCGGACACGCTCGAGCCATGTGCCCACGTCCCTAACATTTGAAACAACATATCATGAGTACAATTAACTTGGTTAGAAGACTTACCTTGGTCTTCACGGCAACTCTTTTATGGCTCGGTGGTTTTGGATTTGAACCGTGAATCGATCTCCATGGACTTTCCTTTGTCTTCAGTTTTTGGTGGGTCATTTCTCCAAGTCGATGGATTGTTTCTTGGACAGTTCATGGTGAGGCTGGTCTTCCGCTTGATTTGTTGTTCAATTTAGACCACCAAATGTAGAAGCTCGTGCAAGCTACCGTATTTCGTCCGTTCTAACTTTCATTGGATTCTGTAACACCCCCACCCGCAAATCCCTATACGGACATGAGCATTACCCGACTAAAATTTCACTTGTCCAGCTAAGTACAAATTTTAATAGATTTCAACTTTACAGCACAGCACAGCGGTTCAGCAAAACAAACTTTATTCATGCATAAAGAGTTCAACAAAAGTGGGTAAACAACTTATTCAGCAAGACACAAAAAGATCTCATACTCTAATTGTATCAATTTATTCAAAAATAATCACGATAAGTCTAAAATAAATAAAACCCTGAAACCATCCAATCCACTCCAGCGTCTCTTGCCCCACGTACTCCTCAATCAGCCTTATCTTTACCTGAACCCATTTTTCGGATACGTAAGCAATCGAAATTGCCTAGTGATGCAGTCCTCCCGTCTCACTCGGCTACAGTATAAGACAATCAAGCATATAACAACAAGTCAAGATTGTAACAACATAGAATGGCTCCAAATCACGATATCAGCATCATGACAAGGACAACAACATGATAAGTGGCACACAAAATCAATCAAGACTAACAGCCTATACACTAAACAATCTTATACATGTAACCACGGTCACGCACTCACCTTAGAGTTCTCGGATTTCGGCCCATAACCACTCGATTTTATGTTTTTATGCCTTTTAAGACTAACTATCCAAGCAGAAACACAAAATTACTAACCGATCAAAAGATCAAAAATGGATCCACACTTAACGAATCCCTAAAAGGCTCCCTTTACCAAACGATGAACAGATCCAAGGCAACACCAACAAGATCTCACCCATCACAGCAACAACAACTCACAGAAAACTTGAAACAACATATCAAAAATAGATCAAAGATCCGCTCCCAACACAAAACGAGGATTATTAAACAACAACATAAATAGCTTCTAAACGAGCAAAAACAACAGCAAAACAAGCGGGAGAAGTCTTACCAAACATATCTTGTAAACGGTCCTTTCTTCCTACTCAGTGCTCAAAACGATCTCAGCCTCTCTCTCAGCAAAGAGCACGAGTTTTTTCTGTTTGTTTATGTCTCTATGAGGCTGAGAGACTCAACAAAAACCTTATAAAGTCTTTCTTAGGGTTTAGGGTCCACGGGCCATTCAATACTTAGAGAAAAATCTCTAAAATTCAAGTTTTTGCGGGCCAAACTTCCAAATTCGGCCCAACACTTATTTTTCAGCTTATGCATGACGTAAATTAGCCTCTTAGGCCGGTCCAATCCAATAGAACCAAAAAAACTCGGTCCAAATTAAAAAGATCCCATCGGTTCTCAGAAATTCCCTGTACCAGTCCAATTTTGGGTCCGATTAATTTCTCTCGGCCAAATCAGCTTCCAACCGACCAGAATGACTTGAATTCCAGCCAAGCATGATTTTAGGAGCCTCCTTGTCCAAAAAATCAACTTTTGTCCATACGGTCTGTACCGTGTCCATACGGTCCGTACCGCATCCATATCTCATCCGGACCTACTGAAATCCCTCGACGAAAACTCAACGAATCCAAATTCTGTTTCGACTGTTCGATTCAACACCACAAATAACTTCGATCAACACTCGCCCAACCCATTCCATGACAAAAATATTTCCTCGGCCTTTGTCCCTATCCTGCGTACGTCTTGTACGCGAAAACATCGCGTTTTAAAACTGCCCGATAAACTAACCGAGTCGAAAAATTGGTTGCCCAAGACATGATTCAAAACTACCCGATAAACCTACCAAACTAGATTCGTCCTCAAATGTAAGACTTGCATTTACTCATTCTTCTTCTCATACTACTTCTTGAAGTTAGCCTTCATAACTTCTTCAGCCTCCCACGTGATCTCTTCCTCTTCATCACGATCCCAAACAACTTGGATCATTTTTACTGCTTTCTTCTTAACTGTTTTCCACTTAACATTAATGATCCTCACCGGCCTACCAGCAATGGTCATGTTTTCGTGTAAGTCTGACGGTATCACATGTAACACAACATCCCGAGGCGTTATGCACTTCCTGAGCATATAAACGTGGAACACCTTATGAATTGCACTCATAGAAGGCGGTAATTCCATCATATAAGCTACCGGTCCGATCCTCTCTAGAATCTTATACGGTCCTATATACCTCGGTGACAGCTTAGATAAAATTTTTGCCGGATCCTTTCCTTTATAAGTGACCATCTTCAGGTACACTAGATCTCCCAACGACAAATTCCAAAATCTTTGCTATGCTTATCAGCATAACTCTTCTGCCTATCCTGAGCCTCTTTTATCTTGGCTCTCACAACCTTAATCTTCTCGGTTGTATCATGGATAAAGTCTTGACCATAGAGACTCCGCTCCCCCACTTATGTCCAAAAAAGGGGTGTACGACATGGTCTACCATACAGCGCCTCAAATGGTGACATGCCAATACTCGCTTGATAACTATTGTTATACGTAAACTCAGCCAAACTTAGAAGATCAACCCAACGATAGTCCCAATCCAGCACACAGGCTCTCAGCAAATCATCGAGCATCTCAATGGTCCGCTCGGACTGTCCATCCGTTTGAAGATGATTAGCCGTGTACTCATATGCAACTTCGTGCCATACTTTTTCAATGGCTCTCTGATGCATCAACAACTAGTACCTGGACTTCACTCAAAGAGTTGGAATCAGGCCAAGAGCTGCTTTGGTTTGAAAGTTATGATTTTTACAAGTCAAGGGAATCTACACGGGTCTAATCTTGAAGCTAGCTCATCCGGGAAGCTTCAAACGTTCGTGTGGTATCTGGGAGAGTACTGGTGCTAACTTATGAGCCTCTATCAGCCATGGAAGGGTGGCTTAGAGTGTCCTCACCATCACGCCAAGGTGAGAACAACCCCCAAGACTGTAGGTGAGTAACATACTCTTTCCCTACTCCTACGTTTTCCACCGGGTTTTACTAGGAAAGGATTTTAACGAGGTGTGAAAGGCTTGGAGCATCACAATCCAATCTCCATAGGCTAATTACTTGGAAACATTCATGAAAAGTTTAGTAAGTCTAGGATTGTGATTCTATCTCAAAAAGAAAACCATTAGAAATATTTTCCCATTCTTTTATAATGTTTGTTTTGAAACTTGTTGTCTTTTAATTGCTTTGCTTTTGGGCTTGTTTTGTAAAGTGGAGGGTCTAAGTATCCAGCTTGTGCCTTAATGGGCTTAGGTCCAATCCATTATTTAAGTAGCCCTAATTTGTAGCATTTATAAGGCAAACCCTTCTCATTTTACAAGCTAAGCAATCATTGAATCAAAACTAGAAAGGTTTCTCTTTTTGTCTCTCTTCTCCTATATTGTGGGTTGTCCTCTAGGATTAGAAAACCGTAAGAGTATTCAAGTGTGTCTCATACTCAAAGGTCCTTGGCTGTATCAAAGAACTCACACATCCTTTGTGGTTCGCCATTCAATCCACACCTCATCACCATCTCTCCACTTCATTCCGGATCGAAGTTCTTCTCCGTTGTCTAGCTACACCATCTCTTGGGTCTCCTCAGTTCGATTGCTTCCTGAGGTTCCAAGCTTCTATCCACGTTCATCATCTCATCACTCCATCACTTCATTCCTTGTTCACCTCCATTCATAACCATCATCACCGCTTTGCTCACGGATTGAACCATATCTCCGGGAACGAGCTCCATTTCCTTCCATGCTTCTTGAGGATCAAATCTATGCTAATATCATTTGGTATCAGAGCCTAAGAGTCCTACAAAGGGTTGTATCTTTTGATCCTAGATCTGTCCTTTAGCTTGCTTAGTTTGGGATCTAATAGAAAAACTTGAAAAAGTTTGAATCTTTGGTTCGTTTGTGGTATTCTTTGCAACTAGGGTGTTTAGATCTTGTTTGTATGAGTTGTTTTATATCATTTAGGTTTTTTAGATTCATTTATATGTGTGCTTAGGTTATTAGTTTGCATCTCATATCTCGTTTCCTTGCTTTGCATCAAAAGAAAATCCATAAAAATCTCATCTTTTGCATTTGTTTTGTGTTTAGGTTGCTAGTCTTGTTTCATCTTGTGTTTAAGTTGTTAGATCCGTTAATGTGCCTTGTTTCTCTGTTGTTTAGGGTGCTAAAATCTTGTGTCTTACTGCTGGAACTCGTCCACCATTATTGGCCTAAGGTAGAAGAAGAAGTTGCTTTATTTCAAAAGGGGTCAAGGATAAGGTTGTACAAATTTACTTTTGCTTTTTTTGCTTTTGTTTGAATTTGGGTCAACTCACCTTGTGGTCCTGACCTATCCTTTTGGCTCCAATTTTGAATTAAATTGAACCTTGTGGTTATTGAAAACGTGTTGCATTCATGTCTTATAGCTGAACCAAAAGCTGAATCGGTTTAGTGAAAACAATTTGAATTAATTTTCGGTTTAAATCTTTGTTCTTAATTCCGATTGGTCTTTGGTTTTGTTACGCGGTTCTTGAGCCATGGAATATGAAGCAGAGACTGAAAGTGAGTTCAGCAACTTAGAGATTGATTGGAGAGAACAAAAATTTGAGCTTGAAAGTGATAATGATTTTGATTCGTGGCATCAAGATGAAGAGCGAGAAGAAGAACTTCAAGTTAATCAATCTATCCGCTATTCTTATAGAAGTTGTGTGCTACAAGAAAGGTTGCCTCAATCCACCATATCATGAAGATAACCAAGTCACTATGTGGGACATCATCATGCGTCAAGACGAGCTTCAAGTAGAGAACAAGTCTCCATACGGACAGCCACAACAAAAGGTCCCATCTCACTTCATGTCATAATCGGTTGCCTCATTTTCTCCAGTTCTAGCAAAAATTCCAAAGACTATCTAAGGTGGGAAACCAACATGGAGAAATTACTGTGAATAAACAAAATTCCCAAGGAGCGTAAACTATCTTATGCCATTGATGGCCTAGTAGGAGATGCTTATAAGTGGTTGGATCGAGAAAGAACATTCAACTACAAACTGATTAATGATTGGGAGGAACTAAAGGCGAGGATGTATAGAGAGTTTGTGAAGAAGCATCGAGCCCCTACACCAAATTACAAACCATTCAAGGTTCTACATGATGACAAGCTTGCTATGATTCAAACGTTATCCCAAAGTAGCTCACAATTACAAGACCTTAAAGATAGGATGGCTCGAGTAGAAAAATCTTTTTCTATTCCTAGTGACTCAAAGACTATGATGGTGCCCTTGTTGTATCCAAAAGAGGCTGAGGAGAATTCATGATTAATAGAGACTCTTTTGGATCAAGAAGAAGATTTTCGAAGAGGTAGTAAGGAGATCATCACAGGTGAAGGAAGAAATCTGGTGTTAGAGGAGTTTTCGGGCCAAAGCCAAACATATGGAGACATGGCACCAAGGATGGAAGATCTTGTTGTTGGGGATCTTGAGAGTGTCCAAGACACTTTCCAAATCAAAAAGGAACCACCCGATTTGCTACCACAAGTCAAAGCTCCATCGGGCTTAGAAGACTCTAGCTCTTGTGTGATATGTTTGTCTTTGCCAATGGATGTTAATGCTGGGTCCAATTCTGCAAGAGAGTACACGGAAGGGGGCATAATCATTGGAAAGCCGGCACTTGAATCAGTTTCACAAGTACATCATCCACAAAACACTTATGGGAAAGAATCAAGCCTAACTTACGCGGAGTTTTATGGAGATCTTGAGCATATAAAGAAGCAACCATGTCGATTAGCTTTCTTACACCGGGTCAACGGAGGAACAAAACCAAAGCTGGATGGGTTTGTTTCCAGAGATCATGAGAGACTCGATGGCAATTTCTAGCTCAAAGAAGAGCCACCGGATCACAAGTCAACCCAACACTTGATCGGAGCAAACCACCATCTACCGTGGAGACTAAATCCGCCAACCACCACGGAGGATAGAAGTGCTCCAAGCACTTCATAGTTGAAAGAAGAACCTCCTGACCTCTCCAAACACTCACAAGCCAAACCTCCAGGTAATCTTCTAAACTCTCATGTACTACAATGGACTAACTTGGCTAGTTTATATGTAGTGAAATCTCTTTTTAGGACAAAACCTCATGAAGAGGGAGGAAATGATGCAATCCTAGGATCTGATGCATCACCAAATACCACCTAGACTTCACGAAAAGCTCACCTAGGGTGCACCTCAAAGTGGAATCAGCCAAAAGCTCCCAAGTAGAAGTTATGTGATATGCTCAAATTAATACCCTAAAGTACTAAAAGCGATTCTTTGCGTATATCAGGTCGAACAGAACTTCAAGAAAATTCACCATAAATAATTTAGTGAGGATTAAAGCTAAGCAAATCACGGTTAGGCAGTAAATTAGAAGAAGAGCGAAACTGATTGGGTTGATTTAATCAAGGGAAGGATTAGGCTGGGTAACTCTCGAGAAAATCAATGATAAATAACAATTAATCAATTAAGGTTCATTCAGTGCAGTTCTTGAACTCGAACACGAGTATAGTTAACTACTAGGTTGCAAAACTAACTAAGTCTAAGTCTAAAATTCCAAATCTCTTTGCAAATCCTACACAGTAAACCAGCGATCGATTCAAGTTTGATATGTTCACAATTCGATCCAAAATCTCTTTGCGAGATAATCAATTGCTCACCAAGGTTTTATCAGTTACTCAATTGCTTTGTCGTGCCTAATCGATTAATCTGGTTCTATATTCTAAGTGATCAGGTTAGAAATAGCTTTGAGAACAACCTATGGTGAAGAAGCTATTCAGATTTTGAACCCAACAAATCAGTTATCATAAATCGAGAGAAATCCGTATAATCCCTAAGCACAAGAAGGCTACTCGGACATGATAGATGAAACAAATAACATAAGCTGAATAAATCATGAAATTAAACAAAAGAATAAAACAAGGGTTAGGGATCTTCTCTATGATGAACAAAGTCTTGGATCCGTCTCCCTCACAAAAGCTCTCAAATCTCAATGGTGGCTCCAAAATAATAGTGAAAAGTAAAGTCTCACAAGCTACCTAAAACTTGCTCGAATCCTCAAAACACGGCTGAGCCTGCATGTTGGGATGATTGGGCTTTTGCTTCAGAAAATCTCTCACATCTCGAGTGCGTGGGTATCGTCGATACCAGGGTGAGTGTCGTCGATACCGGACGCTTCAGGTACTTTCTTCGGTTTGCTCCAAAAGGCTCCTAATGTCTCCAAAATCTCGGTTTAGTCCCCAAGCGTCCAATGAAACGAAAAGAACCTAAAATGATAGAAAAATCACTAGAAAGACTCGATAAAACAACTTATATCATGGTAAAAATGGGTAAAATCCATGATATATCAACTCCCCAGACTTAGCCTTTTGCTTGACCCTCAAGCGAAAGCAGAAAACAAGTGAGAGAAAAGGTTTGAAAAAACCTTGAGATCGATCGGTATTTTGAAATCATGTAATGATCCCTCTTCCCAGCATTTGCACTTTGATCGGCTTGATCTAACACTCATGTATACTCCATCGAATTCCCGAGCTTCCATTCACTCATGACCCGCTAAGTGTTCGTCATCAAGCTTATCGCCATGTTTCATCGGCTAAATCAATGTCCCGAACTTTCTAGATTCTTCGGTCATACAATACCATAGCCAGAACAATTCATTCACTTTTTCTTGGTATTTAACTCCCAGACTTATTTCACAACCAATTCTATTGAAATTTTTTTTTTTTTTTTTTTTTTAACGCATATACAATCAAGGTTCGAGGCAGTATTGATAGTGTTAGCTACCGAATTCGGTTCTTACCTACTCAATCAGGTTCTTATCACGGGGGAGATCATTTCTTTCATACTGCTTGAATAGTTCCTTAGCTAGGTAATGAATGATGAATCAAGCTCTTTGGACATTTACCTTATTGATGAAGTGCAAAATTTGGCTAAAACTTGTGATGAAAACTTGTTGGAGACAATCCATGAATTCTGGCTGGCTGGTTTACCTCTGGATTTTCATTAGTCGAGCGAAACTAATCACACTGTCACTTAAAAGCAAAATCAGAACATCAAAACCAAGCACGATCGGGGGAATCTCTAAGTTGTTTTGACCCGAAAAACATTTTTTTTTTTTTTTTGAATAGAGAGGAAACAAAAAGACAAAATGTCATACCTCCCAGGACTTAAACAACCTTGTCCCGGTGTATATCGAAGCTTAGAGAAGGTGAAAGAAAAATGAATGGAGAAAAATGGTAAGATGAAGAGCGAGAGGTGTTACCGGGCGAATTGGTATCGATCGACACAGGGTTGGTATCGATCGATACCGAGGCAATAGAGATAAAAACTCTTTAACTGAATGAGTGACCGTGTTGGATGATCCAAGTTAGCTGAGATACAATTCAAACACGAGTTAGAGACAACAAAAGATCGTAACCATTAAACCACTTGGGGTCACAACAAAGAAAGACATCAGTTCATAACAAAACCAAAGGAAAAAGGAAAAAAAGAAAAGAATAGAGATGACTAATCCTCAGTAGGAATCGAGTCATAGGCAGCAGCACCAACGTGCGTGATGGTCCAGCAGCGGTTGGTGCACGAGAGGCAGAGTCATGCAGCCGCAATGGTGCTCCAGACGCTCAAGACTCGAACAACATACGCTGAAACGTCCAGGTCCATGGTCGCAGAGGAAAAGTAAGCAGTGTGCAGGAGTAGGAGTTCGAGCCTGGCGCCTCGCCAGCAAGAGGACGGCTCCGAGGGTACCACGGCGCCGAGTGGCTGGTGCTCGAGTCATGTCCCGAGGTGAGGAACAGCAGCTGATGCATCTCAATCCATGTCCGCTACCGTTGACAAGGAAGCCGGACAAGGAAGCCCCCAGATGAAATGCGACTCATCCATCACACTCGAGTAGAGACAATCGAACAGCTCAAACATCAATCCCAAAATGAAGAAAATGGGAGTGAGAAGGTTACCCATACTCGATCGCGCCTCAAGTCTCGCCACTCTGCGCTGCGAGGTGAAAGGTTTCACCTTTGACTCGTGATGTGCGAATACTGCACCCAAGTTAATGCAAGATCCAGCTCAGCCATTCATACTCCTCATCATCAATAATGTCTCCAATGGCCATGACATCACAATCAGCTATACCCGCATCGTTGCTCCATCTGCACATCAGCGTGTGCCGTAATCCGAGCTAGGCATCGCAAGACTGGTGGCGGATATCCATCTCGCTGCCGCTTGCTGTGATATTGCCCGTGTCCGAAATGCTGCCGAAGTTTTGGACGCCCAGAACTTGGTGGGCAGCCGAGAGTAATCTCTACGAAACCGTAGATGCCGCAGATCCCGAAAGGAAGACGGTATCTCACCCGCGAATCATGAAAGTAAGCACTCCTGCCGCAGCAAGGGCCCTCCGCTGTAGTAGACACGCACGGAGGCAAGGAACGGCGGACAGATCTGGGTAAAGTGGATACCACTCGTAGCATGCATCTGCACTAATCTTTCCAGAGTCTCAGAACTCCCCATCAAAACCCGATGCCTCATGGTAAGTGGATCGCAAATCTGGTCGGCTTGATCTCAACGCCCAGCCATGCATTGTAGAAGATGGATCGTCGCCCCAAGTGTCGAAATGGGACGCAAAGCGCCTCGCATTGCCTTCGATCTAACGCCTCGTGAGAGGCGAATCTTGGCTCTCTCGCTTTTTGCCAAGGTGGCCTAGATGTGGTGGTGGAAGGTCTGGAAGAGGAGGAGGCGGATGACGCAGGTGCACGAGGTGGGAGACGAAGATGGCACGCGAGGCCCGGGCAAGGTGGCGCACGAGGTGAGCCGATGAAGTCGCCTCTGCTCTAACCCGGTCGCGACGCGGAATCTCTCAGAGACTCATCATACGCCACCTGATAACTTGCTTTCAAGATGGCTGTCACCCCTCTACGCCATATCCGCTCAAGATCTCAACGACGCCCATACCTGAATTGTCGAAGAGAACTCGCCCCTTCGCATTTCGTGACTTCTTTCTGGGAGGCATCTGCACCAACAACACAAAAACACAAATAGAGAGTCAAAATCACCAAAATTCGCCGTTAGAGGTGTCGATCGACTCGTGGTATCGATCGACACCAACATATAATACGCGATCGACGATACTGTGGTATCGACGATACCATCGACTGTTTTCGAAGAACAATCCGATCGATCGATACACAAGTTGTAACTAATGACAAATACATGCAAGGCAAGGTTCGACTAGCCAGATCAACCCGAGTATCCAATATTCAACCCTAAAAACAAGTTTAAGAGCCAAAATCTCAAACCCAAAAATTGATTCCATGGATTGAAAATTGCAAAATCGAGATGTTACCTGTGTAATCGACAACAAGATGGAAATTGTTAATGCAGAAAAATCGAGTGGAATAGCGAAAGAATCACTCAAAACCGTGAGAAATGAAAAAGAGGCGATTTTTGTGCTCTGAGGCGCGCAAAGTTGCGGCGATTTCAGCCCTAGGGGTTTATATAAACACTTACCTAGATGGTGACGATCGACCAGGTGGTATCGATCGATACGAGACAAATTCTGATTCACAAAAGAAAACACACAAAACAAAATTAGTATGAGCACTACCAGTCGCTCCCACTAAGCATTGCTTAATGTCACGAGCCTGACTTTAATGACGGTTAGTAGCGTGGATTAGCCGAGGTGATTTGTCTCCTGCTGAATCTGCCGCCAATAGTGTTTAACCCTTTGCCCATTCACGAAATTGCCTCTCGACGAATTAATCAAAGACGATACACCATGTGGTCGCATCTCCTCGATAGGAAAGGACCTGACCAACGAGCGAAGTTTACCAGAAACAAGTGCAAACGAGTTATAAAGAAGAACCTGGTCGCTTGTTCGAATTGTCGTGAAAGGATCTTCTATCATGATGACCTGGCTCGTTCTTTCGTATATCTTCGAAGTTCTCATAGCGTGATATCTCGATCTCATCGAGTTCATTCAATCAATCAATCTCCTCTCAGAGCAGGTTTGATGTCGAGAATGTCGCCTGCATTCCTTTATGCTCAAGTTCAACAGGAGATGACATGCTTTCCCATACAGCAAGTGAAATGGCGGTCCCCTGTGTTTTAAAAGGCTCAGATGCCCATAGCATCATTCAGCTTAGTAGATCACCCCTTCCGCCGAAGTACCACAGTCTTTCAAGAATCTTGATCCGCCTCGTTGAAACCTCAACTGTCCACTTGTCCGAGGATGATACGGTAATACGATGATTAACCTCATTCTTCAACAACCGCCAAAACTTTTGATGAAGTGACGCCACCATCGATAACGATTCGCTGGATCCCAAATGCTGGAAGATGATGGTCTTAAACAGCTTAAGAACCACCAGATGATCATTGGTTGACTAGCAATTGCTTCCACCCACTGGAGACATAATCAACAGCAACCAAAATGTATCTGTTTGCGACGATGGAAAAGGACCCATGAAGTCAATACCCAGCAATCAAACACTTCGACCTCAAGGATGAAGTTTGGGCATCTCATGTCGCCATCGATCTTCCTCTCCGCTGACAAGTATCACACCGAAAGCAACAAAAGCATTAGATTCTGAACATAGTTGGCCACCAAAACCCGCTTCAAGAACCTTAGAAACTGTCTTGAACGTAGCGAAGTGTCCAGCATATTCGAACCATGGCAGGGAAGAGAACGTCCGAACTTCGACTCACAAACATCTTCTCAGAAGACCATCAGAGCAATGCTCAGTGCATAAGGTTCATCCTGTAAGAAACGCGCACTCTCGCAGTAAACTTTTAAGGTGTTGTGTGATGCGGCTCAGTTTCCGTTGCTAGAAAGTTGGCGATGTCAGCATACCAAGGCCTGGAAACGGTTGTCACAGCAGCTGAATAGGCGGCATAAGAACTGATGCCATCTGTCGACAAAATTGTGTGATCCGCTGAAGGGTGTCGATCGATACCCAGGTGGTATCGATCGATACTGATGCTCAGATCGTCAGAGAATTCGAAATTTTTCGAAAATTCAGCACGGTCCTCTGTAGCAATGAAATAGATGCGTTCCTCTGGTAAGTAATCATCAATAGGCACGTCCCCATCTATCTTCATTCGCGACAAGTGATCTGCAACTCCATTCTCTATCCCTTTCTTGTCCTTAATTTCGATATCGAAGCCCTGAAGCATAAGTACCCAACGACACAGACGAGGCTTGAGGTCTTTGTTCTGAAACAAGTATCTAAGAGCAGCATGATCAGTGTACACGACTACTTTGCTTCCAACTAAATAAGATCTAAATTTCTCAAAAGCGAACACAACTGCTAGGAGCTCTTTCTCGGTAGTACTGTAGTTGCGTTGTGCATCATCCAATGTACGGCTGGCATAGTAAATGACATGCAGCCTCTTTTCCTTCCTCTGACCCAGCACAGCACCTACAGCAAAATCGCTCGCATCGCACATGATCTCAAAAGGCAGATTCCAATCCGGAGGTTGAACAACAGGTGCACTCACTAGCGCGGCTTTGATGGCCTTGAAAGCAGCATAACAAGCAGGGGTGAAGTCAAATTGCACTTCCTTACACAACAGGGCAGTGAGAGGTCGAGCAATTTTTGAGAAATCCTTCATAAATCTCCTGTAGAAACCAGCGTGACCCAGGAAACTTCGGATCTCTGAAACTGACCGTGGAGGTTGCAAACTCGAGATGACCTGAACCTTGGCCTGATCAACTTCAATCCCCTTCTCTGAAACCTTGTGCCCCAAAACAATCCCAGCTTGTACCATGAAGTGACACTTTTCCCAATTCAGAACCAGATGCTTCTCTTCACATCGCTGCAGAACCTTGCACAAATTATCCAGACAATCCTTAAACGAAGACCCATAAACAGAGAAATCATCCATGAATATCTCCATAAACTCCTCGATCATATCAGTGAAGATCGAAATCATGCATCTCTGAAAAGTAGCAGGAGCGTTACACAGTCCAAACGGCATTCTGCGGTATGCAAAAGTGCCATAGGGACATGTAAAAGTCGTCTTCCCTTGATCCTCTGGGTGAATGGGAATCTGGAAAAAGCCTGAATACCCATCAAGAAAGCAGTAGTATGGGTGATTAGCCAAGCGCTCCAACATCTGGTCAATAAAAGGCAAAGGAAAATGATCCTTCCGTGTAGCAGCGTTCAACTTTCTGTAGTCAATACACATCCTGTGACCAGTGATAGTCCTTGTCGGGATCAACTCGTTCTTTTCATTCTTCACCACTGTGATACCGCCTTTCTTAGGCACATGACATGAGCACTGACCCAAGAACTATACGAGATTGCATAAATGATCCAGCTTCGGTTCATCCTTCACGACCTCAGTGTTCATTACGACTCTTCTTCGAGGTAGATCCGTGCATGCATAGGTCGGGAGAGATACCTGCAATATCATCAGAGAATAGCCGAGAGCTTTGCGATACTGCGCCTTGCTTTCGCATAAAGTGACCTCGCGTTGTTCGAAGAATTGACTATAACAGGATATGTCGAATTAGGACCAATGAAACGTACCTTAGCTCGGCTGGAAGTGGTTTAAGTTCAATCTTTGGTGCCTTTTCCTCACTCCGATCCCCGAAACACGACTTGCAGAATTTCGCCCAGCTCCCTGCGCACTGGTATCGTCGATACCTCTGTGGTGTCGATCGATACTGGCCTCGCACTGTCGAGAATTTTGACATAACCAGCAGCGTCATCATCGAAACCCACTCTGAATCTTCGATGCTGCTATTCTAGTGGATCCTCGGATGTTTTCCAGAAAATACTCTGATATCCTGAATGTGTCGATGAAGGTTTGCCCGTCGATGGTTGAGTCGTTTCATGATTTTTTCCATGTTAAAGACATTACCAAATCACCACATTCAGAGTAATCTGCCCATTCTTGCGTCAATCAGAGCACCAGCGTAGCAGGAATAGTGCTGCTAGGATAAGAGAGGATCCTTAGGCTCAGCATCGTATTCAGCGATGAAATCGGTTGGAATCAAGCAATTCCCAATCTAACAGGTACATCTTGACCCTTCTGGTAGGCGTGCGAGCGATCTGCGAGGACGGTGAAATCCGTGTGGTTGATAATCACTCATTCCCATTCTCTTAGCGGAGTGCGGCATGAGATTCACTCGATCCAATATCACAAAGAGCAAGAACCTGAAAACAGTGCAATCCAACACAAAGCTACTCGGATCGAAGTTTCTTAGAATCGTGTTGGTTAGAATAGCACTGCACTCGGCTGAAAGCATAGCGACACCTTCACTGAGACTGAAATTGCTAGATACCATCCGCATTATCTTCCGAATGCAGCATCAAAAGGAAGCTCAACAAAATACATGCCTCTGGTAAGTAATCATCAATAGCACGTCCCCATCTATCTTCATTCGCGACAAGTGATCTGCAACTCCATTCTCTATCCCTTTCTTGTCCTTAATTTCGATATCGAAGCCCTAAGCATAAGTACCAACATATGCATTTGAGGCTGAGGTGCTTGAAACAAGTATCTAAGAGCAAAGCATGATCAGTGTACACGACTACTTTGCTTCCAACTAAATAAGATCTAAATTTCTCAAAAGAACACAACTGCTAGAGTTTCTCGGTAGTTGTAGTGTGTTGTGCATCATCCACGGCTGGCATAGTAAATGACATGCCTCTTTCCTTCCTCCTCCGACCCAGCACAAAGACCTACAACAAAATCTCTCGATCGCACATGATCTCAAAAGGCAGATTCCAACTGAGGTCAACAACAGGTGCCACTACTAGCCGGCTTTGATGGCCTGAAAGCATAAAGGGTGAAGTCAAATTGCACTTACAACAACAGTGAGAGGTCGAGCAATTTTTGAGAAATCCTTCATAAATCTCCTAGAAACCACGTGACTCCAGAAACTTCGGATCTCTCGAACTGACCGTGGAGGTGCAAACTCGAGATGACCTGAACCTTGGCCTGATCAACTTCAATCCCCTTCTCTGAAACCTTGTGCCCCAAAACAATCCCAGCTTGTACCATGAAGTGACACTTTTCCCAATTCAGAACCAGATGCTTCTCTTCATCAACCTGCACAAATTATCCAGACAATCCTTAAACGAAGACCCATAAACAGAGAAATCATCCATGAATATCTCCATAAACTCCTCGATCATATCAGTGAAGATCGAAATCATGCATCTCTGAAAAGTAGCAGGAGCGTTACACAGTCCAAACGGCATTCTGCGGTATGCAAAAGTGCCATAGGGACATGTAAAAGTCTTCCTTGATCCTCTGGTGAATGGGAATCTAAAAGCCTGAATACCCATCAAGAAAGCAGTAATGGGTGATTAGCCAAGCTCCAACATCTCGTCAATAAGGCAAAGGAAAATGATCCTTCCTGCTCAACTTTCAGAATACACATCCCGTGACCAGTGATAGTCCTTGTCGATCAACTCGTTCTTTTCATTCTTCACCATCGCGATACCGCCTTTCTTAGGCACAACATGAACAGGACTGACCCAAGAACTATCTGAGATTGCATAAATGATCCCAGCTTCCAGCAGTTTCATCACCTCTTTCCTGACAACCTCCTTCAAGTTCGGATTCAATCTTCTCTGACACTCAATTGATGACTTCGACTCTTCTTCCAGGTAGATCCTGTGCATGCATAGGTCGGGAGAGATACCTGCAATATCATCAAGAGAATAAGAGCTTTATGATACTTGCGCAGCTTGCTCAGCAGAAGAAAGTGACCTCCGTGTTGTTCAAAGAAGAATTGACTATAACAGGATACGCCAATTAGGACCAATGAAAACATTCCTTAGCCAGCTGGAAGTGGTTTAAGTTCAATCTTTGTGCCTTTTCCTCACCCAATCCCTGAAACACTGACTTGCTTAGAATTTCGCCCAAACTTTATCAACACGTGGTATCGATCGATACCTCCTGTGGTGTCGATCGATACTGGCTCAGCACTGTCGAGAATTTTGACATAACCAGCAGCATCATCATCCAAACCCAACTCTGAATCTTCAGATGCACCAGTGCTCGCTCTAGTGGATCCTCGTGATGTTTTCCCAGAAAATACTCCTGCAATGTCATGAATGTGTCGACGCAGAAGGTTTGCCCGTCGATGGTTGGTCGTTTCATGATTTTTTCCATGTTAAAAGACATTACCAAATCACCAACATTCAGAGTAATCTGCCCATTCTTGCAGTCAATCAGAGCACCAGCAGTAGCAAGGAATGGTCTGCCTAGGATAAGAGGATCCTTAGGCTCAGCATCGTATTCCAAAACGATGAAATCAGTTGGAATCAAGCAATTCCCAATCCTAACAGGTACATCTTCGAGAAGCCCTTCTGGTAGACGTACAGAACGATCTGCAAGGACCAGTGAAATCCGTGTAGGTTGATAATCACTCATTCCCATTCTCTTAGCAACGGAGTGCGGCATGAGATTTACACTCGATCCAATATCACAAAGAGAGCGCGCAAAACGCTCTGTGAAAACAGTGCAATCCAACACAAAGCTACCTGGATCTGGAAGTTTCTTAGGAATCGTGTTGGGAATAGCACGCACTCGGCTGAAAGCATAGCGACACCTTCACTGAGACTGAAATTGCTAGATACCATCCGCTTCACGTATCTTCTGAATGCAGGAGAAGTTTTGATAGCATCAACAAAAGGAAGCTCAACTACCAGCTTGTCCAACATAACCTTGCATCTAGCATMTTCCCACTCCTTTTTGGTCAGCTTAGAGTGATAGGATAGCAACTCGCTTGTAAACCCTTTCCTGACAGTTCAGCGCCTTCGATTTGTCTTGGCATCGACGATACGGCGGGTGTCGATCGATGCTTTGGTGGTATCGGTCGATCGGTGGAGTGTCGATCGACACGCTGGGATTTTCAGCATCCCACTGCCGTCCAGCAAGATCGACGAGATTATCAGCTATTGGAGCTTGCCCAACTCCTGATTCCACCACTTTACCACTTACTTTACGGCATTGATGTGGGCTCTTGGATCTTCAGTCTTTCCTGGTAGAAATCCTCTTGTCTTTTCACAGAGCTGCGTCCGAGCAACTGAGTTTCAAGCTTCTTCTCACAGATTCAACGCCTCAATCTTGTGTCGATATACACTTTATCCAGCTTCCCATTAAACTCTCCAGTCATCCTTTGTTGTCCCCGCAGAATTTGTTCCAAGAGGGTCTCCGCCTTACTCTCTGACCTGAGAATGCGCTGGTAAGCTGAATTCCGTGATGCAGTAAAATCACCGCCTTGAAGTGGTTTTGGGCAATTGAGTGGCACCAAAACCAGATTGGTTACCTCCAGACTTGTAACCACTTTGCTGATTGTTGCTTCTGGCCGTTGCAGTAACCAAATCGCGACCCGAAAACCAGAACCACCAATGTAGTTAACATCCTCTCATCTTCAATGTTCTCTACTTCCTCAGCAAAATGTACAGCCTTCTTCGCTCTTTCCCACTAAGAGGTGTGCATCATGTCCACTTCTCCGAACCTCAGAATTGCGAACCGTCAGAACACTGCACTTTTCCGCCGAAATCAGCATTTGGTGCTATTGCTAGACGCCAAGTTCTCAATCAGCTTCAAGATCGGTTGGAACCCTAGTGTTGAAGTTCCCATTGCTTGCAATCCAGTGCCATCGATACCGCCAATCAATCCCTCGTAAAAGATCCCGAGCTGAACTGACTGAACCTCAGGATGTCTCCTGGTAGATCTGAATCGCACCCAAGCAGCCTTGAGTGCTTCTTGACCTTGAGAAAATTGAGAGATCTTGTTCCTGAGTTCCTCCGATCTCGCATCGCCATAGAAATTGTTCAGAATGCGCTCTGGTCTCTCCAAGCGAGAGATCCGGGAGGTTGCCAGCCAGAAGCTGCCTCTCCACCAAGAGAGTATGGAAAGAGCTTACAAAAGAGGTATTCCTGTGGTACTCCATTGTACTTCATACCGTGACCAAGTCCTCGAATTCTCGATGTGATCCATAGGGTGCTCATGAGAGACCGTGAAGGGTGCAACAAAAGAGCGAAGTAAGCAGGTTTCACTCAAAGTCATTCCTCGAAAGTTGGAATACGGATCGCCGCACGATTGGCATAGAATTGATCCGTCGGTTGTATCGCAAGCCGTCCGCTCAGCAACAGTTGTTGTGGAGGAGGTAGTTGTCCACCTTCCTCATCATGCACCAAACCCGTGGAAGATCCATCTCAACGTAGTCCTTTTCGTCCGATTTTGCTCAAGCTCGCTAACTTTGTGAGGGAGAGATTGATCGTGTGTCTTTCTCCTGGTAGCACGCTGATGCATACACCGAAAATCAAAAGACGAGAAAATAAGTAACCAAAATTTAAAAGAGCTCAGTGTCGATCGATACCAATGGAGTATCGATCGACATGACGACAACTTACAAAATCGACAACTAAAATTTAAAGGTGAATTTTTAGAGTCCCCCAACCAAATTTGATATGCTCAAATTAATACCCTAAAAGTACTAAAGCAGCTGCAGATATCGTGGGTCGAACTCAAGAAAATTCACACAATAAATAACTTTGAGGATTAAGCTAAGCAAATCACTTAACAAGAAATACGGTGATCGAAATATGATTGTTTTAATTCAATTCAGGAAGGATTAGGCTCAGGTAACTCTCAGAAATCAATGATAAACAACAATTAATAAATCAAGGTTCAATTCAATTAAGTGCCGTTCTTGAACTCAAACACGAAAGTATAGTTAACCAACTGCGTCAAAAACTAACTAAGTCTAAAGTCTAAAATTCCAAATCTCGCAAATCCTACACAGTAAACCAGCAATCAATTCAAGTTTGATATGTTCACAATTCGAAACCAAATCTCTTTGCAGATAATCCAATTGCTCACCCTAGTTTTATCAGATACTCAATTAATGTCGTGCCTAATCGATTAATCTAGGTTCTATATTCTAAGTGATCAGGTTAGAAATAGCTTTGAGAACAACCTATGGTGAAGAACTATTCAGATTTTGAACCCTAACAAATCAATTATCATAAATCAGAGAAATCCATATGAGAAAACCCTGAACCTAAAAGGAGACTACTCAGACATGGTTGATGAAACACAAGACATAACTGAATAGATCATGAAATTAAACAAAAGAATAAAAACAAGGGTTCGGGATCTTCTCTATGATGAACAAAGTCTTGGATCCGTCTCCCTCACAAAAGCTCTCAAAAGTCTAGTCTGGCTCAAGAATGATAGTCAAAAGTAAAGTATCTTAAACTCAACCCTAAAACTTGCTCAAATCCTCTCAAAACACGAGCTGGGCTTCTTCTGTAAATATTGGGATGAGCGGGCTTCCTTGAAAATCTCTCCTGCGTCTCGAGTGCGTGGGTATCGATCGATACCAGGGTGAGTGTCGATCGATACCAGGCCTTCAAAACGGGTACTTTCTTCGGTTTGCTCCAAAAAGGCTCCTAATGTCTCCAAAATCTCCAGTTTCGTCCCAAACGTGCTAAAACCTGAAAAGAACCTAAAATGATAGAAAAAGCACTAGAAAGACTCGATAAAACAACTTATATCATGGCTAAAAATGGGTAAAATCCATGATATATCAGTAGGTGATCAAGTTTTGAGGTTAAAACTTTTTGAAGAGGGAGGGTATGATGCGATCATCAAACCAAGCACCAGCCATGGGGAAGATGATACAAGAGAATCAACATCACAAGACCAGCCAACGTTGGGCCAAAGCACAATAAGCCCACCCGAGAAGATCCATGGGCATTGTTCAGCCCATTAGAAGTCCAAGATCTTCAGTACCAGCCCAAAGACCACTGGTAATACATTCTTAGCTCAGCTAGAGCTCTCCTGGAAGTGAAATCAGCCCAAAACAAGCTCACACGTGGAAGTTATGGTTGATACAAGGCGGACGGTGGTCAGTAGCTGCCGGATTCGGACCGATGTGCATTCAAAGGAGGATTCCGACTAGACCAAAAGGAACCGAGCGATGAAAAGACCTACTCTGGAAGCTTTACTCAAAATGGAAGCTCTGAGAGTTGGAATCAGGCCAAGATCTGCTCATAATTGGAAGATATGATTTTTACAAGTCAGGTGAATCTGAACTCACCCGGTTTGGACCTACGTGCACTGTTCGGGACATTACGGTCGAACCAGCAAGAATTAGGCTGCAAACCAACATGTTATGGACTCTTGATCCATCATAGAAGCTCCAAAAATTGGAATCATATGAAACCGAGGTCAGATGAGCAAGTTATTACATCTAAATCGGAGGATCCTAGACTTGTCTTATTGGGAACCTTCCAAATTTGGCACCTCCTCTCAATCATTTATATGGCCACCAGGAAAGCATCCCTCTCATATAGAGACTCTTGAAGAAGGATATATGTGCTCCAAAAGCCAGAGAATCAAAGGACCCAGCCTTGGACAGACTTTCCTAATTTCGAGCCGTTTGCACTTTTAAGGCTCCAACAGATCTATTCCTTTTATATAATAAAGACTTGCGACTTGGGAAGCTTCTACACCACTCAGAGTATATTAGAGACATCCTACAACATCCAGAATGTAACTAGACACCAAAGTTCTGGCCCCAAGATTCCAAGACTCAAGCATCACCAATTTTCCTATTTTGGCCACGATTCACCTCTTAATTAGCCAACGGCTCTTTCATTTATTTTGTGAGATTAGTTTCTTGTTTTTTGTGCTTTCTAGCTGATGTCTTGAGATTATAAAAGCACAGCTTCGCCCATTGTAAAACAGTCAACCTTGATCATTGAAGATAATAGAAATTATTTCTCTTTTCGCAAAGCTGTCGATTTCTTTGTGTTTTTGTCCTTAGATTCTAAGTATGTGATTCACTTATTGTCTATTGTAGTTGCGAGTTAAGAGTGTTGAGTGATTTAATCCTCTTGTTCGTCCATTGATTGAGCAAGTCAATATGTATCCTTCACCTCCATTTCTACCATCGTTCCACCTTCCGCGAGATAAGGCTTGGAATCTCTTGATCATTGAGTGATCATAAGTTGGTGTGATTCCAGTCTTATATCAAAGGAGGAGTAAAATCACTAAGGATAGTGAGAAGGATTATTTAGAGGAACAAAAAGAGCATCTACACCAAAGTTTACGGAGAAAATAAAACTCATTGTGGACGGTGAGTAAGAAATTGACCAAAGACGCGGGAAAAAAATCTTAAAGGATCACAAAGGTTGTTATCTACGTTGTGAGCTTGTCCGGCCTAGAGGAAGATCAAGTTGGTAAGAGAGAAACAATGCAAAGTTAAAGGGAAAAGGACAATCCTAAGGGAATGGAAACCCTAAAGCAATACTAAAAAAATGTCTTGATACGGAAACCCAAGCATGAGTGTTAGGAAAGCATTGTAATAGCTCATCAAAATTTAAGATCTTGAGGTAAATTCATCCATGAATCAGAGTGCGCAGAGGAAGAATGTCAGTTCCTAGCTTACAGGATCGACATAATCATAAAAGTCATGATTATCGTCTTCGGATACCATGTTGCGAGACAAGTCTAGCAGTGGATCAATTATGGTTGCATTAAAATGGTGAAAGAAAAACCGTTGATAGAACACACATGGAAGTGGAAGATTCTTTCAAGCTTTAAGACAATGCAAATGTGACATGTCTTTTATTAGGATGCAGAATGGTCATCAACAAAAAATGTTAAGGAAATATTTTCTTATTAGCTAGTCTAAGGTAAAAGAAAACCAACTACATTGCGATTAAGGTAGGACCCCTTAATTCAAGATAAAACTTTTTTATCAATATTTTGGAAAGTGTAAGGCAACTCATTTCGAGGGAGTTTATTATATGCAATCAGCAACACCCTACGAGGAGGACACACTGAGAATTGGTTGAAAATTTGGGATGAATTTTATTTTAAGTGGGGGATAACTGTAACATCCCTAACCCGAAGGCTCAAAATATTTTTGAAGAAAATCATAAAACTAAACTAAAAGAAGTTAGAATGGGAAGTTAAAGCCATCAACATCATTTTTTTTTTTGTCAACTCAAGCTCTGATTCATTAAATTAAAAAGTTACAATCATGGAGAACAAACTCTTACTAGAGTCCTCATTTGAAGGGTTTGAAACTACAATCATAACCATAGAACAATTCAAAAGGTATGCCGAAGGTAAAGGCGCTAAAACATTCCAAAAGGTAGAACTACCAATATAAGTAGGTAAGATAGGGCACATCTTCAAGGCGACCAAGTCTGCAGCCTAAAGGATCTTGTAAGGATCACGTTGTGCGGTGTCCGAATCAATCTACACAAGGAAGTGCGATTTGGTCTGAAATTGGAACTTTAACCTAATGGTCATTGAGTTCGTTAGAATATCAGTGTTTAGCGATCCGTCCGTCGCTAACAAAGATAAGATCCTCTCTCCTAAGGGATGAGGTGTTCTCTCCGTGGAGGAACTTTAAGTCCCAAACATTATACTAAGTATACAAATCTCAGCAGTGCATAATCTCTGATACTATCTTTCTAATTTAGATGAGATTGCACAGTGGGTTGTACTAGAATATAAATTCCAGCACTTTAACAATGATAGCCATCAACATCATTAAGGGTAAAAAGGTCATTAATCACAAGATATTAAGGTTAACCCTAAACATAATCTTTTTTCTAGAGTTAGAATTGGCAACCTCATAAGTGAGAGAGGAGGAAAGATTTTTGTGGTGAGAGAAAGGGAGAAGGAGAAGAGAAAAGAGAGAAATAAACTTCCTCACATGAAGAAAATGGAGACAGAATCAACCTACTGTGGGAGAAAGGAGATTTGCCTAGCAGATCATTTTCAAAGGTAACAAAACTTTCTGGAGTTGTAGCTAAGACTTGTATCTAGATTACCCAATTTGCAGATCTTGATTTGAGTTAGTATTCTAAAAGTTAGTCATGTTTTGGTGAGGTGCTTGAATTATGTTGTGATCTGAACCGATTCAAGTGGTAATAGCTGATTCATTTTCAAACCGATCGACCTAAAACTTTGTGGGTAGCTGATAGCATGCATATTTACATGGTTTTGTGCATTCATTTAATGTATTTTTATATGTTCTAACATGTATTGAAGATAGTTTTAGTGCATTTGTATGTGTTTATAGGTACTTGGTGCGAAATCTACACTTTTGGAGTTTTTTGGAGCCTTAGAAAACTATGGGGACCTTGGAGCTACTTGTTCTTGCCAAGAACATTACGGAAAGCTTCCCGAGAAGCTTCACATAAGAGGCATCGACCATAGCATCGACCGTAAGTGGTTGATGCAACTCCAAGGACCTAGACAAAGCAACATTGACCAGGACATCAACCTTGAGGGGTCAATGCTGAGCCGTGATGAAGACCATCGATGCAAGCATCGACCAGGAGTGGTCGATGCTCTTACTGGGCATGCACATTGGCCTAGAGCATCAACCATGGGTGGTCCTCACTAGGTGTTAGTGAGGACATGTAAAGCCTCACTCCTAAGGCTACATGTCCGTGTGCTTTGGCTCACAAAGCGATCCGCTTGAAGCCCATATCTGCTACCAGGTCCGAGGATGGTTCCGTGAAGTCTCCGAGTTTTGTGGCTAGGTGAGGACATGATGAGATGCTCTTTAGAGGTCGTCTCTTTGCTCCACTTCATCTCTTCAGTAGGCTTAATCAACTCCTTAATCTCTCGTCATTGGTTCGACCCTTCATGACCCGCGGTAGTGGAAATGATCATGTTGATGATTGTATCACATATGACCTACACAACAAGGAGCCAAGTTAGATTCATATAAGAGAAAAAGGAAAGTTAACTTACCTTGAAGCTCCTTGGCGGCCTTGAGTGAAAATTTGAAATCGGGCGATTCCTCTTTAAATTGGTAAGTGCGTGGGGCTCTTATAGTCTTCGTGATCACTCCATTGTATGAGCCGCTTTGGTACCTGCAATGATTTTTACATTCTTGGCAAAAAGCAAGTGTGTTATGGTAGTCATGAGAACATTAAAAACACACTAATAGCATGAGGATTCGTTCCACTTAGAAGATAGAAAACAATTTCAGCTTTATCCTTTTCATGCCTTGTATCCTTTAAACTTTTGTCAACTAATCCTAAACATATGAATTCTTCTAACACAGCCCTAGGATCATGAGAGGTGAGATAAGTTAAGGTGTTACTTACCTGGTCCGGGTCCTTATATGGAGATAAGAGTTTAGCCCAGAGATGGTAATGATAGAGCTCATATTTACGTGTTTTTACATATTCATATACACTAATATTATGCATTCTAGTTAGCATTTATGACTGTATTAGTGCATCTGCATATGTTTATGTGTTTATAGGTACTTGGAGCAAAATCGGTGTTTCTAGAGTGTTTTGTGAGCTTAAAAAGCCATATGGACTTTGGAGCTAGTTATTCGGGCCAAGAACATCAAGGAAAGCTTCCCGAGAAGCTTCACAAAGCTCCAATTCGTCCATTGAGTCTCCTTGAGCTTGGGCCAGTTCTATCTTGTGTATCTAGAGTGTATCATCTGGTATCAGAGCCTAAAAGTCCTAAAAGTTCCATCTTTTCAACTCAAACTTCTTCCTTTAGCTTTCTCATGAATGAACCTATGAAGAAGTTTTAAAGGTTTGCATATTTTGAGTTCTTTGGGTGTTTGATTGTGGCTAGGGTATTTAGATTCATTTTGCTTGTGTTTATTGGCTTGTTTAGGATGTATTTAGGCTGTGTTTGCTATGGTTATGTTCTCGTTTGCCTTGATTAGCTCCAAGTTTCATAAAGTTTTCGCCTTTAGCCTTCATTTGTGTGTTTTCCGCTTGTTAGGTTGTTTGGTTGTTGGTTTGGGGTTTCGTTTGCTGTGGCTAGGTTGTTAGTAGTTTTTTTGAGTATGGTTTTCGTTGTTGTAGCCACCATTGTTAGGGTTTCGATTTGGTCCTAGGAAGAAGAAGGGTGTTTTTACTAGTTTTCGAAAGTATTTTGTGGTACACTTGCTTTTACTTTTGCTTTTGATGTTTTATTGCCAACTCAACTCTTGTGGTCCTTACCGTATCCATTTGTGCTCAAATTTGAATAATTTGAACCTTTGTTACTCAATAAAAACGTGCCTAATTAGCTACTAAAGAGCTGAACCGAATTTTATTCATTTTGAACATTAAATTTTCGGTTTGAGAATTTTAGGTTTCCGGGTTTGTTCTTTGTGTTGTCTTGCGAGGTGTGGTGCTATGGAATATGAAGAAGAAGCTGGAGGTGAGTTTAGTACCTCAGAAATAGATTGGGGAGAGGAAGAGTTTGAATCTGAATGTGGAGAGTACACCATCGACAATGAGACACGGTTTGAAGACGTTGAAGCCGAAATTGATTATGGAGGGTATGAAGAGGTTTTCGAGGAAGAAGGCATCCATAAGCTGTCATATGGTAGACCTACAAAGGTCCTACACGTTCAAGAGCAGAAGTCACACGACTATGGCCCAGTCTCATACCGAGTGCCAATGCGAACTACATCAACCGCGCCGACGAAGCCAACTAAGAAGAGGTGTGAGAAAACGTCTTACCCTTTGATTTTCACAGGATCAAGCAATGATCCAGAGGTCTATTTGGGGTGGGAAGCCAACATGAAGCAGTGGTTAAGCTCTCACAACATACCAAGAGAAGAGAAACTAGACTATGCTGTTAGTATGCTTAGAGGAGAAGCATATACTTGGTGGAAAAAAGAGAATTATGCCACCTATTATACTACTAAGCCAATTCTTGATTGGGGAACTCTAAAATGCAGAATGTATAGAGAGTTCAAAAAGAAGAAACAACTAGCAACGGCGAGCCCTAAGACCAAGCACAATCACCCTCACCTCTCGAAGAAAGTGTCTCCAAACGCATTGGTGAAGCCGAGATCGTTATAGATCAAGAAGGGGTTTCACCGAGGAACAAGTTATGGCTGAAACAAACTCAAGACCAGAGAGCTACTACTTGTATTACATCTCTACCTCACTTAGCAAGCTACTGAAAAAAGAATCAGCCAAAGATCAGCTCATATGAAGGAGTTATGGATTTTACAAACCGGATGAACCTGAACTTACACGAGCTGGATATATGCACACTCAACTGGAGATTGCGGACAGACCAGGAAGAACAGAAAAAATTAACTCAATAACGAAACTTTGAGAGTTAGAATCAGGTGAAGAGCTTTTATGGATCTCGAGATATGATGTTTACAAATCGGGTGAGACTGAATCTTCCCGATTTGGACCTACGTGCACCAAAAGAAGGATTCCAACCAGATATGATGCAGTTAAATTGTGAGGTAATATTTCTGGAATCCTAACTCAACAAGGTTTCGTGGGAAGCTGGATTCAGGTCAAGGGAAGCTTGGAGTTGGGAGATAATTTTTCAAGCCGAGAGTTACCGAATGGGCATTATCGAGAGTTTTTCAACTTGGACACTCTTCAAACTTATGTGTGGCATCCAGGAGCTTGCAACCACCAATGGAGACTTGTGATAGTTTCCTCATGCTCCACAACCGATCAAAGATCAAGTGGGTTCGATCCCACTTAAATTCTTCTCACCGGTGTTTAGTTGACAAAGCGTTTGAGAGCAAGATAGTGCACCGAGGAACCATGACTTGGAAAATATCTAGGAATCTCCAAGGGTTTCCCTTCTGCCCCGGATGGCCTTCACCAAAGCCTCCACCATCAAAACAAGCTTGGAGCCACTATGTCTCATTACTTCACCAGATAGACTCATTTTGACCCGTTGGTCCGATCATCACACTCTCGGGTCCGAGCTCTTATCTCCTTTTAAGGATCCGGGCCAGGTAAGTGGCATCCTAATTTATCTCACCTCTCATGATCCTAAGGTTATGTTAGAAGAATTCTTATGTCTAGGATTGGTTAAGAAAAGTTTAGAGGTTATAAGGCATGAAAAGGATAAAACTGAAACTGTTTTCCTTCTTCTAAGTGGAACAAATCCTCATGCTCTTAGTGTACCTGTTTTTGATGCTCTCATGACTACCATAACACACTTGCTTCTTGCCAAGAATGTCAAAGTCATTGCAGGTACCAAAGGGGCTCATACAGTGGGAGTGATCACGGAGACTATAAGAGCCCCACACACTTACCAATTCAAAGAGGAACCGCCCGATTTCAAATTTTCAGTCAAGGCCGCCAAAGAGCTTCAAGGTAAGTCTCATTCTTTTCCTATCATCTATGAACCTGAATTCAAATCTTGTGGTGTAGGTACCATGTTAGTTTGAAGGTCCAAACCTTTTGAAGGGGGGAGGGGATGATGTGATCCTCACATCGAAGTCCATCACTATTATGGAGCAAGAAGGACCAAGTCTTGGGAGAGGGACACTTGCACCACTTGGGGTTGCTGAGAAGAGTCAAGGGAGCATGGAGGGTGGCCAAAGAGAGCTACTCAACAAGATCGCGCCAAGTTCCGAGATTCAAGATCAAGTCAAGAACGTTATACACGGACCGGGACATCTCCACCAAACTAGGACCGAGGGTCCTTGGACACTTAGCTTTGGGAGAAAAGCTTCTTGTGTCCTCACTTATCATTAGTGAGGATACCCTTCAAGACCTTAGATGAACTGTTGTACTCTTTTCGTGCTTCTAGTTTTACCACATCGGGTTTCTAGAAAAGGGTTTTAATGAGGCAAGAAAAGTCTAAGGCATTGCTTCTTGGTTCCATTGGATGTTTTGCTTGAAAACACTCTTATGACAAGTATAAAGCATCCAGGACAGGCAATCCTATCTAAGAAAAACTATTACAAAAGTTTATCTATCTTTCTTTAGTCTATTTTGCTTAATTAAGACTTTTAGCATTTGGGTTGTGTTTAGCGCCTTTTTCTTATGATGTAAATTAGGTCTAATTTGTCTTGGATCCAGTAGCACATAAGTGTCCTAATTTGTAGCCTATATAAATTCAAAGACTCATTTCTCATTAATGGTAAACAATCATTACAAAGATATTTCAAAGTTGTCACATTGTCTCTCATCTCTAGTCTTAAAGTGAAAAAACCCTAGAAGCGTTGAAGTTTATCCTCAGCTTGTAGGTGGATGTATCAAGTGTTTATCATCCCCCTTGTGGTGCCATACATTCCACGGTGGCTTCACCATCATTCACCACCATCGCCACCACCGGTTCTAGCTCCTTCTCCGCCGGAATATCTCAGAGGAGTAGACAAGCATGGTTACAACGGCTAGAGAAGAGTTAGACAAGAAATTCGAAGACTTGGTTTTTAAGGTACGAAAGCTAGAAACCCGAGCAATGGAGGAAGCACCGACGATCAATGCTATAACCTTGAAGAGTGGAAAGGAGCTCAGACTGATCCCACCTAGGTAACCAATTAACAAAAAGGGGGAAGAGACTATCATCGAGAAAGAAAATCCGTTCATCGAGAAGAAGGATCCAATTCTCGAGAAAGAAAATCCTATTGAAATAGAGGAACAGCCTGAGATTGAAGAAGTTATTAAGGAAAAGGCGGACACGGATGGAGAGCCTAATAATCGTGGAAGGAGCCAGGTGACACTCGACGTACGTACTTATCAGCCTAAGATTCCTTTTCGGGGTAGGATCAAAGAAAGAATAGCAGAGAGAATGAGGAATGCATCTGAACAGCAAATGAAAGGTGTAATCATCACTATGCCGATACTCAAAGCTTTGGCGATGATTCCCAAAGCTAGCAAATTCCTCAAATATCTCGTGACTAAGAAGGAGAAGGAGCTCAATGAAGTGGCATTCCTAACGCATAAGTGCAGCGCGGTTATCTTCGACAAGAAAATTCCAAAGAAATTAGACGATCCGGGTAGCTTTACTCTCTCTTCCAATATAGGTCTGATAACATTTGGGAGATCTTTATGTGATCTTTGAGCTAGTGTGAACCTCATGCCCATATCCATTGCACAAAAGTTGCGATTTACAAAATTCAAGGAATGTAGGATGTCACTCGTTCTCGCCGATCGCTCGATAAAAACACCGGTGGGATTACTCGAAGACATTCCGGTGATGATTGGTGACTACCAAATTCCAACCGACTTTGTAGTACTCAAGATGGATCACGAGCCCAAAGATCTAATCATCCTAGGGAGACCATTCCTAGCAACCACGGGAGCCATAATTGATGTCAAAATTGATCTTCATCTAGCAGTTTAGCATTGACGAAGTGATGAAGAAACCCGAAGAACGATACCGCATCTTCTACCTCGTGTGTTGGACGAAGTTGAGCTCGAAAACGAAGAACTATGTGAAGAATTCCAAACGCTAGAAAATGGAGACGTGGCAGACATGCTACCTCGTGAGATGGCATACACGAGTCTAATCGAAGGTGACGAAGAAGAATAAGCCACGATGGAAGCAAGAGATGTTAAGACTTGCAATGAAGACGATTGGAGCAAACTCAAAGAATCGAAGATGGAGTTGAAACCACTTCCGAAAGGGGTAAGGTACGCATATCTTGGTCCTAATTCAATATATCCTGTCATAGTAAGTGATGAGCTCAATGATGATGAAATTTCTCTTTTACTTAATGAATTGAGAAAATATAGAAAAGCAATAGGATATTATCTAGATGATATCAAGGTGATGTGGACATCGCACTTACTTCTACTCACGCCGCGGACCCGAGGCCGAGAACCGAGGAGATCCGGAGAGTGCCCTTCATTCCAAATAAGATCATGACAAGGAGCAAGGCTCAAAAGCTTAAGGGTCAGATCCAAGTCTACATTCACAAGCTACGGGAGCATGGAGACTGAGGGGAGCTAGAGGATCGAGGAGAGACCCGAGGAGAGACCACACGAGGATCCGAGCGGACCGATGGAGCCACTTCGGACCCGATGAGCTATAGCTCACAGACATGCAGCCTTGGGGACAAGGTCTTGTGTGTTCTCACTATCCATCAGTGAGAACACCCCTCAAGACCTTAGGCAAGTAAGACACTCTTTCCCTACCTCTAGTTTTCCACGACGGGTTCTAGAGAAGGGTTTTAATGAGGCTTGAATGTCTAGGGTATCATATCTTGTATCCCATATATGTTTAGCTTGGAGACCTTAGATGGCAAGCTTAAACATATATAGATCAAACTATCTTTAGGGAGTCATTACATAAGCTCCCCTTCTATCTATTAGTCTTGTCCCTTGTTTAAAGACTAAGTGTTTATGAGGCTTTTTTTTTTGTTGGGTTATTTGTGCTAATGGGCTTAATCATTTATGACCCATTAGTAACCCTAAGGTGTATCCTATATAAGGCATAACATTTCTCATTAATAATTTAAACCTTCATTTACATCTAAGATAAAGTTTACAACTTTGTTTTCTCTCTAATCTAAGTTCACTCTAGATTAGAAAACCCTAAGAGAGGTTGAGTGTGTCTCCTTCTCAAAGGTCTATTGGCTGTATCAAGGATCCTCCCATAATCCTTGTGAGTGGCCCTCAGTCCACCAAGCCTAGGACCACCGAGAGTTCTTCCCGTCACCGTGAAGCTAGCCCTGCCGCCTATCATCACCTAGTGAGCTAGAATCGAACCACATCTTCTAGCTTGCTCCATCCTTGTTGTTTGAACCGTGATTTCCTTCAGCAAGATCCTTCCCTCATCACTCATCATCACGTCTTCCATCCCTATCACCCGCTACATGAAGATCGAACCACATCTCTTCATGAAGCTTGAGCCTTGTCGTTGAGTTCTTCATTTTCAAGGGTTGATCTTGGAGTTACAAGTCTAGGTTCTTACCATTTGGTATCAGAGCCCAAATCCTACAAAAGGTTTTGTCTTTCCATCTAAAGCTTGCATCTTTGGAGTAGTTTTGTTCGGATCTAAGTTTTAGCTTGAAAAAGTTGAAGCTTTGTGGCTGTTTTGTGTTCTCCGCTTAGTTCTTCTTCTTTCTTGCGCTTTAAATCGAGTCTTGCTGCTGTTGATTGTTGCTTCCATTTACGCTGTGCTTATTTGCTGAGTGAATCTGTTCATGATTAGATCTTGTGATGTTTGGGTTTAAAATGCTTGAAGTCGCTAGCTTTGTTGATGTTTGTTCTAGTTTCTCTTCGTTGCTCATCTTGAATCTTGTAGGGTCGTTTGCTGTCATGGATTTTGTTTGTTTCAGGGATATTATTCTATGCTCAGCGCCGCCATTGATGTTGCATTGATAGTCTTAGGCTTGAAAAGAGGACCTTTTTGCTAATTTTAGAAAACCTTTAACGTACTAGGTTGCTTTATTTGGCTTTAGTCCTTCTTTGTCCCTTTTCGTGGTGAGCTGGCGCGTACAACAAGTGGTCCTGCTGAGTATTGTGTTTTGAATTTAAAATCCTTATCCTTGTGTCGTTATATGTATCAGCACGTGCATCATTTTGAAAGTCTTATGCATTGTCGCTTCATTAAGTAGCCGTAACTCAATAAAATTTGTCTGGAGCTTTGTCATTTGGTGCTGCTGTGGGTCATTTGTTATTTCTTGAGCAAGATTTTGACTTTATTTACAGCATCTATAATATGTTTGTGATCATGACTGCCTATTTATCTTAAGTACATTGCCTGCAGCTCAAGTTAACTTCGTATTAAACGTGACTAACGCTATTGAGTTGTTTGCCTTGTCATGCAAGGTACTGAGGGATGGCCGATCTACCTGACATAGCTGCCATGTTTACAGCCCTCCAAGCTCAGCTACATCAAGTGGGAGCTCGCCTTGACCGAATAGATCATCCCCCGATGCAAGTTCTGCCACCGGCGCAAGTCCCACCGCCGGTACATGACCCCATTATCGATGATGATCTATCCGATGAAGAGTGTTTTCAACATCCACAACCAAGAAGGGGTAGACAACGAGATCATAGAGCTCATGGTGGAAGAGGAGACCATTGACAGCCAAGAGCTCATTCGCCGCACTTAAAGCTCACTCCCCCTACTTTTGCGGGAAAGGTTGATCCCGAAGCTTATCTTGATTGGGAGCGAAGAATGGAATACATCTTTGAAGTCTATGGTTATGAACAGCCTAGGAAGGTGTCTTATGTTGCTGCCCAACTCACTGATCACGCCCTGACATGGTGGGATAGAGATGCGGCTAAGAGAAGAAAGAACGGAGAAGGACCGGTTCCATCATGGGAAATCATAAAATTCACGATGAAAGGGAGATATGTGCCTCCACAATACCACCGAGAGCTACAAAAGAAGTTTAGGATGCTTACCCAAGGGAGTAAGAGTGTGGAGGAGTATTATGAGGAGTTCGAACACTTAAGGAATCGCCTCAATCTAGAAGAGAACGAGGAAACACTCATGGCACAATTTCTTGACGGTCTTCAAGATCGCATTCCTAGCAAAGTGGAGATGCTCAACTACAATGATCTTAATAAGCTATTGCATTTAGCTAATTAAGTAGAGGGTCATCAAAAGAAGAAGATCAAGTCTAGAGCAGCCATTAACTCCCCTTTGAAGTCACAAGCTTCGGGCTCCAATGCAAATGCCGCCAAGTACCAAGACAAGGGTAAAGCACCGACAAGTGACAAGAGGATCCCATTTAAACCTCGTGAACCTTCTAAGGAAATGAGACCCGAAGCTAAGGGAGTTCCTACTGGTCAAAAGACAAGGGACATCATGTGTTACAAGTGTAGAGGTCGGAGTCATTACGCTAGAGAGTGCCCAAACCCGAGAGCTATGATCTTATAAGTCAAGTTCAGGTTCAAATAGATAGGGAATGGTATCAAATCATAGCATGCTTCAATGGAGACATAATCTAGTTGTGCATTCAAAGTATGGTGCAGTCTTACTTCAAGTTCATTAACAATGCATTAGACAACTAGAAACGAGGGCATTGAAATTAATACATTAAAATAGCAAGCTTGCAAGGTTATAATCATCATAATCCCCTATGCATATGCAACAGCCCTATATGAAAACAATCTAGACTCAATCCTAAAATGTAACTGCAACTACATGAACACTCTGTTTTTGTAATCTTTTTCGAAAATTTTTCAAAATTTTTTGGTTTTTCTATGCCTTAGATGTATGCAAACTCAAATATGCATGAAAATAGAAAATAAGAGAACAATAAACATGTCAAACACAGCTTAACCCTTCCCCCCAAACTTAAATTACACAGTCTCTTATGTAATAAAAATTTAGAAAGAAGGTTTAAGAAACAACAAAAAGCAAGAAAGAAATGCAAATGATATATACAAGAGATGATGGAGCAGGTACCTTAGGGGTTGGAGAAGAAGGAGGAGATTGAATCCTCTGCTCCTCTCTGGTGTAAGCGCGGAGCTGGACTCGACCTGGGGCTCGAGTGATTCGGTCACGCCAATCATGGGAAAGGGCTGGCTCGAGTGGGGGTTCAGCTGACCGGCTGGAATGTCCGCTCACCGTCCTCTTTTTTCCTTGTGTATTGCTTGACTTGTTGCCTTGGCTCAAACGAGGAGGTTCTTGGCGGTTCCACAGGTGCACGAGGCCTAGGTGCTTCACGAAACGTCCCTCTCCCCATCAGTACATGTTTGGAGGAAGGAGCACTGAACTTCTGCTGGAAATCTTTCAGTTGATCTCGTACTTCCTTCATTTGGCCTTTTAAATCCTTCATCGTCCCCTTTAAAACGGCTATGGTTCTGCCCTGGAATTTGTTCCATCTCTGGAGTATTCCAATTCGCTTGTGTGCTTCCTTCTGGGCAGGGCTAGACTTAGGCTGTAGGGGGTAATCTCCAAAGCCAAACTTTCCCGAGCCATCGTCTTCATCACTACCCCCAGAGTTACTGGAAACTTCTTCTGACTGTGGGGCTTCTTCAAGGCTGGTGTAGAGGCGCTCGAGTGGACGAATGAAGTCGATGTTGGCGCCTAGTCTGGCCTGGCTTGCAGGGAAGGCAGCGGCAGCCTCAGCGGTTGGATGATTGAATGTGACAAACACATCGAGGCGGTTGGCTAGCGTCAGGAATGTGGCTCTTCTCGATGGTCGATGTCGATCCACCTGGGATATACAGCTCGACCTCTGCCCACACACAAGCCACCAGAATTGGGGTTATCACTCCACCAATACTAATTTCCCCGCTGATTTCCTCGCATCCTCAATGCCCAATCTTGTACCATATCAAGTGACTCAACGTAACGAAAGCTAAGCTTGTGCCCCTGCCTCCCAGCAGCTCGCCCATCCCTGTGTAGTCCGAACATCCTGCAATGCTACATCCAGCATCTGCATCTCGCCGTCATTGATGTTTCCAGAACCTGCCTTAACATAGTGCTGGCAATGACTTTGTGGAAGTACCTTAGCATGGGACTTCGACGAGAAGCCTTGGTGCGGGATGACGAGTAGGGTTTGTCGTCTCCAATGGTGGACAAGAGGGCTTGCAGCTCTGTGCTGTCGATGTCCTGTGCCGATCCCATTCCACTCGGGAAACCATACAAGTTTTCCAGCTCCATTGAAGTGATAAACCCTAATCTCCATCGGATTCATACTCTAGCTCATCCTCATAGAAATGTACCGAGAGTGAGGATAGGAAATGGCATGTCTCCTCCTGGTAAGCCTCTAGCTGAATTCTCATGAACGTGCTCAGGCCGCTGACTCGGTACAAGTACTCCACATCCTTGGCTATTCCTAGTTTCGCACATGTTTCCCGGTGCGAATACCGTGTTCCCGCAAAACCTCTGTCAAGGAAGATGGCAAGATATTCCTCCTGGGAAGGCTCCTGCTTAGTCTTTCCGGGTTGCTAGGTGGCTACCTTGGTCTCTTCTCCATCACCTCCGCTGCCATGATCAAACGCACTAGGTTCCTCCAGTTTCTTTCCACGAGTGATTGCACGTTTATCCCGCGAGAACTCTTCAGCAGTTGACTTCTTTCTCTGGCTCGACCCCTTGGCTCGAGTGGGACGGTCGAGTGCATCATCATCGTCCCTCTGGCTCGACCGATTGACTCGAGTGGTGCGGTCGAGCCGGTCTTCAGCTAACTCCTCTGCCTTTGCCTTTCTTCGTCGGCTCGAACTACAGACTCGAGCTGGTGGCTCGAGCTGAACTTCTTCAATCTCCATCGGTACCATTGGTGTAGAAACTGATCCTCTTAGCTTCTGAAAGTGTCTAGCCACGGCCTCAGCAGATGGGCGATCACCGGACTCTCCCTTATAGGATCTTCTTGGCATGGTGGAGTGAAAGATGGTGTGGTGAACTTGAGAGGCTTGGTCTGCTTATATAGGCGAGGGATGGAGTTAGATGACAAGTGGGGAACATCCATTTTGAATTCAAAATTCGAATTCTAGGCGCCCAAAGTTGGCTCGAGCATGTGACTTGAGTGGGACCGGCCGAGTCAGACTTTGTCGGATTTTGAATTTTGGCGCTCCTTGGCTCGACCAGGTGGCTCGAGTGGGGTCGGTCGAGTCGGACATACCTGCTCTACCTTCTCCTGAAAACACACAAACAAACCACAAAACAAAAATTAGCAAACTAAACGATGGTTTATCAAGAAAATAAGATCATTATATACAGGGATAGACATGGGACTTCCTCCCAAGTGAGCTTGTTTATAGTCACTAAGCTTGACTTCCTGTTTTACTCAAGCAAGGGGAGGTTCATCTAGAGGGAGGGAAGTTCCCTCTGGGATGATGTAATCAGCACGATAGGGTGTGAGCCTCTGCCCATTCACAGTAAACTCGGAGTCACCTTTCCCGATCAGAGTAACCGCTCCATAAAGTAAGACCTCTTTGACTCTGATGCGGTCATCGAAACTACGTCCGAGCCGCCGAACCAAGAACAAGACCAAGAGACCGCGAACGAGGTAACGACACGGACAAGTGCAAGAGAAGGCCCCATGACACGAGCCAAAGCTAGAAGATTGAGTTACGGACCACACAAGGCCCCAGAGCCGAACAAAGAAGACATAGGGCCAAGTAAGGATCCGAGAGACACCATCGGACAAGAAGACAAAGCGGACCATGGACCCCCCAGATTCCAGAGGTCAATGACCCTATAACAAGAGCTAGAGCCAAGACACTAAGAGAAGAATTCAACGTCGCAACACAAGCCCTTCTCGAAGAGACCGAAGGCTTCACGGACACGGAACCGAGACAAGGTTTTCGGCCAAATGAGGTAAGTCTTGTGTTCAATTATTTTTGTTGCCTTGCAGATGAAATGGCCTCGGCCTAGTGGTTCTACAGCCCCTCCAGCAACCTTATTTCGAGTCCTAGTAGAGTCTTTTATTTCTTTTTATTTTTATGTATTTTTAAGACACTTTCCTTATAAGGGAACGACTTGTTGTTCTCATTGAAAGTGTGCGTTATTTTGAGTCTTTTCCTTTGCAAGTCCTGTTGTTTTAGAGTCGCAACCCTAGGGTTGTAGCCAACGAACCACATATAAGGTTCCATGGCCGTGTATTTTTCTCTCACGCTTGATCAATAAAGAAACCGAACTTTTTTTTCTAAGTTTTCGCAAAAACTTAACCCTCGTTCTTGTTCCTTGTTGTGTGATTCACAAGGGCCACAAATCCTCAGCTGTATCAAAGAGTCTTCCATTCTCTTTGTGGGTCGCTATTCACTCCACCAACACGCCATCAAAACGTCTTCACGGGAGGAGCTACGAGCTAATCGTCTAGACCCCATCACCTCGGCCGCGAGTTTGTCTAAGGAGAAGGAGCTTCGAGCTAGCTTCTTACCAACCTTAAGTCCGAACCAAAGACTCACCACTGAGTCTTATATCATCTGGTATCAGAGCCGAAGTTCCTGAACTTTCGGTTTTCTTACCCTTACCCTTTTACGTTATTTGCTTCCGCATCGTTTTAGGTTGTTAGTTTCGTAGTTTTCGAAAGTTTGTTTGCATCGTATCCACGCTCATAAAAAGAAAACCAAATAAAAATATCATTAGCATCTAGTTGTTTCAGTTTTCATTTCGTATCATCATTTAAAAAAAAAAGAACATTTAAGAAACCTAAGAATCGTGGAACCATAGAAACCGTGCATCTAAAGTCATCTTGTTGGTTTGTTTTGCTTGGTGGAACTTGTGTCGCTTCTTTTTGGTTTTGGTTCTAATTGTTTCAGGTTTCCCACGCCATTGGAGCAGCTTCGGGTTGAAGAAGAGCAGAAGAGAAAGTTTCCTTCACGGTCACATAATCGAATTAAAACGAGAAGAATTCCCTTATTCATTATCGTTTGCCTTTACGATTGCTTCCTTGGTTGTTTCTTTCCATAATTCTGTTGGTTTGCAATTTTGTCATATCATTCAACCGAATCCCATCCTTAGGAAAGTCATAAGTGCATCATCTTTTATAATTATCACAGCATATATTTATAATTGATCCGAAAATCATATAGCATAAAAAAATAAAATAAAAATTATCTTGCATATTCTCTATAATCATATAGCATTATATATTATATCATATTCCATATGTTTCTTTCTGTTCGGTCCGATGCATTGCATCATAAACAAAAGAAATATCGTGTTTCGTTTTATAGTCTAGTTTACGCCCCCTTATTCCTCTTCTGTGAGCTTACGTGTCTTTATTTGGGTCTTCGTTGTGTTTTCTTCTTATTGAAGTAAGGCATGGCTGACGAAGGAGCTATCCCTCAAGACGCCATCGCGGCAATACTGCAAACCATACAAAATGAGATGAGAACGATGGTCCAAACCGTAGGAGATCTGCGCCAAGACTTTGGAGATCGATTAGGACGATTATAACAACTTCCACCGCCACCACCAGAACCTAATCCGCGAGGCCCTCAAGCTAACCAGCTACCCCTTGACTTAGAACGAGAAGAATTGGATTTTACCGAGTCTGATAACGAATCACATGACCCGCTAGCACGACAACAGCGGAGAGTCGATCCGCTAAGAAGACATCATCCGAGAGAGGTAATGCCGAGAGAAACCAATCACAAGATCAAACTAATACCTCCATCTTTTGCAGGAAAAACTGATCCAGAAGCCTACTTGGATTGGGAGAGAAGACTTGAATATATCTTCGAGTGTTACGGTTACGGCGAGCAAAAGAAGGTAGCATTGGCCGCTGCCCGTGACGCAGCCCAACTCACGGGCAATGCCTTGGCATGGTGGGACAGAACCGTAGTTGAGAGAAGGAGACACCGTTTCGGACCAGTGACGACTTGGACTGACATGAAACATCTCATGAGGTTAAGATACGTTCCCGAACACTTTCATAGAGACTTACAAAAACGTTTTCGTAAGTTGACGCAGGGACAAAGGAGTGTAGAGGATTATTTTGAAGAATTTGAGAAACTCATGAACTCCTTAGAGCTAGAAGAATCCGAGGAGGCTATGATGGCCAATTTATTGACGGTCTGGAAGAAAGGATTCAAAGAAAGGTCGAACGAACACGATACAACAGCTTGACCGAGCTTCTACACTTGGCGGTTCAGATAGAGCAACAAATCAAACGCAAGACGAGCCTCTCCACCAACCGCCCAAGACATGCTCCTCAAACATGGAAGAACGAACCACCGAGAACCCAAGATAAGGGCAAGTCCTTAGAAATTGACTCACGGTTCAAATCCAAGGCTACCGATCCGCAAAAGAGTTTCCGTGAAGACCAAGGTAAGTCTTCTACACATGGCTCGGGAATACCCAAACCGACGAGTTATGATCCTCACCAACACGGGAGAGTACGAATCGCAAGACGAGGTAGAAGATGAACCGGAGAACCTTGACGATGACATCGAGTACCCGGACACCGGAGAGTCCCTTATGATCCGGCAAGTCCTCAATGTGCAAGTCGGACCTGAGGAAACCGAGCAAAGAGAGAATCTCTTTCACACCCGATGCACCATTAACAACAAGGTTTGCAATTTAATTATAGACGGTGGGTCATGTACTAAYGTAGCCAGCAAGCTTCTTGTTGAGAAATTAGGTCTAGTCCGAGCTAAGCACCCGCGACCCTACAAGCTTCGATGGCTCAACGACAAGGCCGAGATGAGGATCACCGAGCAGGTAACGGTTCCTTTCAGTATTGGTAAATATATTGATCAAGTCACTTGTGATGTAGTGCCAATGCAAGCGGGACACCTACTGTTGGGAAGAACTTGGCAATTCGACCGAGAAACTCAACACGACGGCCATACCAACCGCTACTCGGTCACTCACGAGGGACGCAAGTATACCCTAGTACCCTAGCTCCTCTTAGCCCCGCACAAGTACACGCACTACAGGTAAAAATGGCTAAGGAAACCGAGGTAAGTAAATCGAGCCTCTACATCAATTCTGGCTCGATTTGTAAGGCCCTTGAAAACAAGGGCACCGTGTTGCTAATGATCTACAAAGAATGTTTAGGCATGGAGGCTAGCATAACGGACTTACCAGAAGAGATTCAGCAAGTTCTCCGAGATTACAAGGACGTGTTTCCTGAGGAACTACCACCGGGTTTACCACCCCTCCGCGGCATCGAACACCAAATTGATCTCGTTCCAGGTTCCGCGTTACCAAACAAGCCCGCTTATCGAATGAATCCAGAGGAAAGTAAAGAGTTAGAGAAGCAAGTCCGAGAGTTACTTGACCGAGGCTACATTCGAGAAAGCCTTAGCCCCTGTGCCGTACCAGTCTTACTCGTGCTAAAGAAAGAAGGTACATGGAGGATGTGTGTGGACTGCCGCGCCATCAACAACATAACCATCAAATACCGGCACCCTATACCGCGCCTTGACGACATGTTCGACGAACTAAGCGGCTCGACCATCTTCTCAAAGGTTGATCTCAAGAGCGGGTACCACCAGGTAAGAATGCGAGAAGGAGACGAGTGGAAGACTGCCTTCAAAACCAAGCAGCGCCTATACGAGTGGCTCGTTATGCCGCTTAAGCCTGCTTGCTGCTTCATGAACACAGTTCTACGTCCTTATATCGGAAAATTCGTAGTGGTGTATTTCGACGACATTTTAATCTATAGCAAGAGTATGCATGACCACATAGAACACTTAGAACTTGTATTCAATTCACTTCGAAAGGAAGGCCTATTTGCCAACCTAAAGAAGTGTGTCTTTTGTACTAACAAACTTGTCTTTTTAGGCTTGTTATTAGTGAACAGGGTTTACAAGTGGTTGAGGAGAAGATCAAGGCAATCCGCGAGTGGCCCACACCCACAACCGTCGGTCATGTTCGAAGTTTCCACGGACTGGCCATCTTTTACCGAAGATTCGTGAGGGACTTTAGCACTCTCGCCGCTCCGTTCACAGCCGCGATCAAGAAGAACCAGCCCTTCACATGGGGCACAGCCCAAGAACACGCCTTCAATGCGTTAAAGGATAAGCTAACTCAAGCTCCGGTCCTTACTTTACCTAATTTTGACGAAATTTTCGAGATTGAATGTGATGCATCAGGATTAGGGATTGGAGCCGTGCTACATCAAAGGAAGAAACCCGTAGCATTTTTCAGCGAGAAACTTCATGGAGCCACACTCAACTACCCAATGTATGACAAGGAGTTATATGCCTTGGTTCGAGCCTTACAAACGTGGCAACACTACTTGCTGTCCAAGGAATTTATCATTCATACCGACCATGAGACGCTCAAGCATTTGAGGGGACAAACATCGCTCAAAAGGAGGCACGCCAAATGGTTCGAGTTCATAGAGACATTCCCATACGTCATCAAATACAAGAAGGGCACGGAAAACATAGTGGCTGACGCTCTATCAAGGCGTTACACGCTCATCACCACCTTAGAAGAAAAAATCATGGGATTCGAGCACCTCAAAGGCCAATACGCTACGAACCCTGATTTCGCCAAGGCTTATGAAGCCTGTGGTAAGGGTGCATTCAACTCCTTCTACTTACATGATGGTTTTCTTTTCAGGGATAAAAGGCTATCTATACCCCAAGGATCCATGCGAGACTTGCTGCTCAAGGAAGCTCATGGCGGAGGTCTCATGAGCCATTTCGGCGTTGACAAAACGCTGGCCGTGGTGGCGGACCATTTCTACTGGCCCCACCTTAAAAAGGATGTGGAGAAAACTTGTGCCCGTTGTGTCAGTTTCCATAAGGCAAAATCCAGGTCACATCCTCACGGCTTGTACTTACCATTACCGATTCCTAACGCTCCATTGGAAGATATTTCCATGGATTTTGTTCTAGGTTTGCCACAGGTTAAGCACAAGGACTCGATCTTCGTGGTGGTAGATAGGTTCTCAAAGATGGCGCACTTCATACCATGCAACAAGACGAACGACGCATCCCAAATCGCGGACCTATTTTTCAGAGAAGTGGTAAAGTTGCACGGTATTCCTAGAACTATTGTCTCCGACCGTGATACTAAATTTTTAGGGCATTTTTGGAGAACCTTATGGAAGAAGCTTGGGACAAAGCTTCTATTTTTGACTACTTGTCATCCGCAAACGGATGGACAAACGGAAGTGGTAAACCGTACTCTTTCTACATTACTTCGGGCCACACTTGGTAGAAACTTAAAAACTTGGCTTGATTGTTTACCGTTTGTTGAGTTTGCCTATAACCATGCTAGGCACTCTACTACTAATCTTTCTCCCTTTGAGGTTGTTTATGGTTTCAGGCCCTTAACCCCCACGGACTTGACGCCCATCCCGCAAGCCGAACAAGTCAACACCGACGGACGGAACCGTGGAGAACTTGTGAAGAAAATGCATGAACAAGCCCGAGATAAAATCCTCAAGAAGAATGAGAAGACCAAGGCACGGATGGAAAAGGGCAGGAAGCAAATGAATTTTGAGGCCGGCGATTGGGTTTGGATCCACATGCGAACGGAGAGGTTCCCGCACAAATGAAGCTCGAAACTAGCACCTCGCGGCGACGGCCCCTTCCGAGTGATAAAAAGAATCAATGACAATGCCTACAAGCTGGAGCTCCCAGGTGAGTTTAATATCTCACATACCTTTAATGTTTCTGATCTTTTGCCTTATATTTCAGATGAACAAGTTTTGAGGACAAAACCTTCTCAAGAGGGTGGGAATGATGCGGTCATCGACACTACGTCCGAGCCGCCGAACCAAGAACAAGACCAAGAGACCGCGAACGAGGTAACGACACGGACAAGTGCAAGAGAAGGCCCCATGACACGAGCCAAAGCTAGAAGATTGAGTTACGGACCACACAAGACCCCAGAACCGAACAAAGAAGTCATAGGGCCAAGCAAGGAACTGAGAGAGACCATCGGACAAGAAGACAAAGCGGACCATGGACCCCCCAGATTCCAGAGGTCAATGRCCCTATAACAAGAGCTAGAGCCAAGACACTAAGAGAAGAATTCAACGTCGCAACACAAGCCCTTCTCGAAGAGACCGAAGGCTTCACGGACACGGAACCGAGACAAGGTTCTCGGCCAAATGAGGTAAGTCTTGTGTTCAATTATTTTTGTTTCCTTGCAAATGAAATGGCCTCGGCCTAGTGGTTCTACAGCCCCTCCAGCAACCTTATTTCGAGTCCTAGTAGAGCCTTTTATTTCTTTTTATTTTTATGTCTTTTTAAGACACTTTCCTTATAAGGGAACGACTTGTTGTTCTCATTGAAAGTGTGCGTTGTCTTGAGTCTTTTCCTTTGCAAGTCCTATTATTTTAGAGTCGCAACCCTAGGGTTGTAGCCAACGAACAACTTATAAGGTTCCATGGCCGTGTATTTTTCTCTCACGCTTGATCAATAAAGAAACCAAACTTTTTTTTTCTAAGTTTTCGCAAAAACTTAACCCTCGTTCTTGTTCCTTGTTGTGTGATTCACAAGGGCCACGAATCCTCAGCTGTATCAAAGAGTCTTCCATCCTCTTTGTGGGTCGCTATTCACTCCACCAACACGGCATCAAAACGTCTTCACGGGAGGAGCTACGAGCTAACCGTCTAGACCCCATCACCTCGGCCCCGAGTTTGTCTAAGGAGAAGGAGCTTCGAGCTAGCTTCTTACCAACCTTACGTCCGAACCAAAGACTCACCACCGAGTCTTATATCAGACTCTGAATGGTCCTGACCATCTGGACTTCAGCTTGCCAGGAAATATCTTGAGTCTCGAGTTGAAAAGGAGCACTTGATCACCAGCTTTAAATTCCTTGGGAAGAATCCTTCTGTCATGGAAGGCTTTTGTCCTCTTCTTGTAAACCTTGGAACTCTTGTAGGCATCCAACCTGACCTCTTCCAGTTCATGGAGATCCAATGCTCTCTTCTCCTGGGCAGTCTTGATATCCAGTTTCGTTGCCCACAATGCCTTGTACTCAATCTCTACAGGCAGATGGCAAGCCTTGCCATAGAGCAGCTGGAATGGTATTCTTCCAATTGGTGTCTTGAACGCAGTCCTATATGTCCAGAGAGTCTCATCAAGCTTAGAGGACCAGTCCCTCTTTGAGACTCCTACTACTCTTGCCAAGATGGCTTTGATCTGCTTGTTAGACACTTCCACCTGCCCGCTGGTTTGAGGATGGTATGGCGTGGCTACCTTGTGCTTAACCCCATGTTTCTTCAGAAGATTTTCAATGAACTTGTTGATGAAATGGGATCCCCCATCACTGATCACGACTCTTGGTACTCAAAATCTGGGGAAGATAATGCTCTTGAACATCTTCAGAACTACCCTTGCATCATTGGTAGGACAGACTATAGCTTCAACCCACTTGGAGACATAATCAACAACCACCAAGATGTAGCTGTTCCCATGAGATGGTGGGTTGAAAGGCCCCACGAAATCAATGCCCCATACATCAAATACCTCGACTTCTAGAATTGGGTTCTGAGGCATCTCGTCCCTCCTGCTGATGTTATCCATTCTCTGGCAAGGATCACACCTAGTGATGAAAGCTTGAGCATCCTTGAACATTGAAGGCCACCACAATCCTGCTTGGAGAACTTTCTGTACAGTCTTGAAAGTAGCAAAGTGACCCCCATAAACCGAACCATGGCAGTRCTCCAAAACCCCATTTACTTCTCCCTCAGCTATGCATCTTCTGTAAAGACCATCTGAACCTCTCTTGTACAAGTAAGGCTCATCCCAGAAGTAGTGGTTCACATCTCTCAGAAACTTCTTTTTCCTGTAAGCATCAAGACTCCTAGGGATTTCGCCGCTTACAAGGTAATTGGCAAAATCTGCATACCAGGGCAGCTTCCCTTCTATTGCCAAGACAACAGCAATGAGTTGTTCCTCAAGCATGGAATCTTCAATTGGTAATGGATCATCTATTCTCATCCTTGATAAATGATCAGCTACTCCATTCTCTATACCCCTCTTATCAACGATCTCCATGTCAAACTCCTGTAGCAGAAGTATCCATCTGAGCAGTCTTGGCTTAGTCTCCTTCTTCGCATAGATATGCCTGAGTGCTGCATGAAACCCAGTAGGTAACTTCTGAACTTCTCAAAAGCAAAGACAACAGCCAGCAATTCCTTCTCTGTTGTTGCATATCTCCCCTGAGCTTCATCAAGTGTTCTGCTTCCATAATAGATCACATGCAGCTTCTTGTCAATCTTTTGTCCCAAAACAGCTCCCACAGCATAATCTGATGCATCACACATGATTTCGAACGGATAGTCCCAGTTTGGTGCTTGGACTATTAGAGCTGAGACCAAAGCTTCCTTAATCTGCTGGAATGCCCTCAAACACTCAGAATCAAAGATGAACTCTTGTTCTTTGCATAACAGCCTAGTGAGTGGTCTGGCTATATTTGAGAAATCCTTGATGAACTGCCTGTAGAAACCAGCATGACCCAAGAAACTTTTGATATCCCTGACGTTCTTAGGCGGTTGCAACTGCATCATCACGTCAACCTTGGCTCTGTCCACTTCTATCCCATTCTCAGAAATTTTGTGCCCCAAGACAATCCCTTCTTTGACCCTAAAGTGACATTTCTCCCAGTTCAGAACCAGATTTGTCTCCTCACACCTAGTAAGCACCCTGCAAAAGTTCAAGAGGCAGGAGGAGAAAGAAGAGCCATACACGGAAAAATCATCCATGAATACCTCCACAGTCTCCTCAATTAAATCCGAGAATATAGAAATCATGCATCTCTGAAAAGTAGCAGGTGCATTACAAAGACCAAAAGGCATTCTCCTATAGGCAAAAGTTCCATATGGACAAGTGAAAGTAGTTTTTTCCTGATCATTAGGATGAATAGGAATTTGAAAGAAACCACTATACCCATCTAAGAAACAGTAATAGGGATGATTTGCAAGCCTTTCTAACATTTGATCAATGAATGGTAATGGGAAATGATCTTTTCTAGATGCAGCATTCAATTTCCTGTAATCAATACACATCCTATGACCAGTGATAGTTCTAGTGGGTATCAGTTCATCCTTATCATTCCTAACAACAGTTATACCTCCTTTCTTTGGAACACAATGCACAGGAGAAACCCAATTACTATCAGATATAGGGTAGATGATTCCAGCTTCTAACAACTTAAGAATTTCCTTTTTAACCACTTCCTTCAAATTCGGGTTCAATCTCCTCTGAGGTTCAATGCTAGCATATGATTCATTTTCCAGATGAATTCTATGAGTACACAAGCTAGGTGAAATTCCTTTAATATCTCCAGAGAATACCTAATTGCTTTTCTAAACTTCCTCAATTCGATCAATAGCAAATGCAACTCATCATCATTCAGCATATCATTTACTATGATTGGGTATGTAGAATTAGGTCCAAGAAAGGCGTACCTTAGCCCAGCAGGAAGTGGTTTGAGGTCTACCTTAGGTGCTCTGAGTTCTGACCAGTCGCCTGATGCAGAGGAGTCTGGCTCGAGCACTGGCTCGAGTGGCGCGGTCGAGTCGAGCACTGAGTGTAGTCTGGCTCGAGCAGGTGACTCGAGCTGGGCGGTCGCGCCAGTGTGTTCTGCCGCAAAAACCTCTGTTTCAACCCCAATCAGATCTTCAAAGACCTCTGACCCTTCCAAAACCTTATGCGAGTCCAAAATCATCACATACCCCAAAGTTTCGTCGTGTAAGTACCCATCTTTCCCACTCTTTGTCAAAGCGGTCTGAAGGTGATCTTCCTCATTAAGTTCCWCCAGAAGTTCATCAGCAAGTTGATCCAATTCCTCAACATAGAAGATCTGCCCTTCTATTTTCGGCTTTCTCATTGTGGCTTTTATGTCGAACGTCATTTTGAAGTCAGCCCCAAGGTTGAGATCGATCTTTCCCTTTCGAACATCAATAACTGCCCCAGCTGTAGCTAAGAAAGGTCTTCCTATAATCAGAGGATCTCTCGGTTCTTCATCCATCTCCAGGACTATGAAATCCGTATGTACCTCAACGTTTCCAACAATCAGAGGTAGATCTTCCAACATGCCATGAAGAGTTCTGACGGATCTGTCTGCAAGCACCAAAGAGATGTTGCAAGGCTTTTAGTTGCTGAATCCTAACCTCTGAGTAACTGAGAGTGGCATGAGACTGATAGATGCTCCAAGATCACAAAGGGATTTCTTGAAGACCATTGGACCTAGAGAGCATGGTAGAGTGAATAAACCAGGATCACTTAGATTTTCCTTGATAACCCTCTTCTGAATGATGGCACTGATATGCTCAAATTAATACCCTAAAAGTACTAAAGCAGTTGCTGCAGTATATCAGGGGTTGAACACAAGAACTCAAGAAAATTCACACAATAAATAATTTAGTGAGGATTAAGCTAAGCAAATCACAGTTAAACAGTAAAATAGGTGATCGAAATATGATTGTTTTAATTCAATTCAGGGAAGGATTAGGCTCAGGGTAACTCTCAGGAAATCAATGATAAACAACAATAAATCAATTAAGGTTCAATTCAATTAAGCGTCGTTCTTGAACTCAAACACGAAAGTATAGTTAACCAACTGTCGTTGCGAAAACTAACTAAGTCTAAAGTCTAAAATTCCAAATCTCTTTGCAAATCCTACACAGTAAACCAGCAATCAATTCAAGTTTGATATGTTCACAATTCGATTAAACCAAATCTCTTTGCAGATAATCCAATAGCTCACTAGGTTTTATCAGATTACTCAATTGCAATGCCTTCGATTAATCTAGGTTCTATATTCTAAGTGATCAGGTTAGAAATAGCTTTGAGAACAACCTATGGTGAAGAACTATTCAGATTTTGAACCTAACAAATCAATCATCATAAATCAGAGAAATCCATATGAAACCCTAAACCTAAATGAGACTACTCAGACATGATAGATGAAACAAATAACATAACTGAATAGATCATGAAATTAAATATAACAAAAGAATAGAAACAAGGGTTCGGGATCTTCTCTATGATGAACAAAGTCTTGGATCCGTCTCCCTCACAAAAGCTCTCAAAAGTCAAGTCTCCAGAATAATAGTTCAAAAGTAAGTCCCCTTAACCTAAAGACTAAGAGTTTGCTTAAATAGGTCTAAAAACACGTGGCCTCTTGTAAATAAGGGAAAGTATTGGGCTTCTTGGCGAGAATTCTCGTCTGGATATCTATCTCCGCGTCGATTGTCGTGTCATCGATACGGTATGGTGTCGATCGATACTCTGCTTAAAACTTTCGGTATCGATCGATACTGGGATGGTGTCGATCGATACTCAGGCTTCAAAATACTTTCTTGGTTTGCTCCAAAAGGCTCCAAATRTCTCCAAAATCTCCAATTTCGTCCCAAACGTGCTAAAACCTGAAAAGACTCTAAAATGATAGAAAAGCACTAGAAAGACTMGATAAAACGACTTATATCATGGCTAAAAACGGGTAAAATCCATGATATATCAACTCCCAGACTTAGCCTTTGCTTGCCCTCAAGCAAAACTGAAAACTAAGTGAGAGAAGAGGTTTGAAAACCTTAGAGATCCTGATCTCGAAATCGCTGTAATGATCCCTCTTCCCAAGCGCCTGTTGCCTGATCGCTTGATCTAACCTCCATGTACTTCTCCATCGATTGAACTTCCCAGCTTCTCATGATGTAAGTGTTCATCCAAGCTTATCATCACAGTTTCATCGCTAAAATCAATGTCCACGAACTTTCTAGATTCTTTGGTCATACAATACCATAGCTAAACAATTCATTCAACTTTTTCTTGGTATTTAACTCCCCACTTATTTCACAACCAGTTCTTATTTTTTTTTTTTTTTTTCAAAATGAACATATGTCGATACTTCCCCAGACTTAAACAACACTGTGTGTATATCAAGCTTAGAGAAGGTGAAAGAAAAATAAATGGAGAAAAATGGTAAGATGAAGAACAGAGGTGTTACCAGACGTGGTATCGATCGACACTAGGTTGGTATCGATTGATACGGTAAAATCGAGATGAAAAACCTCTTTCTAACTGAATAGCTGACCGTGTTAGATGATCCAAGTTAGAAACTGAGATACCATTCAAACACGAGTTAGAGACAACAAAGATCATAACCATTAAAACTTAGTCACAACAAAAGAGAAACCGACATCGCTATAACAAAACCAAAGGAAAAAGGAAAAAGAAAACAAGTGAATAGAGATGACTCAATCCTCTCAGAAGCCGAATCGAGTCATAGCAGCAGCAGCTGTCAGGCGTGATGGTCCAGCAGCGGGATGCACGGGCGAGGGGGTCGGCAGAGTCATGCAAAAGATCGAAATGGTGCTCCAGATCGTCAAGACTCAACAACATACGCTGAAACGGGTCAAGCGTCGGCGCCGAGTCGGAGTAAGTGCTGAAAAGTAGCAGCAGGTGCAGAAAGAGTTCAGTCGCGCTGCCCTCGCCAGCAACAGGAGGACGGTTCCGAGGTACACCACGGCGCCGAGTGGCTGGTGCTCGAGTCATGTCCGCCGAAAGGGAGGAACAGCAGCTGATGCATCGATCTATGTCGCGACTGTCCAGGTACTGGACAAGGAAGTCCCCTCGAGAGGTGCTGAATACTCAACGCCGCCCGGCTTAAGCCCGCAGATGCTCTAAATGTGACTCATCCATCACATCGAGTAGAGACAATCGAACAGCTCGAAACATCAATCCCAAATGAAGAAAATGGGAGTGAGAAGGTTACCCACAGACGACTGGCGCGCTCAAAGTCTTGCCACTCTGTCAAGCTGAGGTGAAAGGTTTCACCTGGTGACTCAGGTGATGTGCGAATACTGCAAGTTAACTGCAAGATCCAGCTCAGGCCATTCATACTCATCATCATAATGTCTCCAATGGCCATAGACATCATCAGCTCGAATACCGCATCTTGTTGGGCTCCATCTTGCATCAGCGTGTTGCTCAGAATCCGAGCTAGGCATCGCAAGGCTGGGTGGCGGATATCCATCTGCGTCGTCGTGCTGTGATATTGCCCGTGTCAAAATGCTGCCAGAAGTTTTGGGCGTCCGAGGCAGTGGGCGGCTCGCGGCGAGTAATCTCGAAGCCGTAGATGCTGCGAGATCTGGAAAGGAAGGCGGTATCTCACTCCGAATCATGAAAGTAAGCACTCCCTGATAACGAGGGGCCTCTCGGTGTAGTAGACACGTGCGGAGGCAAGGAAGCTGGCGGACGAGATGCAGGTAAGCGGATACCACCTCGTAGGCATAGTACCCGGACCATCTTAGAGTCTGCGTAACTCCCCATCGAAACCGGATGCGCATGGTAAGTGGATCTGCAAATCTGGTCGGCTTGATCTCAACGTCCAGCCATGCATTGTAGAAGATGGAGTCGTAGTCGTCCCAGTGTCGAAATGGGGCTGCGTGCGCGGCGCTCGTATTGCCTTGTACTCTCCTCGAGCGTGCGTGAGGCGAATCTTTCTCGTCTCTTTTAGGCCAGGTGGCTGATGTGTGTGGTGGAAGGTGCGGAAGAGGAGGCGGGATGGCGATGGTGCGAGGTGGTTGAGGCGATGGCGAGGCCGGCTGAAGGTGGCGCCGAGGTGAGCAGATGAAGTTGGCGCCTCTGTAACTCTTAACCGGTCTCTTGTATGCTGATCTCTCAGTATGTGTCACTTTCCCCACGCCGTCATATCCGTCGAAGATCTCAGCGTCCATTAGTCTGAATTGGTTGGAAGAGAACTCGTCCCTTCGTCATTCGTGACTTCTTTCGGGAGGCATCTGTACAGCAACACAAAACATAAATAGAGAGTCAAAAATCACCAAAATTCGCCAGGTTAAATGCGGTGTCGATCGATACTCGGTGGTATCGATCGATATCAATCGGTGTCGATCGATACTCGGTGGTATCGTCGATACCATCGATGTTTTCGAAGAACAATCAATCGATCGATACGAGTTGTAACTAATGAAAATACATGCAAGGCAAGGTTCGTAGGCTGATCGACAGTATCGATATTCAACCACAAAAACAAGTTTAAGAGGCCAAAATCTCAAACCCAAAATTGATTCCATGGATTGAAAAATTGCAAAATCGAGATGTTACCTATGTCGATTGAGCAGGATGATATTGTTAATGCGGCGAAAAATCGAGTGGAATAGGCGAAAGAATCACTGAAACCGTGAGAAAATGAAAAAGAGGTGATTTTTGTGTTTGTGTCGGCGATGAGAAGTGAGAGTGTCGATTTCAGCCTAGGGGTTTATATAAACTTACGGCGGCGGTATCGACGATACCAGTGGTATCGATCGATCTTGATAGACAAATTCGATTCACGACACAAAGAAAACAAACAAAACAAAATTAGTATGTACAGACCTACAGGTGGGTTGCCTCCCACTAGCGCTTGTTTAATGTCACGAGCGACTTTAATGGGTTAGGCAGTGGATTAGCGGAGGCATGATTTGTCTGCTGGAATCTCGGCTTTCGCCCATAGTGTTTAACCCTTCTGATAAATTCGTCTCGGCGATTAATCAACGATAGCACCATGTCGTACCTCCTTGATAGTGAAAGGACGACCAGCGAGGCGAAGTTTACCGGGAAACAAGTGCGCGAGTTATAAAGAAGAACACAGTCGTTTGGTTCGAATTGTCGTGAAAGGATCTTCTTATCATGATAGACCTTGGCTCGTTCTTTGTATATCTTCGAGTTCTCATAGGCGTGATATCATCTCATCAGTTCATTCAACTGAATCAATCTCTCTCGGCGGGTTTGATGTCGTAGTTGAGTAGCCTTGTCGCCATTCCTTTATGCTCAAGTTCAGAGGGAGATGACATGCTTTCCCATACAGCAAGTGAAATGGCGTAGTCCCCAGCGGTGTTTTAAAAGCAGTTCTGTATGCCCATAGTGCATCATTCAGCTTAGTAGAGTCCTTCGAAGTACCACGTCTTTTCAAGAATCTCCTTGATGCGCTGTTGGAAACCTCGACTTGTCCACAATGATGCGATGTAGCGACGATGATTAACCTGCTTCTTCAACAACGCTCGAAAACCTTGTTGATGAAGTGACTGCCATCGCGATGACGATTCGCGGGATCCCAACCGCGGGAAGATGATGGTCTTAAACACTTAAGAACCACGTATGATCATTGGTTGGACTAGCATTGCTTCCACCCACTTGGAGACATAATCAACAGCAACAAGATGTACTGTTCTTGTGCGGCGATGGAAAAGGACCCATGAAGTCAATACCCAGCAATCAAACCGACCTCAGGATGAAGTTTTGTGGCATCTCATGTCTGATCTTCCTCTCCGCTGACAAGTATCACTGAGCAACAAAAGCATTAGCATCTCTGAACATAGTTGGCCACAAAACCCGGCTTGAAGAACCTTAGAAACTGTCTTGAGCGTGCGAAGTGTCCAGCATATTCAGAACCATGGCGGTGGAAGAGCGTCGGAACTCGACTCAGCCAAACATCTTATGAATCATGCTTGCTGAGATAAGGTTCATCGGAAGAAAGCGCGTACCTCTCGAAACTTTTTCCTCTCATAAGGTGTTGTGTGATGCGGCTCAGTTTCGTTGCTAGAAAGTTGGCGATGTCAGCATACCAAGGCCTGAAGCGGTTGTCACAGCAGCTGAATAGGCGGCATAAGAACTGATGCCATCTCGACAAAATGGTGTGATCCGTCGAAGGGTGTCGTCGATACCAGGTGGTATCGATCGATCTTGTCTTTCGATCGTCGAGAAGTCGAAATTTTTCCCAAAATCAGCCTCCTCTGTAGAAATGAAGTAGATGCGCTCCTACGGTAGGTAATCATCAATAGGCACGTCCCCATCTATCTTCATTCGCGACAAGTGATCTGAACTCCATTCTCATCCCTTTCTTGTCCTTAACCTCGATGTCGAAGCCTTGAAGCAAAAGTACTAGCAGCAGAGCGAGGCTTGAGATCTTTGTTCTTAAGCAATATCTAAGAGCATGATCGGTGTGAGCATACTTTGCTTCCAACCAAATAAGATCTAAATTTCTCAAAGCGAACACAGCTGCTAGGAGCTCTTTCTCGGTAGTCTTGTAGTTGCGTTGGGCATCATCAATGTTGGCTGGCATAGTAAATGACATGCGCTTCTTTCTTTCCTCGACCCGAGCACGCACCTACAGCAAAATCACTTGCATCGCATGACCTCAGGTAAGTTCAATCCGGAGGCTGAACAGCAGGCTCACGCGCCGCTTTGATAACAGCAGCATGACAAGCGGGGTGAAGTCAAATTGCACCTCTTTACCACAGGCGTAAGAGGTCGAGCAATTTTGAGAAATCCTTCATAAATCTCTGTAGAAACCAGCATGACCCAGAAACTTCGGATCTCTGAAACGACCGTGGGGTTGCAAACTTCGAGATCACTGAACCTTGGCTTGATCAACTTCAATCCCTTTCTCTGAAACCTTATGTCCCAAAACAATCCCATTGCACCATGAAGTGACACTTTTCGATTAAGAACCGGATGCTTCTTACATCGCTGAAGGACCTTGCATAAGTTATCGACAATCCTTAAATGAAGACCCATAAGCAGAGAAATCATCCATGAATACCTCCATAAACTCCTCGATCATATCGGTGAAGATCGAAATCATGCATCTCGGAAAGTGGCGGGGAGGCGTTACATAGTCAAATGGCATTGCGGTATGCGAAAGTGCCATAAGGACATGTAAAGTTGTCTTCCCTTGATCTTACGGGTGAATGGGGATCTGGAAAAAGCCTGAATACCCATCGAAAACAGTAGTATGGGTGATTAGCAGCGCTCCAACATCAGTCGATAAAGGCAAAGAAAATGATCCTTTCGTGTGCGACATTCAACTACGTAATCGATACATCCATGACCGGTGATAGTCGTGTGGGATCGACTCGTTCTTTTCATTTTTCACCACTGTGATACCGCCTTTCTTAGGCACAACATGAACTGGGTGACCAAGCTATACGAGATTGCATAAATGATCAGCTTAGCGATTTCATCACTAACTCACGACAACTTCTTTCGGTTCGGGTTCAACATGATCTCGACATGTCCGATGACTTTGACTCATCTGAGGTAGATCCTGTGCATGCATGATATATCATGGATTTTACCGTTTTTAGCCATGATATAAGTCGTTTATCAGTCTTTCAGTCTTTTATCATTTTAGTCTTTTTCAGGTTTTAGCACGTTTGGGGCCGAAATTGGAGATTTTGGAGACATTTGGAGCGGAAGCCCGAAGAAAGTCCCGTTTTGAAGCTTTGAGTATCGATTGACACCATCAGTATCGATCGATAGCGAAGGATTTGAAGCATGGTATCGATCGAGATAGATATCCAAGGACAGAATTCTCCAAAAGAAGCCCAATACTTTCCCTTATTTACAAAGAAGCCCAGCTCGTGTTTTGACCTATTTAAGCAAACTTAGTCTTTAGTTAAGGGACTTACTTTTCACATTATTTGAGCCACCATTGAGATTTGAGAACTTTTGTGAGGGAGACGGATCCAAGACTTTGTTCATCATGTAGAAGATCCCAACCCTTGTTTTTATTCTTTTGTTTAATTTCATGATTTATTCAGTTATGTTATTTGTTTCATCTATCATGTCCGAGTAGTCTCCTTTTAGGTTTAGGATTTCTCATATGGATTTCTCTCGATTTATGATAATTGATTTGTTAGGTTCAAAATCTGAATAGTTCTTCACCATAGGTTGTTCTCAAAGCTATTTCTAACCCGATCACTTAATATAGAACCTAGATTAATCGATTAGCACATGCTGCAATGAGTAATCTGTAAAACCTGGTGAGCAATTGATTATCTGCAAAGAGATTTGGTTTAATCGAATTGTGAACATATCAAACTTGAATTGATTGCTGGTTTACTGTAGGATTTGCAAAGAGATTTGGAATTTTAGACTTTAGACTTAGTTAGTTTTCGCAACGATACTTGGTTAACTATACTGTTTGAGTTCAAGAACACGCTTAATTGAATCAACCTTAATTGATTAATTGTTATTTATCATTGATTTCCTGAGAGTTCCCTGAGCCTAGTTTCCATCCATATTAACATCAATCTTATTTCAATCATTTGTTTTCTCATGTTATCATTTGCTTAGACAATCTGCATCTTTCATCTATCGTGAGTTTTCTTGAGTTCTGTGTTAATTCTAACTTTACTGCAACTGCTTTAGATTTATAGGTATTAATTTGAGCATATCAAATTTCGCTGTCGGGACTCTAAAAATTCACCATTAGAATTTTAGTCGATTGTTTGTTCTGTCAAGATCGATCGACAATCGAACGCTCTGTTTTAAATTTTGTTACTTATTTTCTCGCCTTTTGATTTTCAGGTGTATGCATCGCGTTACCAGAGAAAGAAGGACACACCACGATCAATCTCTCCTCACGAGCAAGAGCAACGCAAATCGACAAAGAAAAGAACTACAGTTGAGATGGATCTTCCACAAGGTTTGGTGCATGATGAGGAAGGTGAACAAATACCTCCTCCACAACAACCCCAAGCTGTTGCTGAACGGACGCTTGGCGATTACAACCGACCGGATCAATTCTATGCCAATCGGCAATGATCCGTATTCCAACTTTCCGAGGAATGACTTGAGCCGCCTCGCTTACTTCACTCTTGTTGGACAGCACCCTTCACCGGTCTCTCTCATGAGCACCCTATGGATCACATCGAGAAATTCGAGGACTTGGTCACCAGTATGAAGTACAATGGAGTACCACAGAATACCTCTTGAAGCTCTTTCCATACTCTTCGTGAGCAGCCATCGGCAGTAGCCTACCTCCCTGATCTCACTACTTGAACCAAGAACGCATTCCTGAACAATTTCTATGACGATGCGAGATCGAGGACCTCAGAACAAGATCTCTCAATTTTCTCARGGTCCAACAGAAGCACTCAAGGCTGCGTGAGATTCAGATCCTACAGACGTCCGCATCACGGTTTCATCAAGTTCAGCCTGATCTTTTACGAGGGATTGATCATGTATCGATGGCACTGATTCTGCAAGCAATGGGAACTTCAACACTAGGTTCCAACCGATGCTGTGAAGCTGATTGAGAACTCTGCCTAGCAATAAGACCAAGAATGCTGATTTCGAGTAAAAGGTCGCTGTGTTGTAGATTGCTGAGGTTCAGCAAGTTGGACATGCACAACCTCTTAGTGGGAAAGACGAAGAAGGCTGTACATTTTGCTGAGGAAGTAGAGAACATTGAAGATGAGGCAGGATGTTAACTACATTGGTGGTTCTGGTTTTCGTGGTCACGATTTGGTTACAACAACAACCGAAGCTTCAACAACAATCAGCAAGTGGTTACAAGTCTGAGGTAACCAATCTGGTTTTGTGCCACACATTCGCCAAAAACCACTTCAGAGCAATGATTTTACTCGCCAATACGGTAATTCATCTTACCAACCGCATTCTCCGAGGTCTACAGAGAGAGACGTAGATCCTTTGGAAAGATTCTGGACAACAAAGGATGACGGAGAGTTTAATGGGAAGCTGGATAACTTGTATATCGACCTGAATGGCAAGATTGAGGCGTTGAATCTGCGCAAGAAGCTCGAAACTCAGATTGCCTGCATCTACCGCCGTGAAAAGACAAGAGGGGTTTCTACCAGAAAGACAAGATCCAAGAGCCCACATCAATGCCATAAGTCCGAGAAGTGGTAAAGTGGTAGAATCAGGAGTGAGCAAGCTCCAATAGCTGAAAATCCGCCGATCTTGCTGGAGATGACGAGTGGGATGCTGAAAATCCCAGTATCGACGACACCCCCAAGATCGATCGACAGACGACACCCAAGGAAAACGCTGAACCTGTCAAGGAAAGGGTTTAGTCAAGTTGCTCTATCCTATCACTCCTAAGCTGACCAAAAAGGAATGGGAAAATGCTAGATGCAAGGTTATGTTGACAAGCTGGTAGTAGCTTCCTTTGCGTGATGCTATCAAGACTTCTCCCGCATTCGTGGTACGTGAACGGATGGTATCCAGCAACTTCAGTCTCAGTGAAGGTGTCGCTATGCTTTCAGCCGAGTGCAGTTATTCTCACCAACACGATCCCTAAGAAACTTCCGATCCGTAGTTTTGTGTTGATCACTTTTCACGCAGCTGCCTGCGCTTTGTGATATCGATCAAGTGTGAATCTATGCCGCATTCCTGCTAAGAGAATGGGAATGAGTGATTACCAGCCTACACGGATTTCATTGGTCCTGCTGATCGCTCAAGACGCCTACCGAGGGCTTCTCAAGATGCCTGCCAAGATTGAAATTGCTTGATTCCAACTGATTTCGTGTGAAGTACGATGCCGAGCCAAGGATCCTCTTATCCTAGGCAGACCATTCCTTGCTACTGCTGGTGCTGATAGACTGCAAGAATGGACAGATTCCTGAACGTTGGTGATTTGGTAATGTCCTTCAGCATGGAGAAAATCATGAAACGACCAACCATCGACGGGCAAACCTTCTCGTGCCGATACATTCAAGGACATCAGAGAAGAGTATTTCCGGAGAAACATCCTGAGGATCCACTAGAGCGAGCCGGTTCATACGAAGGGTCGAGTTTGGTTTGATGATGATGCTGCTGGTTATGTTAGAATCCTCGACAGTGCAGAGCCAAGATCGATCGATACCACAGAGGTATCGATCGACACCACGTGTGCAGTGGAAAGTTTAGCGAAATTCCTAAACAAGTCAGTTTTTGGGATTGAGTGAGGAAAAGGCACCAAAGATTGAGCTCAAACCACTTCCAGCCGAGCTAAGGCATGCTTCTGGCCCTAATTCGACATATCCCGTTATCAATTCTTCAACAATGCGAGGTCACTTTATCCGAGCAAGTGCAAGTATCGCAAAGCTCTCCTATTCTCTTGATGATATTGCAGGTATCTCCGACCTATGCATGCACAGGATCTACCTGGAAGATGAGTCAAAGTCATCGATTGAATGTCGAGACGTGAACCCGAACCTGAAAGAAGTCAGAAAGAAGTGATGAAACTGCTAAGCTGGGATCATTTATGCAATCTCAGATAGTTCTTGGGTCAGTCCAGTTCATGTGCCTAAGAAAGGCGGTATCACAGTGGTGAAAATGAAAAGAACGAGTTGATCCCGACACGACTATCACCGGTCATGATGTGTATTGAACAGAAAGTGAATGCCTACACAAAGGATCATTTTCCTTTGCCTTTTATTGACCGATGTTGAGCGCTTGGCTAATCACCCATACTACTGCTTTCTTGATGGGTATTCAGGCTTTTTCCAGATCCCCATTCACCCAAGATCAAGGGAAGACAACTTTACATGTCCTTATGGCACTTTCGCATACCGCACGCCTTGACTATGTAACGCCTCCCGCCACTTTCCAGATGCATGATTTCGATCTTCACCGATATGATCGAGGAGTTTATGGAGGTATTCATGGATGATTTCTCTGTTTATGGGTCTTCATTTAAGGATTGTCTGATAACTTATGCAAGGTCCTTCACGATGTGAAAGCATCTGTTCTTAATCGGGAAAAGTGTCACTTCATGGTGCAAGCTGGGATTGTTTTGGGACATAAGGTTTCAGAGAAAGGGATTGAAGTTGATCAAGCCAAGGTTCGTGATCTCGAGTTTGCAACCCCACGGTCGCTTCGAGATCCAAGTTTCCTGGTCATGCTGGTTTCTACAGAGATTTATGAAGGATTTCTCAAAATTGCTCGACCTCTTACCTGTGTGTAAAGAGGTGCAATTTGACTTCACCCCTGCTTGTCATGCTGCTTTCAAGGCCATCAAAGCGCGCAGTGAGCGCCTGTTGCTCAACCTCCGGATTGAACTTACCTGAGGTCATGCAGCGATGCAAGTGATTTTGCTGTAGGTGCTGGCGGGTCGAGGAAAGAAAAGAAGCGCATGTCATTTACTATGCCAGCCAACATTGATGATGCCCAACGCAACTACAGCATACTACCGAGAAAGAGCTCCTAGCAGGTTCGCTTGAGAAATTTAGATCTTATTTGGTTGAAGCAAAGTAGTCGCTCACACTGATCATGCTGCTTAGATACCTGCTTAAGAACAAAGATCTCAAGCCTCGCTCTGCTCGCTGGGTACTTTTGCTTCAAGGCTTCGACATCGAGGTTAAGGACAAGAAAGGATGAATGGAGTCAGATCACTTGTCGCGAATGAAGATAGGGGACGTGCCTATTGATGATTACCTACCGAGGAGCGCATCTACTTCATTTCTACAGAGGAGCGGGCTGATTTTGGGAAAATTTCGACTTCTCTCGACGATCGAGATCAGATCGATCGATACCACCTGGTATCGATCGACACCCTTCGACTGATCACACCATTTTGTCGATGGCATCAGTTCTTATGCCGCCTATTCAGCTGTGACAACGCTGGCCTGGTATGCTGACATCGCCAACTTTCTAACGGAAACTGAGCCGCATCACACAACACCTTATGAGAGGAAAAAGTTTCCAGAGGTACGCTTCTTCTGGATGAACCTTATCTAGCATTGCTCGATGGTCTTTACAAGATGTTTGGCGAGTCGAGGTTCCGACGCTCTTCCACGCCATGGTTCTGAATATGCTGGACACTTCGCACGCTCAAGACAGTTTCTAAGGTTCTTCAAGCCGGTTTTGTGGCCAACTATGTTCAGATGCTAATGCTTTTGTTGCTCAGTGATACTTGTCAGCGAGGGAAGATCAAGAAGTTTACATGAGATGCCACAAAACTTCATCCTGAGGTCAAGTTTGATTGCTGGGGTATTGACTTCATGGGTCCTTTTCCATCGCCGCACAAGAACAGTACATCTTGCTGTTGCCGATTATGTCTCCAAGTGGAAGCAAGCTAGTCCAACCAATGATCATACGGTGGTTCTTAAGCTGTTTAAGACCATCATCTTCCCCGTTTGGGATCCCGCGAATCGTCATAGTGATGGGGCAGTCACTTCATCAACAAGGTTTCGAGTTGTAAGAAGACGGGTTAATCATCGTGTCGCTACACCGTATCATCCTCGACAAGTGGACAAGTCGAGGTTTCCAACAGGCGATCAAGGAGATTCTTGAAAAGACTGTGGGTACTTCAGGAAGGACGGTCTACTAAGCTGAATGATGCACTATGGGCATACAGAACTGCTTTTAAACACCGCTGGGACTACGCCATTTCACTTGCTGTATGGGAAAGCATGTCATCTCCCTGTTGAACTTGAGCATAAAGGAATCTGACAAGGCTACTCAACTACGACATCAAACCTGCGCGAGAGGAGATTGATTCAGTTGAATGACTCGATGAGATCGATATCACGCCTATGAGAACTCGAAGTTATACAAAGAACGAGCCAAGGTCTATCATGATAAGAAGATCCTTTCACACAATTCGAACCAAACGACAGTGTTCTTCTTTATAACTCGCTTGCACTTGTTTCCTCGGTAAACTTCGCCTCGTTGGTCGTCCTTTCACTATCAAGGAGGTACGACCACATGGTGCTATCGTGTTGATTAATTCGCCGTGAGACGAATTTACGTGAACGGGCAAAGGGTTAAACACTATGGGCGAAAGCCGAGATTCCAGCAGACAAATCATGCCTCGGCTAATCCACCGCTGCCTAACCGTCATTAAAGTCGCTCGTGACATTAAACAAGCTTAGGGAGGCAACCCACCGGTAGTCTGCATATACTAATTTTGTTTTGTTTGTTTTCGTCGTGAATCGAATTTGTTATCAGACGATCGATACCACCTGGTATCGATCGATACCGCCGCCGTAAGTGTTATATAAACCCCTAGGGCTGAAATCGCACAACACACTTTGCCGCATCGCCGACACAAACACAAAAATCACCTCTTTTCATTTTCTCACGGTTTGAGTGATTCTTTCGCCTATTCCACTCGATTTTTCGCCTGCATTAACAATATCTATCCTGCTCAATCGACACACAAGGTAACATCTCGATTTTGCAATTTTTCAATCCATGGAATCAATTTTGGGTTTGAGATTTTGGCCTCTTAAACTTGTTTTTGTGGTTGAATATCGATATCTGGCCGATCTAGCCTACGAACCTTGCCTGCATGTATTGTCATTAGTTACAACTTGTGTATCGATCGATTGATTGTTCTTCGCGAAATAGCGATGGTATCGATCGATACCACCGAGTATCGATCGATACGCCGCATTGATAGTATCGATCGATACCACCCGAGTATCGACGACACCGCATTTTAACCTTGGCGAATTTTGGTGATTTTTGACTCTCTATTTATGTTTTGTGTTGTTGTACAGATGCCTCCCTAAAGAAGTCACGAATGACGGGACGAGTTCTCTTCCAACCAATTCAGACTAATGGACGCCGCTGAGATCTTCGACGGATATGACGTAGGGAAAGTGACAGCCATACTGAAAGACGCAAGTTATCGTGGCGATGATGAGTCTACTGAGAGATTCTGCCACAAGAGACCGGTTAGAGCAGCAGAGGCGCCAACTTCATCCGGCTCACCTCGGCGCCACCTTCAGCCGGGCCTCGCGCCATCTTCGCCTCAACCACTCGCACCATCCATCCCCCCTCCTCCTCTTCCAGACCTTCCACCACCACATCTAGGCCACCTTGGCCTAAAAGAGACGAGAGAGCCAAGATTCGCCTCACGCACGCTCGAGGAGAGTACAAGGCAATTACCGAGAGCCGCCGCACGCAGCCGTCCCATTTCTGACACTTGGGACGACTACGACTCCATCTTCTACAATGCATGGCTGGACGTTGAGATCCGACCAGATTTGATCCACTTACCATGAGGCATCTGGGTTTTGATGGGGAGTTACAGACTCGAGAAGATTGGTCCTGGGTACTATGCCACGGGTGGTATCCGCTTACCCAGATCTCGTCCGCCAGCCTTGCCTCCGCACGTGTCTACTAACGAGAGGCCCCTGTTATCGCAGCAGGAGTGCTTACTTTCATGATTCTGGAGTGAGATACCGCTCTTCCTTTCCAGATCTCTCGCAGATCTACTTTCCGTAGAGATTACTCTCGCTGCGAGCTGCCCACCAAGTTCCTGGACGTCCAAAACTTCTGGCAGCATTTCGGACACGGGCAATATCACAGCAAGACGACGACGCAGATGGATATCCGCCACCAGCCTTGATGCTAGCTGATTCCGAGCAACACGATGTGCAAGATGGAGCCCAACAAGATGCGTTCGAGACAGTGATGTCTATGGCCATTGGAGACATTATTGATGATGAGGAGTATGAATGGCCTGAGCTGGATCTTGCAGTTAACTTGGTGCAGTATTCGACATCACCTGAGTCACCAAGGTGAAACCTTTCACCTCGCTGCAAGAGTGGCAAGACTTGTGCGCCAAGTCAGAGTCTGTGGGTAACCTTCTCACTCCCATTTTTCTTCATTTTAGGATTGATGTTTCGAGCTGTTCGATTGTCTCTACCGAGCTGTGATGGATGAGTCGCATTTAGAGCATCTGCTGGCTTCAGACGACGTTGGTATTCAGACCTCTCGGGGACTTCTCTGTCAGCTGCCCAACAGATCCGACGGACATAGATTCAGATGCATCCAAGCTCACTCCTGCCTGACGACATGACTCGAGCACCAGCCACTGACGCCGTTTGCCCTCCGGATCTCACACTGCGCTGCGAAGACGCCCGACTCAGCCTCCTGCTCCTACATTTCGGTACTTTTCCTCCCTGCGACCATGGACCTGGACCCATTTCAGCAGTACGCTCAGTCTTCAGCGATCTGAGCACCATTTCTGATGCAGCTGCATGACTCCGCCTCGCCCCTGCACCAACCCTGCGACCATCACGCACACTGAGCTGCCGCTGCCGATGACTCGATTCCGACGCATGTAGGATTAGTCATCTCCGATTCACTTGTTTTTCTTTTTTCCTTTTTCCTTTGGTTTTGTTATGAACGATGTCAGTCTTCTTTGTTGTGACCTAAGTGGTTTAATGGTTATGATTGTCTCTAACTCGTGTTTGAATGGTATCTCAGTTTCTAACTTGGATCATCTAACACGGTCAGCTCATTCAGTTAGAGAAAGAGGTTTTTCATCTCGATGCTGCCGTATCGACGATACCAACCGTCGATCGATACCACCCGTCCTGGTAACACCTCTCGCTCTTCATCTTACCATTTTTCTCCATTTATTTTTCTTTCACCTTCTCTAAGCTTGATATACATGGGGAGTGTTGTTTAAGTCCTGGGAGAAGCATCGACATTTGTGTTCATTTTAAAAAAAAAAAAAAAAAATGTTTTTCTGTCAAAACAACTTAGATTCCCGATCGTGTTTGCTTGATGTTCTGATTTTGCTTTTGAGTGACCACTGCTAGGATTAGTTTCAGTTCGACTAATGAAAATCCAAGGATAACCAGCCAGCCAGAATTCATGGATTGTTCCAACAAGTTTTCATCACAAGTTTTAGCCAAATTTGCACTTCATCAATAAGGTAAATGTCCAAAGAGCTTGATTCATCATTCATTACCTAGCTAAGGAACTATTGCATGAAAGAAATGGTAATCCCCCGTGATAAGTACTGGATATGAATCAGATCAAAAATGCATGAAAGATGAAATGATTTCCCCGAGTAGTGGGCAGAAAATTTCCTATGACCCCATTATTCTACTCTGATAAGGGATGCACAAAGTGCCTAAAGCGAGGTGTGAAAATTTCCTATGACCCCATTATTCACCTAAGATACTTGATACATGAGAGGGTAAGAACCGAATTCGGTAGCTAACACTATCAATACTGCCTCGAACCTTGATTTGTATATGCAGTAAAAAAAAAAAAAAAATCAAATCAATAAGAACTGGTTGTGAAATAAGTCTGGGGAGTTAAATACCAAGAAAAGTTGAATGAATGTTCCTTAGCTATGGTATTGTATGACCAAAGAATCTAGAAAGTTCGTGGACATTGATTTTAGCGATGAAATCGGCGATGATAAGCTTCTGATGAACACTTAGCGGGTCGATGAAGTCTGGAAGCGAATTCGGAGTAAGTACATGGAGGTTAGATCTGAGCTGATCAGCAACAGTGGGCGAAGAGGATCATTACAGCGATTTCGGTACTGATCAGATCTCTAAGGTTTTTCAAACCTCTTTCTCTCACTTAGTTTTCTGTTTTGCTTCAAAGCTAAGTCGGGGGAGTTGATATATCATGGATTTTACCTGCTTAGCCATGATATAAGTCGCTTTTATCGAGTCTTTCTAGTGCTTTTTCTATCATTTTAGAGTCTTTTCAGGTTTTAGCACGCTTGGGACGAAATTGAGATTTTGGAGACATTTGGAGCCTTTTGGAGCAAACCGAAGAAAGTCCGCTTTGAAGCCGAGTCGATCGACACCATCCCAGTATCGATCGACACCGACTTAGTGAGTATCGACGACACCATCCCGTATCGATCGATACGACACAACGACGCGGAGATAGACCGCATTTGCACCTTCCAAAAGAAGCCCATTTCCCTTATTTACAAAGAAGCCCAGCTGTTTTTAGACCTATTTAAGCAAACTCTAGTCTTTAGTTAGGGAAGACTTTACTTTTCACTATTATTTGCCACCATTCAGATTTGAGAACTGGAGGAGACGGATCCGAGACTTGTTCATCATGTAGAAGATCCCGAACCCTTGTTTTTATTCTTTTGTTTAATTTCATGATCTATTCGCTTATGTTATTTGTTTCATCTATCATGTCGAGTAGCCTTTTAGTTCGTTTTCTCATATGGATTTCTCTGATTTATGATAATTGATTTGTTAGGGTTCATAATCTGAATAGTTCTTCACCATAGGTTGTTCTCAAAGCTATTTCTAACCGATCACTTAGAATATAGAACTTAGATTAATCGACAGCACGACGTGCAATTGAGTAACTGATAAAACCTGGGAGAGCAATGGATTATCTGCAAAGAGATTCGTTTAATCGAATTGTGAACTTATCAAGCTTGAATTGATTGCTGGTTTACTGTGTAGGATTTGCAAAGAGATTTGGAATTTTAGACTTTAGACTTAGTTAGTTTTCGCAACACGTTGGTTAACTATACTTTGTTTGAGTTCGAACGCGCTTAATCAATTGAACCATTGATTAATGTTGTTTATCATTGATTTCGAGAGTTACCTCGAGCCTAGTTTCCATCCATATTAATCGACCAAATTTATTTCAATCATTTGTTTTCATTGATTATTGTTTGCTTAGACACCTGCATCTTTCATCTATTGGTGAATTTTCGAAGTTCTAGCGCTCGACGATATCAGCAATCGCTTTAAGATTTCTTTAGGTATTAATTTATAATCATGGACCCAGCACAGGTAGTCAGCTAGCACATCAGCTGAAGATAAAAATGCAATCTTAGTTTTGCACCACCCATGTCATGAGAAAAAGAGGCCTTGAAGTTTCTTCTGGGCTGACCAAGGCACTCAACCTGCCTGGTAGTGCACCCTAAATTTAAATATTTCGACTTTTGCGATTTAGGTTTCACTAAGACTATAAATACCCTGTATTGACATAAAACAAAAAAGAACTTTTAAGTTTTTTCTGCATCTTTGTTTCCCGGATCCTGTAACTTTAAATCTACTGAGTATTTGTGTTTGAATCTTTCAATTCTATCTATTCTCTTCCTTATCTTTCCACTTATGCAAGTTATTTTGATTTCGCCAGGATTATGTCGTTTCTGTCTCGAGAAATTGTGGTTCTTATGAGATAGATTAGGTGTCAATCTTAGTCTCCTAGGTGGTTTAAGTGTTTATTGTTTGATTTCCTTCTGGATTAGTGTTCTTAATGCTAATCGATCAATTGAATTAGAACTTAGGTATTTCCACACCGGTAGTGTTTTGATGAAACACTGAACACCGTAGATTTACATCTAGCCTAAGGGATTAGTTGTCTAGGGTGTTTATTGGCTTTATTAAACTGATTCTTAATGCCTGCTAAGCTAGATTTCGCTAAGGGATTAGGTCTGGAACTAGATTAGCTGAGGTTATTTATCATGGGAATGAACTCGATCGCATGAGTTTAATGTCTAGTGAATAACTTGATTGAGTTTGTTAAACCATCTAGGTAGATTAAGAGGATACACCAAGTCAATTACCCCATCCAGGAGCCTCTCTTGTTTGATTGATTTCTGTTTCATTGCCTTTGCTTATTGTAAGAAATATCGCTTATATGCTCGTTGCTTTCGCTACGCTTCTCTGCTTTTAGCGCTTAGGTTGATAGTTTCACATCTTATTGCTTGCTTGACTTGACTTAAACTATTTGATTGCATCCTTCTTGGCTAATATCGCACCCATTTGGATCGATACCTTTCTATACTACAATGACATGATAGTCCAGTAAGAAATTGACCTATATCAATGACCCAAACAGCGTCGGTTCGCTAAATGAATGACATGATGTACCTTCGTTTCAATGTGGCAGCTTTGCTTTTCTCCTGAGTCTTCATCATTTTGGTGGGTCTCTTTGTCATCCGCCTTCCTTGTTGTTCTCCCAGTACTCTTTCCATGGCCATCCCTATCCTTATCATCTCCACCTTCTCCCAAATTATGTCCCTGGTTATAGCATATTCAAAATTTAGTCATTATTTATTACCTTGTCTTTTTGAATCATGGCGCAGTTACTATAATATAATATCGTTCGTTTTGGATGATTGATGTAGCTGAACATTTGAAATAGTATAGGTTCGTAACCACTGTTACCTCATCCGCAATAACTCCCTCTGCCCTTCCAATTATGTTGCCTTCCCATCCGTCCCTAATTTGTATGCCCCCACTGTCCTCAATACCATTTCCTTCACCACCGCTTGCCATATCAAACATCTCACTCTCCCAAGTTGCCTGATATGGGAAAATACGCAACTTAAATCGAAAATGCCATTTTATCTATATACGTTTCATATTGTTTTACCTTACCATTTCGTCATTCGTTCCAGTAGATGGTGCTGCTTGGTCTGCATTCTCGTCATCCCTTCTCTCGGTCTCCCCCCTGTTTTCATTTGCACTACTATCTTCAACCCAAAAGTTTGAGAGTCTCTTACTTTTGGCCTCTAAACTTGACATAACATTTTTCACGATTCCTTCGACATCCACCTCTCTGTCATTCCCGACCTTTTCTGCCTTTCCTGAACCCTCCCCTCGGTTGGCAGAAGCTGGGTTTGCTAGCGGTTCAGTAGTTACTAACTCCTTCCTAAGAGCTCGCAGTAGACTATCATACAACTCATCACGGAGTAGGTTTTTCTCTATCTCAAACATTTGCATCATTTTTTATATGTTTTCATTGTTCAGCCTCTCTACTTTCTCTTCCGCTGTTTCATCGCCCTTCATATTCTCTCCCGTTTCCTGCCTAGTACATCCTCGTATTCCTCTCTCCAATATCCGCTCAGTAGCCCGTTTCTTTCCCTTAGGCTTTGTCCTCGCCCCATCGTTAACTTGACTTACGTCATTTGTTTTTTCCATCACCACCACCTCTGTTAGTAGTGGCTGGTCATTTCTTCCCCCACCACTCGTCTCTTCTAAACGGTGGCCCATTTTCGATTAGTTGGCAGATGTTGTCAACTCGAAAATCTTCGGCCTCATCAGGCCAACGACATCATTGTTCTCCATGGCATTTTCCCGAAATATTGGCACAACTTGTAGTGGCCACGGTAAACCAAAAATCAGCCATTGGGTATTCACACTTATTTTCGTATATCAAATACCGTATTTATAATTTAGCTTACATTTACATGTCGTTACGCTTCAACTATGTTTTGAATGGAAAGTCCATAGCTTCTTCAGCTTATTCACGCACGCGCCTCAAAGGTGGCGTCTTTATTTGCTAGGCACCAACTTTCTAGTTTGTATACTGCTTGATTAGAGGCTGCAAAGTCTTGAGTAAATCCAAGGATGGCGAGTTTGGTTAACCGATGTACATAATCTTTGATCCCACCTTTGCCACTTCAATCGTCGCTCAAAACGATCTGCGTCCCCAATGATATTTTACAAAGGTGTCTAGGTCTTCAAGCATATCCACAACTTCTCTGCTCTTATTGATTGGTAACTCCAATAATCTTCAAAAGCAGCTTACGCCATCATACTCGATGTTCCATCCAGTACTTTCACTATGTCTAGCGGTATTCAGGGTTTGAGTGCGAGTTGACCCTGCTCTGGCTTAGCCGGGATGCAAAAGTGCAGGGGAGACTCGCTTTGCAAGCAGCACCTATTTTCGCCTTTACCCTCCTTCACTCGCGTGACTCTCAGAGCTCAAGGACAAACGTAATTCAAGAAATTAAATATTAGAAATGTAATGGATACATAACAAACTATCTTCATGTCCCTTGCTTTGTGCACTACGTATTCCGTTTTTGTTATTAATGCCTATTTGTGGACAGCGAGAAATGGGCATGCTTTGTCACACGTTGTCCTTTACAAGATCGCTAATAGCATATAGGTGGACCACGTAATTAAGAGACATCTCCCCAACTTTTTTTTCCCAACACATCTCCCAGCTCAACACGCTAGACGGCTACCTATCAAGTCTTATTTTCGATTGCCTATCTTAGTTTCCCGAAGCCTACCGTCAACCATGGCTGACGAAGTTTTCTCGGACTTCTGAATTTCGTTTGCCATCTCCTCCCCCATTCCTTCAACGCCTCGCCCATTGTTTTAAATTTTTTCGATTAATTACTCTCCCATTTCGAAATTTCTTCACGATGTAGGATTTCAATAGATTCTAAGATAGAAACCCTAAAACTCACCGGCTAAATTCATCTACTGTGGCAGTTTTTCCTCTGCTTTTCTTCAACTGCCGATCCCTAGGTTGTTGGAAGATTCCCGAATCCTGCTTCTCCGCAATTTCTTCCTCGGGTTCATGCCCTCCACTGTCTATATTCTTCTTCCGCATCTCTCTAACCCTACACTCTAGTCTGAAAACCTGTTTTCCCAAATCGATCTCGATTGTCTACGTAACCTACGACTTTGCTTCTCTCTTCCTTTGATCTGGTTCGCTAAACGCGCCCGTTTCTTTTCTTTTTTTTTAGAGCATGTATTTTAAGTTTAGCCAAACAGTATATTTTGGCATATCTCGAACTAGTTTTTAATTTTGGTATTTTCCGAATTTTATAATTCTCTTTTGGCATTTGTCGTAAGATACCCTTATAAATATTGATCGTTTAAAAGGTACTTTTATTTTTTTTGGCCGAAAATTTTCAAAAAACTCTATATTGATGACATTTAAACATAACACGAACATAAATTCTATCAAATTAAAAGTTAGATTCCCATAATTCTCCTTAGCTAGAATGTAAGGGATTAGATCCGTTTGAGTCCCATAAATGACCTCTAACTAGGATAGTTTACTTGGGCTCACTAATCTTATAACAAATGTTTTTTAGTACAATGTTTAGCTGTTAAAAAAAACTTATGCTAATTCCTTTTGAAATAAGTAAACAAAAGAATTTAGTAAATAACAATGGAAATTTTACGGTAGAATATGCTTTTCAAATATTAGTGCATTTTACGCAATATTCTTTCTTGTGAAAATTGTTTTATATAAATGTCATGAGTCTAGAGCCCACGAAAATGATGACGTGTAAAACACCATAATCTTCAATAAAAGATATAATATGCATCCCACCGACAATGTATTAGGAGAGGTGTCTTTTTCATCCACCCTCCATTAGCCCATTGCTTTACTATTAAACAAAGTATATGCAATTTTTAAACGGACAAACATAAACTAATTTCTGGAAAGAAAAAAAACGGTGGATAAAATAATATTTTAATGTCTAAACATTTTTTCTTTAATTGTAGGAAAAACAATATTGCTACAATTTTTTTTTTCTTTTTTTTGTCGGCAGTATTACTACGTAAGAATTACCAGTTGGCCAGAAAGCTCAATCATAGTTGGCTAAAAAAAACAAAAAAGGTCCAAAATAAGTGTTAGCTGTAATGTAACATGTACAAATTAACCAAACAAACATATAATAAGAAATAACAAAATAATTGAAGTGAGACTTAAGAAGAAGGAAAATAAAAAATTAAAAGAATCGAAACCAAAACCAGATCTCACAGTCTCTTTGTACATTATTATTGAATATTGACTAGCCTCTTAGCTCACATTTCTTCACTTCCACACACTTCTTTCTCTCTTTTTTTCTCAGATCTGAATCCCTAAGTGTTGCTTAAACTGAGAGCATCATGTACGGCAGAGATCCGTGGGGAGGTCCTTTGGAGATCAACACAGCAGATTCCGCCACCGACGATGATCGTAGTCGGAATTTGAACGATTTAGATCGTGCAGCTCTATCACGGCCTCTTGATGAGACGCAGCAGAGTTGGTTACTTGGTCCGACGGAGCAGAAGAAGAAGAAGTATGTCGATCTCGGTTGTATAATCGTTAGCCGCAAGATCTTTGTCTGGACTGTTGGTACTATTGTTGCCGCCGCGTTACTCGCCGGATTTATCACCTTGATCATTAAAACTGTGCCGCGACATCATCATAAGAATCCGCCGCCGGATAATTACACTCTTGCTCTACACAAAGCTCTTAAGTTCTTCAATGCTCAGAAATGTAAGTGTGGAATCTCTACTTGATTTGAAATTTAGCTATAATCAGTCTTCGAGATCTGACATGATCTGATCATTTAGAGATAAGAGTTTTAGATCTAAGTCTGATTTTACGGTTTTGATTCTGTAGCTGGGAAATTGCCAAAGCACAATAACGTGTCATGGAGGGGTAATTCTGGGCTTCAAGATGGGAAAGGTGAGACAGGAAGCTTCTACAAAGATTTGGTGGGAGGTTATTATGATGCTGGTGATGCTATCAAGTTCAACTTTCCCATGGCTTATGCTATGACCATGTTGAGCTGGAGTGTTATTGAATATAGTGCCAAATACGAAGCCGCCGGTGAGCTCGTCCATGTTAAGGAACTTATCAAATGGGGAACTGATTACTTTCTCAAGACTTTCAATAGTACTGCTGATTCCATTGATGATCTTGTGTCGCAGGTACTAGTTTCTGACGTTTGTAGAAGATCGTAGCTTTCTTTCATTTTGACTTGTTTGTTAACTCGTTACACGTTTGTGGCAGGTCGGATCAGGGAATACTGATGATGGAAATACGGATCCTAATGACCATTACTGTTGGATGCGGCCTGAGGACATGGATTATAAAAGGCCTGTGACTACGTGTAATGGTGGCTGCTCGGATCTCGCTGCAGAGATGGCAGCTGCTCTAGCTTCAGCGTCCATTGTATTCAAGGACAACAAGGAATATTCTAAAAAGCTTGTCCATGGTGCTAAGACGGTGTATCAGTTTGGAAGGACTCGGAGAGGCAGATATAGTGCAGGCACTGCGGAATCTAGCAAGTTCTATAATTCAAGCATGTATTGGGATGAGTTCATTTGGGGTGGTGCTTGGTTGTACTATGCTACAGGAAACGTAACCTATCTCGATCTAATCACCCACCCCACTATGGCCAAGCATGCTGGTGCCTTCTGGGGTGGCCCTTACTATGGTGTATTTAGCTGGGACAACAAGCTTGCTGGTGCTCAGGTCGGTCCACAGAACAACTTGCTGTGTTTATGTTTCTTAGATATTCATGTCTTCCTGATCTTTTGCGTTAACCATACTACTCCTGACTCTTTTAAATCCCTCTTGCTATTTAGTTACTGTTGAGCCGGTTGAGGTTGTTTCTGAGTCCTGGATATCCATATGAAGAAATTCTAAGGACCTTCCACAATCAGACCAGTATAGTCATGTGCTCATACTTGCCTTATTTCAACAAATTTAACAGAACCAAGGGTGAGTTACCTTCCAGTTTTAATGTCTGCCTCTAATAAAACTCCAACCGTTGGGCCTGTTCTTGTTATGGAGATATAACATGTAAATTTTGGTATGTGCAGGAGGGTTGATAGAGTTGAATCATGGAGACCCACAGCCGCTGCAGTATTCTGCAAATGCAGCTTTCTTAGCGACGCTTTACAGTGACTATCTTGATGCTGCTGATACTCCTGGATGGTACTGTGGACCTAATTTCTATTCGACTAATGTGCTACGTGACTTTGCGAGATCCCAGGTAATGCATCTTTACCTTTAATCTTTACACAAATGGTAATCTCAGATACAGTAATGGATATTATCCAAAAAGGACACTTTGGACCAAGATATACAAAAATCTTGTTAAATTTCATTTTTGATTTTTATCCCCTAAAGAATTGGACTTAACTCGGCCTCGCTGTGTTTTGGCAGATTGATTACATACTCGGTAAAAACCCTCGGAAAATGAGTTATCTCGTTGGTTTTGGCACAAAATACCCAAAACATGTGCATCACAGAGGAGCATCGATTCCAAAGAACAAAGTCAAATATAATTGCAAAGGAGGATGGAAATGGAGAGACAGTAAGAAACCAAACCCAAACACGATTGAAGGAGCCATGGTTGCTGGTCCTGACAAGCACGATGGGTTCCGCGATGTCCGTATGAACTACAACTACACTGAACCGACTCTTGCAGGCAATGCTGGTCTGGTTGCAGCTCTCGTGGCATTGTCGGGTGAAGAAGAAGCCACTGGTAAGATAGACAAAAACACTATTTTCTCAGCTGTTCCTCCGTTGTTTCCTACTCCACCACCTCCACCAGCACCATGGAAACCTTGAGAAAGATGAGACTTGTGTGATTCTGTCGCTGCTGCCAAAAAAAATGAATGAGGTAATTATTTGGGTGTGAGACCAGAAGATTAGAAGCTAAAACACAAGTCAGCTATAACAAACTACTAAGGATTTCATTTGGCTTTACTAGATACAAACCCTGGGTGGGTCAGCGTTCCACGAGCATTGTCTTTCTTTTTGTTTTTTTTTTGGGTTGCTCTTTTGTTCTTGTGAGATAATATATATCTATGCGTTTTACTCTGTATATGTTTGATACCAAACTTGTATTCTTTGAAAAACAATTGAATGAACTGTCGTAAACTGTTAACTATGTTTTATGGTACGAGTGTGAAATCAACCTATTATGAGGAATACAAACAAGTTTATGTTATTCGATATCTAATTTTTGTTCTTGTGTTTGTAGAAAAATAGAAAGTTTGTCCAAGTTTATTTGGATCGGAAAGTTTGAACGTCTAGAGATTAAAAGAAAATTGTAATCGTTATATAAATCAAAAACATATGCAGCCTAAAAAAAGGAGAAAGTGAGTGTGATTTTCAATCGTAAAACAATTAAGAAAAATTGGGTTCGAATGGTGTTATGACACGTATTTTGATGGTTGGTTTTATGCTTTATCATGATGTTCTTGCATGCATTTATTCGTTTGTTATGTATAGAAAAGGTGATACAGAGAATAGTACACTTACGAAAGGAATCACAAATGGCATTCTATATACAGGATGAAATTTTATTTACAGAGATCATGGAGGAACCCAAATTATACTGTAACTTATCACATCACACAGGTGAGACGTGTTCGAAAGGCTTCGTCACCAATCAGACAAGCTTCGATATTACATGACATGACGCCCAGAAGGCCTTTGATGCAACCCTGAGGATCACCGGGTTTTGATAGATCCTGTCGGTGAAGTGAAAAAAAAAATGCATAGATTGGTGAGAACGATAAGCAATGGGACTAGGAGAAGCAAGCTTAACATCGATTTTGCAATGTAGAAGCAAGCAATGACAAGAGCATATTCATATGATTTTATACCCTATAACAGTTGCGCTCCACGATGCTACATTGTAAGCGACCTTACTTCCATCCCAAGCTTTCCGAAGCTTCCCCTTTCTCTTCTTCACTGAGAACATCCTTCCAAGTGCTACATTCCAAATCAAACAGTAATGTAATGATTTTAATACTCTAATATGCCACCGCTGATCAACTTCACACTTAATAAACCTCAAAGAAAAGAACTTGGCGACTTTATGGTCTTTGTTTGTGTAAACGCAATATCAAGCTTCCTAGTTGAGCGTTACGATTGGAACCGGTGAACTCTACTTCTTACTGAAGTTTAGAACAGAAACATAACCAAAGAATAATCTAAGGATGAATTCTAATGCATCCCCTACTCTCATATGCCCTTTCAAGACCCCAAAACAATCAATGCCCTTTACTGGTCTGTCCAATTCCGTATATATACTTCTGCTTTTCCTCTAAAGATCTAACTGTCTTCCTAACTGAGTGTTAGCGACGGTGACATGGCTGTTATGTAATGTCTACTTATCATTGAGATACACAGCATTTGAAGGTTGACTAAGAGTGGAAAGTCTAAAATACCTTTCTGAAGCTGCTCAGGATTCAAATCCTGCATAATGAAGCCAACTCGAATAAATTCATAAAACGAACGAATTGAATGGCAAGCTGGGCTTTCGATACCTTTGTCTGCTTAAGTGATGATAAATATGTAGCCATGAAACATGCAATGCCCTCTGCTATATCTTCTTCTCTAACAAGGACATAATCTTCTTCCCTTTGAGCCATGCTTTCATCATCCCAAAGATCATCTTCACTAACTACATCCCAAGAGCTACTATCTTCTAAAATACCAGAAATCACAATCATCTATACAACCAATGAGCAATATCATAGGCTTGAAATACATAACCATAGCATTGGGTAAAACAAAGATGGGTATTCCAGTCCTCACCAGCAAGATGTTGCGGCACTGAAACCTGGGCTGACTCAATCTTTTCAATGAAGTCATGGCATTCAACCCTGGATTTGATGAGATCATATAACTGGAACAAGGAAGAAGAAGGTCATGACATCAGTGAACATACCAAACACATGGCGCATATAAGTTTTCACCAACGTCAAACCGTTATAAAATGTTCACAACAAGAGTTCAGGACATTGAAACATTCACCACAATTCAAGCACACATATTTGATAAACAAAAGAAGGGAATCAACTAAAGTTCCAAAAATTAAAGCTTGAAGACATATTTCGAAGAAGAAAAGTGATGAGATGCGTAAAGTGAAGCCATTTAAAACACATTGATATCTTAATTCGTTATCTCAGTAAATTGCGCATCATAGTTGAAATCACCAGAAACCATGTCATGAAAGTCTACAAATTCTCACTAAATAACAAGCAGTCATTCTCAAGAGAGATAGAGAGATGCATACATACTTCATCAGCTTCAGGATCATCTCGATCGGAAGAAGACACTTCTCCCCTGCTCGATTCCTCCTCTTGCGACCCACTTCCCTCGCCTGCTTTATCGTCTTCGTCGTCTTCAGAACTGAGTTCGGCTAAGTTTAACAACTCGAGGGCTCTCTGGCAATCATCAAGCAAAGCCTGCAAAGTTTTCCGCTTGACACGAATATTATCCTTGTCGATTCGCTTTCCTTTGCTCTCGCTATCGATGTCCATGGTTTGCCTTCTCCTAGGGTTTATGTGGTACCCCCACCCTCCTCAGAGAGGATTATATCGAAGCTCTTGCGGCATAGACACAGCCAAATCACGAAGATCTGCTGCAATCGCAATCGAAGACGACGACGACGACTGATCGTTGTTGTCGCGCAAATTCTCTTCCTTTTTTTTTGCTTTTTTTTCTTGCAATTAATTTATTTTTTCTTTTCGAGGTTTTATTATATATATATATTTTTTTTGTAACACAGGTTTTATTAAATTTTCAAAAAATGGAATTTCGTTTTTTTTATGTGTGAGTGTGAACTGTGGCGTGAACTACACAACATACAAGTATACAACACTTGCTTGAGCAAGTTTAGACATTTGATTGTTTCTTCGACGAAATTGCTAAAATGCTATTAGAAATTTACTAATGCTCGATCTCCATTTAAGCATGTACTCCTAGACCTATACTATAATCTTTTAATTTGGCCAGAGACCATAATTAAGAAGCTTCTAAAGAAGAAAGAACACTTATTTTCTTGTCTTACCGAATGACTGGGTCGGGCTTTGAGATTTACTCGTTTTACTTTATCTTATTTTTCATGGGCTGGGCTTTAGAGAATTGTGGATAATATTTAGGATATTTCTAAAGACCACTCTATGAAATATTCCTAAGAATCTGCCCAATCTCTTTGATAAGGGATCATTATGAATATGTCCATATAAACCCACCCTTATTTGACTGTGATCATTTAGTTTACTCTAGATTTTCAATCTAAATTACTGTGTTGTTTGAATACTTCTTACCATCCGTTTCAGATTCATTTCGATATGAATAGGGGTGGGATCCTTGTTTGTATTCATCCACCAATCTTCGATAACAAGAGCATTTCTCCTTTCTCTTTCCAATTAACGGTCGAGTTCATTTTCTTGAAAGGATGAAAGAAGTTTTATCAAGAGAAAGAAGCAATGATGCGGTTGAGTCCAACGGGATCGTAGATTTGCGTAGAGAAACATTGGCCACGAAAATACCCAAGCAAAAACATGACAAGAGCAAGGTCCAACACAATCTCGGTACCTTAAGTTAGTAAAGATGACATTCTCTCAGATCTCTTGTGACGACCTTGCATTTTCGACTTATCTAAAAGAGTAAGTGAGGATCAAAGATAGTTTTAATTTTTATCTGATGATATTAGACTTCGTTCTCATACGGTTGGGATATATCCAAATTAATCTAATTAAACATATCTAGTTGATACTTGATAGAGTCAAATTAAATATATATATTAGATGGCTAGTGTTTAAAAAAAAAAAAAGGGAAAAAGAACACTTAAAAAGCAAAGGTTGTCAAATTTTGTTCACGTTTCTTCTCCCTTCTTGCAAGTTTCAATCCCAACCCCCATGTAAAAAGCTAAAATAGAGATAAAGAGAGGGCAATGACAAGACAAGTGGGTATTCAATGTGTTCATATATATAGGTATGCGTGTTTTTGCAGACATTGCAGTTGTATAGTCTTCAAACTTCTGGATATATGAGAGAGACCAGGGACATGAGTCCAACCATCAAGACGCATTAAGACAAAGCCAAACAGTGTCACCAATCAATGCTCCACGTATATGCATAGTTATTGTTTTTCTTACTTATAAACACCAAAACAAATTTGCGCTCACTCATACTTATATCCCATAACATTTTTTATCTTTTTTTTGGTCAAATCTATAACATTTTTTTGTAAATACCTATATGAGTAATCGGAGAGAACATCAATGGAAACCAACCTGTAACTATATGACAACCATTCGTACATTTTTACTTTTTGTATTTAACTGTTATGAAACTAAAAGTATATGGTCAATGCCGCCAAAATTGTAAGGTCGATGGTATGGAGGATAAAGTAGCCCGCCTTCTTGAAATGCAAGCCAAAATTGTAAGGGCGATGGTGTGAATGATAAAGTATTCCATTTTCTTGAAAATTAGCTAATAAGAGCATCAGCAAACATATGAAAATATGTCTTAACAATTTTTTAAGATTAAATTTAATATAAAACAATTAAAATTATTCCAATCCTTAAAAAATTTTACCCAATAGATATCACACACGTGGCAACCATGGCACAAAATTTATGTCTTGCGAAAGACATTGTCTTTCCTCTGTAGCATCATTTTTTTTTAATTTTATTCATTTTATATTCAGAGACATATGAAAAAAATGTGCAATGCTGATGCTCTAAAAGTGCTGTGTATTAAACCATTATAATATACTACCAGCCACACTTTGAAGATCCAATAAACAAGGATCGAATTCAAGAATGACATTAATGGTCATTTATATTTTAAGATAATTTTCAAAATTTTACATAAGCTTCACCTTTATAATATTTGTGAAAACCTAAAAATACCTTTTACTCAAAATGTAAATTAATCAAAATTTATTTTCATTTCAATAGTACTAATATAATTATAATACAACTAGTATAACTACGATATTATTTGTATCGGTTATACTACGAATTATACCTAGTAATACCAATTTTAATATTAGTTTTACCAATTGTACCACATATATTAGATTTGAACATTGGACACCTACCACAATAATACCGAATCTAAATTATCTGAAATGCTGTGTTTTATTGATATTGCTCTCAAGCAAAACTATATAACTTCATTTCATCAAAATTCAAACCATATTAATAATAGAAATAGTAATTTTATTATTTTTAATTTTAAAAAATTAATTTTTATAACAAGATTATTTGAGAATGTTTTCGAACTTTAAAGTTGTTTGGAATTTGATCCGATCTACAAGGATATATCAACATAAAAATGAAACACAATCATTAGAGACAAATATTTAAATATCTCTAGAATATGATGGAACACTTGAAAGCATATTTATATGAGTCAAATCAAATTAATATCGAACTTGTAACTGCAGAGAAGAAGATAAAGAAGACCTTAAAACCAATTGAGCATGAGAAGAGTCAATTCTGATACAAAAAAAAATCTAAGAAGATAAAAAAAAAAAAAGCAAACGATTCTTTATGATCAAAAGCATAAAAGAAAAAAAAAAAAAACCCTAGTTTCTTGATTCATCCTAATACAGAAAAAAAAAAGAGTTTTGTGAAGGAGTGGTCAGTATGGCGGTGGAGCCCTAGCGGTGGGGGCCCAAATAACATCAGAGCCACCCATGTGGCAACTGTACAGTGATACCCCACACGACTCTCCTCCACTTCCCGCCATCTGTCCTGACTCTTCACCGCCACCAGAGACCGGCGGAGATTGGCCCTCTCTTTCTCCTGTCCCCGCCGAGTGTTTTTGCTCTTCCTCCGCCGGTAACCGGTGAAAAGAAGGATTGTTGAAACTTGCAGCGATGACGTAAACTGTTCCTGCGGAAAGAAGTGGACCAGCAACGAACCCTCCGATGATTTGTCCTTGAGGCCCGGCGAGAGATACGGTGAAGAAGTTAGAAACGGGAGGAGACAAGGAGGTACGAGGCGGAGGAGGGAGGAAAGTGGCGGAGACGGAGAGGAGATCGAACTTTCCGTGGAACGTTATGGTTGAGCCAGGAGCTGCCGGAGAAGGCTGACGTAAAGTGACGTTAACGACTGAGCCAGAGCCACTGAGAACGCAGACTCCGATGGCTTTACGGCGGCAGAAACGGTTGATAGCTTCGACGACGTCGTTTCCAGAAGGGACTTCGAGGATGTAAGGACTCATAGGAGGCTCGGTGTCACGTGTGACGAAGACAGGTGGTTTTGGTTTGTTTTTGGAACCTGGTGGTCTGCCACGTGGACGTCGGACGACTTCGATGGAGGAGTCATCGACGGTGGGTGTGGCGGTGGAGGAGAGGTGGAATTGGGAGGTAAGAGAGTGTTGCTGTTGTTGAGGAAGCTTTGAGAACATTTCGTTACTCTTCTGGTATTCACCTTTCATCTTTCTCTTTTTTGGATTTGTTTATTAGAGATTTGGCTTTGGATTTTTGTGTAAATGATATAAAAAAAAAAAAAAGAGAAAGAAGAAGATGAGGATGCCAGGGTTGTATAAAGGAGATGGAAATCCTTTGGGAATGGTATGGTGTAATTATAAAAATAATGGAAAAGTATTTGTTTTTTTTCTTTTTCTATGATTATAATATGAATATATATAAAGAAAAAAAGAAGAGTTAAGTAAAGGAGAAATGAGAGGATAGGGAAGAAGGAAGATGAGCTTTGAAAGCAAGAAAAGAGAGCGGCGCCGCTAGTTGGGAATTGCAAGTGAAGATAAAATATACATGTCTGATTCTGTCTAAATAAATGTGGTGTGGGTTCACACACCCTTCTTTTTTTGACCTTTTTTTTTAAAAGTTTTTGGAGGTTGATATTCAACTATTTTTAGTCCAAACCAAACCAAATGTTTTATTAAATATTAACGATGATCAACTCTTTTAGAATGTCCAAATTATGTTACAATATATCATCTGATCAAATTTTTACTATTACAATAATATAAAAACCAATTAGGAAACTTTCGAACATAGTATCAACAATAAGAAAAAACTAAATTGTATAGTCATGGATATATGTCTAAGTTTATTCTAAAAAATGATTTGATTTTTAATGCGGATAGAAAAAGATGGGAGACAAGTGGGGACGATAGAGAGAGGAACATCCCCCATATCCCAAATCTGGAGTGTGCTAAGAACCAATTTGGTCTCTATCACATCTTTCTTGCTCGCATCATTTCTACTCTTCTTTACCTTTTTATCCTATTCTCCTTCATGATTAATTAATATTATACATGTTACTATTTTTTTTTACTACAAACTCTAGAATTCATCTAACAACTGTCGTTGACGCTATATGTTTTTTTTTTTTAAATATTATTTGAAAAGCCTTTATCAAACCCATCTCTAACGCTAGTAAGTTTGAAAATTTTCCCACGAGATAATATCATGTTTGGTGGCAAGGTTTGTCATTGCACCTTTGAGATTTAAAGAATGCGGAATTTTCCAATTTGAATGGTTATTGTAAATGTTAAAGAACGGATGGTGCAATCGCAGTAAATAAAGTTGGTCAGCACTAAGAAATATTGTGTCATCCTTAGTCTACTCCAATTTTCGCATGGTTGCTTTGAATGTGTTTCAAAAGTTTGAAAAATGCGTTACAAATATTTCTCGACAAAATAGTATTAAAAAATAGTTTCTCTTATTTTAAGTGTTAAAAGCTTTAGCCAAATTGTGATGATGGTTATTATTTAGGATTAATTTTGTATCTTAGGTATTACCTAATTAAAACGTGATACACTGGTTTTGAGCCGCTATAGAAACTCACTTTCGGATGAAACTAACGCACATCACCAATTCACCATTGCTATGCGAAAGAAGAATTTAGGCATCTCACCATTCTGTGCAGGACAAATAAAGTAGCTACTACTAGAAACAATATTTTCATGGCAAAAATAGTATTGTACAACAAGACCGCCACTAATAAATAGTGGCAAAAGGGCAATAGTTGGTCACAAATCTATCCATGACAATTTACTTGTCGATGGCCACGAATTATTCATTGTCATTATGTTTTGGGAATTTATCGTAACAAATAATTTATCGTCTACTGTATGTTTCCGATTGCCCTTTCGAGTTGATTAATATATTTTATTAAAAAACGGTAATAATTATAAAGTTTTAACTAAAAATTCACCAAATCTAATGATCAAGACCGTCTACGTGGGCTGTGTCTCTGTATGATGATGAACTATGAATATTCGTTCCAAACTAATCCAAAGTTTTTTTCTTTTTCTTTTGGGCAACAACTAATCCAAAGTATATTATAAGTTATATTCGTGTTAATACGTTAATCATGATTATATGTATACTTTTTTTTGGTTAATTAACTATATGTATAATTGCGAAAGCTATGTTGTAGATATATATGACATACTTAGCTACTACTAGAAACATGTATATTATATTTTCCATGTATTCATTTCTCCAACACTTAGTGGATAAATAGCTATAGGATGGTTTATTGAATTTGCATAGAAAAACAAATATGGAGGACAAGAGAGAAGAAGTTATGCACATAGCCATGTTTCCATGGCTAGCTATGGGTCATCTTCTTCCTTTTCTTAGTCTCTCCAAGTTGCTAGCTCAAAAGGGTCACAAGATCTCCTTCATATCAACACCAAGAAACCTCGAAAGACTTCCCAAACTACCATCAAACCTCTCCTCCTCCATCACCTTCATCTCTTTCCCTCTGCCTCTCATCTCCGGCTTGTCTCCAACCTCAGAATCCTCCATGGACGTACCTTACAACAAGCAACAGTCTCTCAAAACCGCCTTTGATCTTCTCCAGCCACCGTTGAAAGAGTTTCTCCGACGGTCTTCTCCGGATTGGATCATATATGACTACGCTTCTCACTGGCTCCCTTCTATTGCGGCTGAGCTTGGAATCTCCAAGGCCTTCTTTAGTCTCTTTAACGCTGCATCTCTCTGTTTCTTAGGACCGCCTTCGTCGTTGATTGATGATTTCAGAACTACGCCGGAAGATTTCACGGTGGTGCCACCGTGGGTTCCGTTCAAATCAAACATCGTGTTTCGTTATCATGAAGTCACAAGATACGTTGAGAAGACGGATGAAGATGTAACCGGAGTCTCTGATTCGGTCCGGTTCGGTTACTCCATCGACGAGAGCGATGCGGTTTTTGTCCGTAGCTGTCCGGAACTTGAACCGGAATGGTTTGGTTTACTAAAAGATCTGTACCAAAAACCGGTTTTTCCAACCGGGTTTCTTCCTCCGGTTATTGAAGACGACGACGATGATACTACATGGGTTCGTATAAAGGAGTGGCTCGACAAGCAACGAGTTAACTCAGTGGTTTACGTGTCACTCGGCACGGAAGCGAGTCTCCGTCGTGAGGAAGTCACCGAGCTAGCTCTTGGGTTAGAGAAATCAGAGACGCCTTTCTTTTGGGTTCTAAGGAACGAGCCACAGTTTCCTGACGGGTTTGAGGAAAGAGTCAAGGGCCGTGGCATGGTTCATGCTGGATGGGTTCCGCAAGTGAAAATACTGAGTCACGAGTCAGTGGGAGGGTTCTTGACGCACTGTGGTTGGAACTCACTGGTGGAAGGGTTAGGGTTTGGTAAAGTTCCGATATTTTTGCCGGTGCTGAATGAGCAAGGACTTAACACGAGGCTGTTGCATGGGAAGGGACTTGGTGTTGAGGTTTTAAGAGATGCGAGAGATGGATCGTTTGATTCTGACTCGGTGGCTGACTCGGTTAGATTGGTGATGATGGATGAAGAAGGTGAGTCAATAAGGGATAAGGCTAAGCTGATGAAGGGGTTGTTTGGGAACATGGATGAGAATATTCGCTACGTTGACGAAATTGTCGGTTTTATGAGAGAGTAAAAGGATCATCATCAACCATCATCGTCATCTCGTTGTTGATATGATTTAGACTTTTGTCCATTACGGCTGCCGTGGGAGCATTCAATCAAGATTTCGATTTAGATGAAAAAAAAAAGACAATGAAAGATAAAACTTAAAATATACGAATACATTGGAATTTATAGTTTTAGGAAAAAGTAATGTATTATAAGTAAAGATAATTGCATCAAACAATTTTCATTATATTTGATATTACTAGATTAACCTATCTTCCTAAAGGGTTCCGTAAAAAAACATTAAAACCAATGCTTTCATTTTTTATTATAGAAATACCATTCAATTTATTTTATCTTTTTTAAGAAAAAAAACAACGCCTGCAACGCCTGAGATTTCTCCATCGCGCCACGCCGCAGGAAGACGCCGCCGAGAATATATCCGACGCTTATGACAAAACGAAAGACTATCGATAAAAGCAAGATAAGCATTTAATCATTTTTCTTCGCCGTCGCGATGAGTTACTAATATCGGACGTTGACATATATCGATACTGATTTAATATGTAATGAGACTTAAGATATAACATAACAGACTTAAAAGATCGAGCAAGGATTTTAATATAGGGTACTTAGGATATAATATAACGTAAACTTAAAAGATGAATACGGTGATTTAATAAGATGACTTTAAATACATTCTTGTTTTATCCGGGATTGGGGTTTCTTCATCTCGCCAAACTTCGATACCACACCGATTTTATAAGTTACTGCTGCTTTCTTCGCCTTCTCAATCGCCTTCTGCTTCTTCTTCTTCGCTTCTTCTTCTTCGCTCTCTTTCTTCTTTCTTCTTCGCCTTTCTTCTTCTTCGCTTCGTCTTCTTCTTCGTCTTCTCAATCGTCTTTGAAAAGACCCACCCGAAAACGAAAGGACGAAAATGAAAATACTAAAAATATGGAAATTTTAAAAACTTTCCCAAAACAACTTCACTCAAGCAACACACAATAACATCCAACAACAATCATGACATTTCTTAACTTATGCATATTCCCTTAACATAACATCTCAAGAATACAACGTGAAAGCAGTTAACGCCCTCCAAGGCAAGACATATACACAAAACCAAAGATACAAAAAGAACTCGATACACTTAGATCATCCTTTCTCCTCGGCCTTGTTCCACGAGCTCGCAACCTATGACTTCTCCTTACCGCACTAAAAGAGGCGCGTAAGCATTGATAATGCTTATGAGGCGGTCATCCTGCCCCCACACATATGATTCAAGAATTTAACAAGAATGAAATGCACTTACGAACAACCAAACACATACCGTGAAAGAGCTCAATCACATACACATCACACAATATGGCCAAACCACAAGTCACACCCATATTGTCTAGTCCCTAAGCACACATCAATCATGAAAATTCAAAAATCACATAGTTAGACCGACGGTTACGCACTCACCTTTGCTTTGACGGTTGAGACTACACGAAAACTTTAGAACCTCAAGCTTGATTCCTCTTGGTACAATCACACACTAAAATATCCACTACAAGCCTGCCAAGATAGAACACAATATTCCCTCAAGAGATCAGTCTCACTAGCCTTAAGCTCAAAAGCTTAAACCTCAAACTCGGATTCCTCCTTCCCAAACCAGAGTCTCACTAATCCGATCATAACTCTTACTCTAATCAAACGCTTAACAATTCCTTCGGTCAATCTCAAGATAAGCCTTTCAAGAATCTATCTACCAAATTTCAGCCCAAACAAACGAGATTCGAGCGCCCAATCGCTCTCTCTACTCAGCCCTGTCGAGATTGCTCTGTTTTTGAGTGATTTTGAAAGAAAATTCCAAACTCCCAAACCACTCAACTAAACGTGATGAAATTTTGTAGATATCTATTCAAGAGGTTCAAGAACTAACCCTAAAATTTCCAGACCCATCTCTATTAACCCGAAAACAGAGCAGTCTTGGGAGAAAAATCGTAACTCCAAAAATACTCAACATAATCCCACGAAATTTGGTAGATAACTAGGCAAGAGATTGAAGAACTTACCCACAAAAGTTTAGCTCAATCCGTGTTCTTATGCTAGGTCGATCGGACCTCACAATCACCACCAAAATTCTGTTTCCTCAAGCTCTTTCCTCTCCTTCTTCTTCTTTTCTCTTCTCCTTCTTCTCCTTCCTTCTCCTTCTCCTCCTTCTCTCCTTCTCCCTCTCTCTCCCCTTCTCTAGATTTTTCTTTGCCCAATGAAGGGAGAAGAAGCTTCAAGAACCCATATATATGTGGCAGAAGGAGATATTTTTCATATACATATATATGTATATGTATATATTGGTTTAATCCAATTAAACCAAACCGAATTCACTAAACCGCAACGATTAATTTCCTCAATTAACTTCTCTCGCTCGGTTTAGTAATTCCATCAAAATTTCCAAAATATTTGAAACATTCTTCCGTCTCAAAATATTTCTTTCATTTCCGTCTAACCCCGGAATTACCGTTAAATTCCGCTAAACCGAAGTATTCGAAATTACATCTCAACGATCAATCCTTTGATCGAATCAACCCATTTACCGTCCCTAGAGCCATCATTCAAGCTCGGTATTATCCACAACACTTTCCATCTCATTTCCGTCAAAACACTATTCATTCTGTAAAACACTATTCCGAACCAAATCGATCCGAATTGGTTCCGAAACGATTAATCTTCCGACTAATCAACCCAATCTCAACTCTGTGATCTATTAGCCGATCTTAACATTGTTCCAAATTCTCTCAGGAAAAATACAACACAGTACAAGACTTTTACAACAAGTAACAATTACTTGTTCGGTAAGAAATAACTTGGGATACGGATGTTACAGTCTTCGTTGTCTTCTTCTTCTTCTTCATCTTCGTCTTCTTCGTCTTCGTCTTCTCAATTGTCTTCTTCGTCTTCGTCTTCTTCTTCTTCGTCTTCGTCTTCTTCGTCTTCTTTGTCCTCTTCGTCTTCTTCGTCTTTGTCTTCTTCTTCGTCTTCGTCTTCATCTTCTTCTTCTTCTTCTCCTTCGTCTTCTTCTTCGTCTCCTTCTTCGTCTTCTTCTTCGTCTTCTTCTTCTTCCTCATCTTCGTCTTCTTCGTCATCTTCGTCTTCGACTTCGTCTTCGACTTCATCTTCATCGTCTTCTTTTGTCTCTCTCTCTCTCTCTCTCTCTCTGTGATTTCTACTACAAATATGGTAGACTTATTTTATGTTATAGTAGAGTTAACAGTATGTGTAATGGTAGACTTAACTTTATGTGGTGGTAGAGTTAACGGTATGTGTAATGGTAGACTTAACTTTATGTTATGGTAGAGTTAATAATATGTGTAATGGTAGACTTACAAGATAGCAGTGACAGCAGTACTGAGAACCTCATTCCTGAGGTTCTAGATCGATAGGCTAGGGCAAGGGCACAAAGTGAAGGTGAGTACAGAATTCCCGCACGCTGTTTTTGTGGTGGAAAATCACTAATCACAACCTCATTCACCGGAACGAATCCGGGTAGAAGATTATATACTTGCGAGAGGGTCGATGTAAGCAAAAGAAAAATTCAGTTTTATGTTGTTCTTTGTTAGAGTTTTATGTAAGTATTGTGTACTTGTGATTGTCTTTTTCTTTAGGATGGAGGTTGCCATATATGAAAATGGTGGGATGAGGCAATGATGGAGTTCTGTGACATGAAGGAAGAAATTTCGGACCTACATGATCAGATGAGATACTTCACTCTTGGAGACAATGACGAGGTTATTGATCCGCGATTGATGTGGCGCAATGTCGGAATTCATCGACACGAGATATGTTTTCTCAAAGAATTGTTCAATGAGCTTGATGCTAACCATAATGAGTTTAATGTGATTGTTGCTACAAAACGTGAAGGAAATGCCAATGATATGAAGCTTATGTTAGGTTTTGGTATTGCTGTGATTGTTGTGGCCGTCCTTGTCTATTTGTTTGTTTAAGTAGATGTTGTTATGTTATGTTTGTTATTAAACCTATTTCTATTTTATGCTATGTAATGTCTAGACATGGATCATGTTCGGTTTATTATTTCAGTCTTTAGAGAAAGAAAACTCAATTTGATGTAGGGAAAACAGTACACACGACTTAAACACCATCAGTCTTTAGACAGAGATTGAGATTCTGATACCCACGGCTTAAAAGTATTTTAAACAAAAGATTGGATTGGTTTTTTTTGGTGGAAAGAAAACGGTACCCACGACTCAAAACATTAGTCTTTAGAGAGACTGAGATTCAAAACTTAAATCTTTTATATACCCACGGCTTGAAATCTCTTGACAAAGAGCACAAATCGTTCTTACGGTTTGTTAAAAGGAAACAGATACCAGGCTTAAAGTTTTTCAATATTTGGACCCATGGCTTATATAGTCTTTAGACCGAGACTGAAACCATCATTTGGATTGGTTTTAATTTACTGGTCAAAGATGAAAGATCAGTTTACCCTTAAACATCATCAGTCTTGGAACCGTAATGATTGATGACTTTTTGAATGAAAAAGTACAAGACTAAAGGTACAAAGTTCTAGTAAACACCCAATAAGTTCTCGCAATGAAATCTTCCCATTGATTCCACTACTTTCTCTTTCTGACTGACTCAGTGTAGCAACACCATCCACCCACTTGTAGCCATCACAACCGCGGGTCTTCTCCTATGTCCTCTATTAAGTAAGAGACAATTAAGACTGATGCACAACTTGATAGTAAAACACAAAAAGTCTTCTCCCATGTGAACAAAGTCTACCAAACAAAATTCATGAGTTGTAAGGAAAACAAATTTTGGATTTCAAAGCTGAAGAGTACTGAAGATACCAAAAGTCTACCGTAATACAAATAAAAATCTACCCCATCGGAAATATAAAGTCTACCAAAATTCCGGAAATCTACCAAATTAAGTCTTCAACTATGTGAACAAAGTCTACCACCATGGAGAGGTATCAAGTCTACCATACTACAAATTAAAATCTACCCCATCGGGAATATAAAGTCTACCAAAATTCCGAAAATCTACCAAATTAAGTCTTCCTCCATGTGAACAAAGTCTACCAAATAAAATAAATCTACCGTGTCAGGCTAAAGTCTACCATAACCAACCGACCATAAAGTCTACCATCAATAACGAGAAAAATCTACCACGGGTTACAAAATCTATCGTCGAAGTCAATTAAATCTACCAGAAAACCTAAAGTCTACCAAAGAAAAGTCAACAAGTCAACGCTGGTTTAAAATCTACAGTTAAACAACACATAAGTCTACCGTAACATAAAAAATAATATCTACCGTAACATGAAAACGTAAGTCTACCATGTCTTCTAATTAAACTCTACCGTAACTATGGTAGACTTATCAGCGTAAATCTACCATAACTTTGGTAGACTTATCARCGTAAACTCTACCGTTTCGTTCAATATAAGTCTACYGTCAAAGCTGGTAGACTTGTCCAAGTAAGTCTACCACTTCATAAAAAACAGAAAGTCTACCGTCATTCTCTGGTAGAGTTTACCGTCCGAGCTCTTAAGTCTACCGTCATAGCTCTGGTAGACTTAAGTTTTCGCGCGCTGACGTGGCAGAAATTCATTAATGGCATTTTCTTAATAACGTTTTTTGTCACCAAACGAATTGAGGACAAAACGGCCATTAAAATCGGAAGGTCGTTTGAGTAATATCCAAATATTAAGGTCGTTTTAATAATAAAGTTTAAAAATATAAGTTGTTTTAGCTAACCACCCTTATAAGTATCCGCATATTTACCCGGGTATAAGATTTGTATTTGTGTTTGATGATATCTGAATTCTAATTGGTAATCAACTCCCTTTTTTATATTTATTTCGGAAATTTTTGTTTTAAACTGGATTTCAATCTTACCTTTTCCATTTTACAATCATAATAAACCAAATTTTGTTAGAAAATATCTAATTATTTTAATGTTGTTATAGATATTTTAATTTTTTATTGATAACCGACATTAACAAAGTCGGTCTCCCTTGCCTATATATATGTACGTGTGATTGTAATGTGAAAAAGGTAATAGACACAAAAACATTCCTCCCTCTCTTCTATAATTACAGACTCTCTCTACTCTCTATTATTCCCTTCATAATAARATAAATATATTATAACCATATAATATTATTTGTAATAATTAAGTATTATTCACAACAAATTTTAATTTTACGCACTCTATCTTAATGGATAAGAGTTATAATTTTTATATCAAAAATTATATATGTAACGTATCAAATCTATATCTTAGTTAGTATTAAAAATAATTTTTAAAAATAAGAAAACATAATTAGTTAAAAAAGAGAAATCCATAAAAAAAATTGGAAAACCAACATTCGTTTAAATATAATTTTCTATATGCCATAATCTCATATAATAATTTTACCTCATGCCAAACTAATTTTAAATGAGTTAAGATTTATAAAATTAAACATAAATAAAGATATAATAACATTCTAATCAAGTAATCAAAATTTCATTCATATAAGCTCATTTTTTTCAAGTTTTTGGTGGTTTCACTTATTACTACATACATTAAATTTATAAAATAAAACATAAGTAAAACTATACTAATATTCTCATCAAGTAATCAAATATTCATTCTTATACGCTTATTACTTTCTCAATTTGTTTTTTGTGTTTTCAGTTACGAATAAAAAAATATTATAGTACCACGATAAATACAATTTTTATCTAACTAAATTATTGTTAAATAACTTATATTATTATTTTGAACTTCAACATTCATTATTCATTGGCTAATATCCATGCTAAATGAATTTTTAAAAAATTGATATATGTCAAAATCTAATTAACCAATAACAGACGTAAAATTTGCATATGTAGCTTTTGTTTTTGTTAGTTTTCTTTTTTCGTTAAGAAAATTAAAAGTTAAAAATTTTTAGATATAAATATGTAAATTAGTATATGTAAATATTTTTTTAATTAGTTTTTCTATTTCTTTTTTTTTTAACACGTGTAGTACATGTCAAGTTTTTAACACGTGTCAAGTTTTTCTAGTACATGTAATTTTTTTTCTTTAAATTAGCATATATAGTTTTAAATATTTTAATTTTTTTTTTACATGTATTGATCAATAGTATTGACACATATCACGATTATGTTATTGACTAACTTTTAAACCAAATTTATATAATAAGATATGTTACTAAATAAATTTCTTGTATAAAGACTACAAATAATTTGAGACGATCGTATCTATAAATTATATTTGTATTGATGTTATCACGTTAAATACTAGATTTTAGATTTATCATGAACTTCTATTGAGAGGAAAAATTGCTGTCTAGGCTTTGGTTTATCACATTTGGAAGCAGAGGAATAATGTACTCCACAACTCGATGATGTGCCGATATTTAAAAAGGCTCGAGGCAAATTTTAAAAATGTGGCATTTGTATATTTGATTTTTGAGACAAATTTTTTACATAAAATAAATGTATCCTAAATAAAAGAAAGTGAAATTTTCCATTAAAATTGAGATCTAGTTCATTCCATACATATTAATGTTGTGTTTTTCAAAGAAAGAGTCCAAACACATTATTTAAAAGTAAATACAAGCCTGTTTAAAAAAATAAAATGTGGCCTTTTAATTTTTTTTTAAATTTGTGGCATAGAGCAAATGTGTAATTTATATTATGAGGCTCTGCCACAACATGGAGTCCATCAGACTTTTGATTATCTTCAAAAATATTGACTTTGAGGTGTTGGAAAATTTTTATGCTTCTTTGGATTCAATAGCTTCTTTTAAAGCTAAAATTATTGTAATCTTGTTTGTATTCTTGTTTCCCAAGATTACTCTACTATAGGTAATGCTCTCTTGTAATACCTCTACATTTCATTTTCTAATGATATTAACATTCATAGCAAAAAAAAAAAATCATGTATAAAATGTACAAATAAAAATTATTAGGTTAGTTTTTTTATTGTCAACAAAATAAATTATATTAAGATGGTTCCAAAACTCATCTAGCCTACAAAAATAAAATTATGAATACAAACTCTACCTAGTACTACGCGCTAACAGTCAAATTTTTAATTTAATTTTCGTGGAACGTAGAAAAGATAGAAAAAACAAGAGAAGATGTCATTTTCACTAATTTGACATAGAAGCCGGTTTTAACTTTTGGAACCTCTAATATACAAAACATTATCTACATTAGAGTAAAGGGGAAGAAGACTTCTGGCTTTGAGTAAAGAGGATAAAAGCTTAAGGATAGATTTCTAACCTTCAAAAGAGGCCATTCCCATTTTGCTGTATACAAAACCATCATAAACCTGAAAAATACTTGTCTTCCTCCTATCCATAAGTCATATTTGAAATACTTGTGTCGACATAATCAAGGATTCAAAAGCATATGAATTGGGTTGGGTTGCGCCGGTCTCTACTCTTGAGTTTGATGTTTCCCAAACAATAGCTTCACTTTTCAGCTTACTTAACAACCTCTCGTGGATCTCCTTATCATTTCAAGCTTTATAAATAAACCAAATAATTCAAAAACAACTAATATCTTTAAAAAATAAAAAATATCTCAAAATCCGGATCACTCTTGTTATCTAAAAAAAGAAAAAAAAAATATCTCAAAAATAAATAATCTATATTAATATATTTTAAGTTTGTTATATGATTCAATCTAAAACCGTCATTTTGATTGGTTTTATGGACGCTGCGTTCTCAAAATTATTTTAAATTTTTTTTTTAACAAAAAATAAAAAATTCTAGAAATATCTGATCTATGAATTTAGCTACTACATAATATTTAGAATATCGGATCTATGAATTTGTTAAAAAACTGGTTAATACTTAGTCAACCAAGTTGATTAATAATTTGGCAGACCATACTAAACCTGTCATTGAAATTAATAGATTAAGGCATATATGGTTTGAGTCCACTAGTAATTTGATAAATTACGTTAGACTTATTTTAAGTATAATATCAGCTAATGATTTGATAGACTTTAGCTTCTTCTTTTTGTTGATTTGGCTGGCAGGTTTAGTTTCAACTCACTACTAATTCGGCAGATTGGGCTATAGCAAATGTGTGCTAGAATTGACCTTAACTTTTCATTAAGATAATGACAAGAATTAAAAAGTTATTTATGATTTAAATAGAGTTAATTCAAATATTTTTTTAAAAAGTGGAAGGAATAAGAAAATTAAAAAGTTTCCAAATTGAGTATGGAAAACAAAGACAAGGGCTTAGCAATATTAATCTTATCTTCCTCAAATTAGTTTCCATTTCTGGAGCTTCTTCGATTCTACCCCAAAATTGTGGCTGAGAAAGGGTTTAGGGTTTCTCCTACGTCTGAGGAATTTAGAAAAGTTCGTTAATGAAGGCTGCAACGAATCCACACCTACTTGAGGAGATAGAGGTTGATGACGAAGGATGTGGAAGTCATGATTTGATGGATGATGTTTATGTGGCGGAGCAAATTGGCTTAGAGGGTGTTTCAACGAGATCCTCAAGAACCAGTGAGCTCACTCTCTCCTTTGAAGGAGAGGTCTTTGTCTTCCCTGCTGTCACACCTGACAAGGTTCGTTTTTTCTTCCTCTCTTTTATGTTTTTTTTGTGCTTCTGTATTTGGATTAGTGTTTATGGGTGTATTTCTAGCTATACTTCTGCATTTTGAATGTATGAGCAAGTTTTTTGCAATGGTTACTGAATTGTTGAAAGAGGAATTGATGTTTTTATTAGGTGAATGAATCTTTAAGGTTGTTGTTGTTGTTGTTGTTCTGGAAGCGTGGTTTAGTCACTGTTTTCGCGTTTTTAAGCTGTGCTTTTGTAACAAATTGTACCAGCACTTAATGATACTCCTATTATGCGCTAATTCCCAGTCATTGATCTTGTGAAATGAGCACAATGAGTTCTTGTCATTCATATCAGACCAGCCTGTTGTTTGAGCCTGTTTTACTGAGGTTTGAGTTTCCCTTGCATTATTACAACACTCTCTTATGCTTTGTGCTGATTTAGGTTCAAACTGTTCTCTTGCTGTTGGGATGGCGTGATATACCTACTGCTGTTCCAACACTTAAACTTCCATTTGAGAATACAGGGTAATGTATCGTGGCTTTGAAGCTAAACTTTTGGACTTTCTGGCTGTTTATCTTATAGTTCATATGTTCTTCAGGGTGTAGGTGATAATCCCAGGCAGTCAAATCTGTCTAGACGACTAGCTTCTCTAGTTAGGTTCCGTGTGAAGCGTAAGGAAAGATGTTTTGACAAGAAAATAAGATATACTGTGCGGAAAGAAGTTGTGCAGAGGTACAGCAAGTTTCTTGTTAACTTAATCTAGGTGTGGATTTGGGCTGCCCTGTAGGGATTTGTCTGCTTTTCTTATACTCTTCTAATGTTTATCCGCAAACTTTGGTTTTGGAGAATTGATGGACAAGTTTATTTTCCTACTGGATGTCTCCACACGGATTGAAGCTAAAGGCTAATTTGTAATTCAGGATGCACCGTAAGAATGGACAGTTTGCTTCCTTTAGAGAAGGTTCACGTGGATCGAACTGGGAATCTACCCAGAGTGGCCTTCAAGATGGCACATTGCACTCTGAAACTGCGTGAGTTGTGGATTTAACAATTTCCAGGTTTATTTAGAACAAGGGTTTTAAGTTACTCGTTGATAGGTTACTGCTTTCTTCATTGGCAAAATCATGTAGCACTAGGAGATGTAAGCACTGTGGGGTTAATGAAAGTAATACTCCTGCAATGCGCCGAGGGCCAGCTGGACCGAGGACTTTGTGTAATGCTTGTGGTCTAATGTGGGCCAACAAGGTCCTCTCTCCCTCTACCTTTTTTCTTTCTACCCTCCCATTTGTCTCGCTTGAGTCTTGGTGGTTGCTGTTTTTTTTGTCAGTGCACACAATATATAAACATGCCATTGATGCTGATGTGATCAGCATTTAACAGGTTTATTAATCAAATTTGGCGTATTTCCCAAAAGAAGAAATTTTCCATACCTATAGTTGGTTAGGTTCATATTAAGGGAGAGGTGGCTTAATATGGTCTTTTCACTTTCTATTATAAGTTGAAATCAGCAAGTTTGCGTACTGACTTGAAAATTCATCCGTTCCTTACCTTCTTCATGCAAAACCGTTTTGTTAATCGCGGACCTTCGTGACTTATGTGTAACATTTCCTTGTCTTCTACGTAGTTCTACTCGTTTCTTTTTTTAACATTATAAGCCTGTCTAGTGAATTTTGATTTATTGTCTAGTTGTGTCTTCTCCCTGTGATCTGGTTGTTTGGATATCCAGGGAACGTTGAGAGATCTCAGCAAAGGAGCCAGGAATCTTTCTGTGTCTCAGATCGAACCTGTATGTAAGACATTCTGTATTTTTGGTTCATGTCACAAGTTTAGTGTGGGATTTTTTTTCGGTATTGCTATTGGTCTGATTAGTTATCCTTAATAAACATTTACAGGAGACCCAAATAGATATCAAACCACTCTACACAGAAGACTAGCAAGCAGGATGAAAATGTATGCCGCCATGTCAATTTCTACACTATTCTTTACAAAACCTTTATACTATCATAATATTGATAACTCTGCTCACAGAGAGTTTCAGTAGATCCTACTAAAGCAATAGAAGAGTTTCCCCTTGAAACCGATGGCAATCCCGATGTTAAGGTATCCACTTGTGACGACTTACTTTTCATCATTAATTGTTTTCCATTTCAAAGGCATGCACATAATTTTTCATCGGACTTCTTCTTTTTTGGGCAGGGTCTGCAAGAAGCAGATGAAGATATGGCCAGTTATTTACCTGTTGGAATGCTGTCCTCATTCGACAGATGATGATGATGATCAAGTAAGATACTTATTCTAAACAAGTAAAAATAATAAATAGAAGGCACATGAGTTCGTTCTGTCTATGTAGAATCTTGAGATTATTGATTGAAGTTCCCATTGATAGCCCATGTTCCCTAAGTAGCATCATAATAATTTAGTTTTGGGGGATGCAGGAACCTCTTTCGAATCTGGCTAATCCATCTGATACAGACTTTGATATACCTTCTAGCTTTGATTAGTTAGGACATCAGGTATGAGATTCCATGTGTAACTGTGAGGCAGCTTCATCGGACGGAACACTGCTTTGCGGAAGGAGGCTAGCTCGGGTAGTTGTTTGTAACAATAGAAAATAAATAAATTAGTTACGGGACTAGAGATGGGTTTGAAACGTTTCTTATTTGTATCTATGCTTATGTATCAATTTGATGCTTACACTTAATAGATTCAGTACATACATGACTCCATCATAAGCCCAAAATGTATGATTCCCAAACAGTACCTTCTTCTTCCATGTCCAGTCATGTCATAAACCAGTCTTATCAACACTAAGCTAGTACAGTGGATGTAAGCTATCTTCAAAGAGTGTAAACGTGATGGTATAATAATCTGCAACTCTACACAAAATTTATAGGAAATAAAATATTTGAATTCTATCTTAAATCTGATTCTGGTCAAGAAACTCTTCGTAAGCAGACGATCCACTGGAAGTGTCACTTTCGTAATGGTCTTCTTCCTTAGGAGGAGACAGAGTAGGCGAGAGTTGGGGCTTCTTAGAACCTGCAACACAATAGAGAGAGTTTTTTTCTTTTATCTTGGTTTGCAACTCATTATTTGACAACAACGAATGATTTCACATTAAAACAACACCTTTAGTAGTGTTTTGATTTTGGAACTTCTTAGAGTGACGCCTGATGAGTTTCTTAGCTTTAGTAATCGTCAATTGTCTTGCAAAGAAGTCTGATTCGTTGTCACTCCATTCCCCTGGGAAGCTGTCTTCTGTTTCCCCTCTCATTGTCCGAAGCACAAATTTCTTGGCCTTTCGCCTTTGGGTATTGAAAATACCTCTAATCGATGTGACAAATCCGTCACCTGCATTTTCGCCAGGACGCTTCACCCATGCTCCTGAATCCTGATCTGATCTCCCCGACTCGTCTTTGTCCCTTAAACCAATCCCCTCTTTTGGAACATGGGTTTTGTCTTTGAATTTCTTCATCTACAAATACCATCAAATGACATGAGGTTTCTTTATTCAGGGACGCATAACCCATATGCATTTATTGCTGGTATAAATGGTCTTACTTGCATTCCGGTTACCGACTTGAGGACTCCCCATATTATGTGCTTCTTTACTCGAGAAAAGAGTCTCCTCCATGTGCCGCTGAATTCAACACGATGAAATGTGTCCATCAACAGCTTCATATCGTTCACAACAAATCTTGAGCCCTCGTAAGTGATCAACAATTCCACCTAGCCCAGAACCATATTACGACGATTAAATTTATTTTGCTTGGTAAAACCTTGAACCTTTTGCTTAGATGAGTTAATCAACTGACAGACCTGACTTATCTTGATGGTTTGGAATTGCATTATCTTTTGGGGCCTAGATTTCTTGTCTTCCAATGACTTTTCCGCCTTCTTTTCTTCATGAACTGAACGGCCAGCCTTGGAAGTTTTTGAATCCTTCATATTAGATAGAACGAGCTCAGTAGCTACAGATTCTGCCACAGTCTCCTCCCATGATCTGTCAAAAGAGGATGTTCTTCTCAGTTCTCGCCCTGAACCACGGATCGTGCTTGACTTCAGGTTTTGATTCTTTGACCCCTGAAATCATTTTAAGAACATAGTTATGAAGATTTGTAGAAATGATATGAATGTAAGAATAACAAAAAGCAAAATTCACCTGGCTTAGATCAGATGCAGAGAGCAACGCTGCCGCTTCAGCAAATGAAGCTTTCCTGACTCGCTTTGATCCTGAGGTTGTCGACACTTTCCAAACTTCCTGGGAGACAAAATACAAGCATGAGTCATAACTCCTTAGCAGGGAAGCTATATCCCATTAGCTAGAGAAGTAAAATGGATAAACAACAAACCTCCCTTCTCTGTGAATGTTGCTCCTCTCCTGGAAAGATATACTCCCACATCATTGTGTACATTGTTTCTGTCAAATGGATTTTTAGAGGATATATTTCGACCTGTCAAGCAAACACAAGAGATCCATTTAAGTAAATAGAGTATATACTTCAGTATTTGCAATATGCAAGCTGGTGATAATGGACTGCAATGAAAAAACTTGAATCCACCAAAGGAACCTTGGTTCGAATTTCCCTAGTAGAAAAAAACACTCTTCTTTATGCACCAAAAAAGACTTTGATTAACTAGAGGTTTTCGACTCTCGACCCTAAAAGCGAATAATATAAAGGATGATTACCTCAAGGCTGTGTCAATAGCTATAGAAGATAGCCAGAAAATCTAGCCGAAAAAGGTGCTTACTAAACTTCTAACTTGCTGAACAACTTTTCTAAGCTCACGCTTCTTGATTTTTAGTCCTCATATTATTAGTTTCATTAGAACATATATGACAAAGAACGACTTGCCTGGAAAAGTTCATAAGGAGCCTGTCCGTCTTTTGGGGTTCCTTGTCTTGCATCTACCTGTAACATCACTCTCCTGCATCCAATAATTATAACACTCAAATTTTCCAGCCCTGATGCTGTAAACCTATTTGTTCTCCACAGTGACCTTCTAAGAATAACAAAGTTTACAAAATTCTCGACATAGTAGTGTGGCAAGAGCATCTACCAATTACAAGCACACAACCATTCACGAATTATCTACAAGTCCCCAAACATGTGTGAAATAAAATCTGCATAACCAGTTTTAGCTGAATGTGAAAAGTGAGAGCCAATGTTGAAAAACTTCTGTGAAGGGATGTATGTAGGGAAAATAAATTAGATAAAATTCACTTGCGCTAGTTCTAAAAGAAAGGAACTCACTTTCCCCATTCCGGAGGAGGATTCCATGCTGACAGAACAGTATCACACTTGGCATTAGGCAGACAGTTCCGCAGGACAACATATCTCGTTGTGAATTGGGCAATCCCAATATCTCTGTAGTCCCGGTTAAAATCATAAATCTGCAACAATGTGAAACATATTAAAGACGTTCTTGCCAAAAAGTTAGAAGATAAAGTTGGGTCTAACACCCAAGGCTGACAAGTAAATTGAAGAAAACTTATGCTCAATGATTAGTTGTTATTAAAGATCCAGAAAAATCTTTTACTTTTATTATACTGATAGAGATATAATGAATAAACAAAAAGATCGGCCAGCCATCTTCAAGGTATAAAAATCTATTTAACAAATACTTACCATATTGTCTATCTCAACCTCAGCAAATGTTTTTCCATCTAAAACCATAGACCAGATGACTTTGTTGATTTGTAAGGAAATGCGCATGGCAGAGGATGGTCTTTTGTTCTTATCTTTTTCCAACAACCTTAGCTCCGCAGCATTCTTCACACAAGTTCGTAGTGCCGTATATGCTGTCTTCCTAGATTGTTGCACATTGAGATACGATGTCCTCAGTTCCTCCACCTACATATGAGATACTTAGTTTACCAGATACCATTTGATAGACAAATTTTTATTTACTTCTTATAGAACTTTTTTCTCACCAATACTGGCCTCCCACCGGTGATCATCCAGAAATCGCTTTCCTTTTCGAGATTTATGTTTCCTGAGTTACTTTCGTTCTGCGTCAATTTTCTGATGTCATCAACAAGCAACATCCTATCCCTCTCTTTCTGTTCAAGTTCAATTTTCGCAAGTTCCACTTCCTCAACGCCATCAGGAACTACCTCATCAATTTCCTCTTCAACTTCATCATCTTCTTCACCAGAAAGCTTTAAACTGTCGTTATGAGGCCTGCATTTCATATGCATTTGTAGTAATAAGATTTAGTCCAGGGCTACATTTCAACAACAAAAAGGGATAAATTTACAAAGCAGAATATGCAGGAAGTGTTAATAACTTGCACGCAGCTACACTTACTTTGGTAACCTTGCAAGCAAAAGGTTGGACAAAACATCTGACATAACTTGAAACTGACGTGATGTCATCGATGCTGTAATATTACGAGAATTGAAAGTAAGCTCTTTCAGTGGCTTCACCTGTAGCATATAATGGTAACATAAGTCTTGCATTCAGAAAATGTTACAAAAGAGTGATACACAGATAATGCCGAGTGCAGAAGAAGTGCATAGTGTGGGATGTATGTGAGAGGAACATTATACATTAGTGTATGAAAAATTATATACATGTTCTTAAGTCTTACTTTTGTATATAAAGAGAACAACAAATAACATTTTGGTAAACTACAGAGGCTCTGTTGAACTTTTGCTGCACCTTCTAATTGAATCACACTTTCCAGTCTTTCTGAACTTAATGCCTTTATGCTGATGCATATAAATTATTCCAAAAGGAGAAAAGACTACAAAGATCTTATAATTTTATTAAAAGAGGTTTTACCTTCAGGTCGGGAGTCACACCTTTGTGCCTGGTGTATTGAAAGTACATGTCACACGGCATAAAAACCCTTTCAAGCAGTGCGCCAGTACGCTTTGCCTTTGGGGAACTTCTTCTAATCTTTGGGAGCCATTGCACCCCAGCTCCTGGATCGACATCTGTCGGTGCCACATGAGCTTGTACATGCTCCAACATCATGGACACTTCCATGCGTGTCCACGTCATGTCAGTGCCATTTTCAGGATTCTGATCATTTTCATTTTGAACTGCCTTCTTAATCATGTCATATGCAACATGAACAACTGAATGAAATGATCGTGCTAAAACACGGCCACTAGCAGCAGCGAGCAAAAACCTACCCTGGTAGATGAAGAGATAATGTAAATAGTGATGGCAATTAAAAAACACTGCAAGGTATCTGAAAACATTTACGGATACAAAAATCAACCCTAAAGCTTGACGAGTTAGTATTTTGCAAGATAATCTGTTTTCAAGATATGGAAGAAACTGTACAGGAATTGAAAGAATAATACAGAACAACATTGGGAGTAATAGAATGTTACTCCAAGGTAGTAATACTTTACTAAATAATGCCTGTAAAGACAAATCTTCAAGCTGACATGCATTCTTCTGGATTTCAAAGGCATACCAGAAGTAATGTTGTAAAGACTCAAGTTTGATCTATGCTTACATTTATGTCTTCTGAATGGAGATTGAATTGTGGCCCAACAACGTTCACCATAAAATGCCGAGTTCCTTCTTCCTCTGAACCATTTGAATTGCCAGTTTTTGTCGCTCCTGCATCAGACAACATTGTATGGAAAGTGAATTTGCTTGTTAACTAAGAAAACGAACATGGGACATAGGATAACAATAAGAAAAAGAATTAAGATTTAACCTCCATAGGTTTAAGATACTACACATGGTAGCTTCAAACGGATAAATAGAGGGAGTCAGCAAGACTTACCAAGTGGGAAAGATGCAAAGTTCTCTGTTTTAATTGGTTCTGATGAAGGTGAAAGAACTTCCACAGGCTCCTTAGATTGGGAAGTGAGATTTCCATTTCCCGTGGAAGGCTGTTTAGCTGGGTCATCTTGAGGAACTTCTAATTCAGAATGCTTCTGGCTACCCTCAAGTAACTTTCTCTGAGCATACTGACGTGATGGGGAAGGCTTGGGGGCTTGAAATGCTTTGGACATCCCACCAGCAAAAGACAAAACAGCATCTCTGTTTTCTATGTTCCACAATAGTTTGAGTCCATAAACAAATATACGCTGACAATTATCCGCTATCACGACATTGTATCCATCATCATCGCTCGGATCTGAATGTGAATTCTCCTCAGGTTCACTTCTTCTTTCAGTTGTAGATCTTGCATCTACTTTTTCACGATATATTTTTCCTTCTTCTTTCCATACCATCAGTCTTTCAGGGTCAGCCTTAGGGGCCTGCCTCCTGATTGTGAAATAATCAGATGAAAACAAAAACCCATCGTCAGGACGCTTCTCCGTGCAATCACTGATAGAATTCCCATTATCAGAAGTAACCCTATCAGTTGATCCAGATTGTGAACCTGTTCGACTCATCTGAACTGGATTTGAACAATGCTGATCCCTTCTTAAAAAGGCTTTAGGCAGATGGAGGTCTATTCCCTGGTATACTGGATCAAGAGTGTCACGCTTGCATTCAAAAGTAAACTCCTGGTTGCCACGACTGAAGCATATTTCATATTTCAGCTTGGTCATATCAAATGTCAAGCCTTTGGCAGGATTATTAGAATCCAGAGTCATATGCTTGATACAAATAGGTGTAACATCTAGGCGGAGCATATATTCTGTCATCACTCTGTCTAGTGACAAATTCCCTGATCTTGGGATTCTTGGAACTCCAAAGCGAGGCCACCGGGAAAAAGTGCGAAGTTTGTAAGGAGGAAGATAATTCATGTTCCAGAATCTGATCAACCATGCCAAATCATGAGCACCAATGTTTATTGTGGGTGGAGAAAAAGAAGATTTCTCAGGCTTATACTTGGATTCAACTTCAATTGTTTGATCAACTGCAGATACTGATGGGTTAGGTCTTAAAGTGAAATCCCAGCGCAGTGAGAGAGAAGTAGACCTGAAAGGATCATAAATTTTAGCACGAGCCTTTCCTTCATTAGGCAAGGCAAACAGATAATGATTTAATGGACTTCCAGACTCGCACTCCCAATCCATCCGAACTTCAAGACTGAAACGTGGAACCTCAAGGAAAGGGTAGCTTGATGGACAAATTGGAGAGTTCGGATAATGTCTAGCCAAACCTTCAAAACTGCTAAAGAAAATTTTTATGTCCTCAGCAGAGAAGTGCACACGACCATCTGATTGCTGGATTTCCACGGAGGCAGAGGTCATCTGGAGCTTGTCAAGCTTTTCATAAGGGTCTGGAGTAGCAAGAACAATCCACTTTGTCTCAGAAAAAGAAAAGGTTATATTACCATGGATGTAATTTCTCATTTCATCCCACCATGGTAAACTTTTCTCCTTTTTGGGAGGCTGAAGAAGACCAGGACCCTTGAGACTGAGATTAGCTCTACGAAGAGCCACAGTGAAGGCATAACTAATGTCAGCAAATACTGGTTCATATCCAATTCCAAAGGAGACCTCTCCCTTCTGAAACTTTATAGGCAAATCCAGGTATGTTTTCATTGCGGGTGTTGTTCCACTGGCTGAACGGAGCATCTGCACCTTTCTCCATCTTCCTACGTATACATCATGGATTATTTGGGGCTGAAAAGCTGTTGCCTATGTCAAAATAAGAGGAAAAAAAGGTTAGGAATAAGAGTAAAGAACCTAAAAGGGACAAAGACTTCGAATGGGAAAAAGAACAAAAGATACAGGCGGGAACAAATTTGTCATTCATTTGAAATAACAATTCATGCATAACCATATACTTGATGAAGCAAGGATATAGTGGCTTAGATTTTCCATCTACTAAGGTTAATATCTAATACAATTGGATATGTATCCGTGAATTCCATTGGTAGTACTCCACTCTATTTCACAGCAGGGATCTCAGAGCTACTATGGGATACTTAGATCATCACTTCTTCAAACTGCTTAGAAGGTGAGTTTTTCACGTTTACAGTTGGGTTTATAAAGGAGGAAACATCATATGCAGAAACAAGGGGTAAGAGCAGAGGAAAACATGCTCCAATGCGTCAAGCTGTAGAAAACATCAAACTTCCTCCAGGAACTCTTTCTCAAAGAGAAATAAAAAGAGGATGGCTTTGAATCAAAGGGGAAATGATATTTGCTAAAGAGAGAGGGCGCAGTCTTACCTGCTGAGCCAACACAAGACAGCCTTCGCATTTACCCAAAGTTGTTGAGAGAAGAGGAAATGTGTAATTTCTTATTTGAACAGCAAGAGTGCCAGTGTTTAACCGAAGATTGCTTCCATAAAGCCGTGAAAAAGGAATGTCTTTTTCTTCACATACAGGATCAAGGTTTTTAACGATTTCTATCATCCCAGCTTCACCTCCACCAATAGCTGTGAGACTAAGATCCAAATCAGTAACAGAAACAGAAAGTAGAGCTGTCCTAGAAGTGCTCATCTTAAAACCAGCCTGAAATCCTTCTTTACAGGCACCTGAACCATCTGATTGTCTTAAACTTTGACAGGACTTGTAGTATGAACTGAACGATTGTTTATATAATTTTTCATTCATCATCTGGATAATGGAAGGATCTTGCGTGTCAATTTCTTCTCCCTCAAAAGAAAATTTCTTCTCACTGTCTGACTCTTCTCCCCCAGTTTTAGGAACCTGGTTTCCACTAGAAATTAATTCATCAAGGAATTTCGACCTTATGGCTAACTCATAGGCTTCTTTCCTCATGAGATGATAATGCTCATCAAGCCAACCCTGGAGGGGTTCTTCCTCAATATCAAATATTAACTTGCGAATGCCGAATCTTATACGTCCAAATTTTTTCGACCCAGATTTTTTAGGTGAGCTTTCCTTTTTTATTGGAAAAATGAGTTTGGTTTTGGCGTTGATTACAAGCTTCAAAGCTCTCAGCATTTCTTCGACAGCATCATCAATAGCACGGAGCTCTAGCCTGAAGGGCATGCATATATGTATATCAACTCCTTGAACTAACCAATCCCATGGGGTTCCTGTTGCTGTTGTCGCATTGGATGAAGTGGAAGGCATGCTGGGTATTCGTGATATCTGTACCCGACTACTTTTGACTATTCTACATCCACAAAAACCAAGCATAAATCCTTCCAGCAGTACTCCGATGCCCACATTCTCTGAGAAAATTGACTGAATCTGCACCTCAGCCTCCACCCCATCCCCAGCCTCCGCAGTTATGCTTAACATCTCTACATCTACAGCAAATATAGATTCTTTCTTCTTTTTCTTATCAACAGAATTCGGGGTTGTAGTTGGTTCTTCCTTCTGTATATCACCGGTTACAGTGGAAGCATCTTCTGGGTTTTCGTTACCATGTTGCTTAAGTTTCTGAGTTAAGACCAGGGACTTCAAACGCAGACCAAGCTCGACCATTGATATGTGCACATCAGGCTCCCATCTGACGGCAATATTAGAGGCACTGAAGAGCGAACAGATTGAAACTTCCTTAACACCGCCTATACGACGTACAAACTTAGCGTTTTGGATGTCACAAAGTGTCACTCTGGAAACTTGGTGAGGTTCCTCCAAAAATTCCCGGTAGATCGACTTTGCTTTTTCAAGTTCTACCTGTGTAGACTGAATCTCCTTGTTTAGAGTAAAGCTAAATTTGAGTAATTCAAACGAAATTATGTACTTCAACTTCTCATGTTCCTTGGCCAAAGTAGAGAAAACGGTGGCAGTTCGAGGTGTGCCATCAGCTGAGACACTAATTATTACTCTTCCACCTTGTGATCCATAATTGACACGTTTAGGATCATCAATGACTGTATTGTCCATGCTTGAATCTCCAGCGAAATTCACAGAGAAACGTTGAACATTGAGTTTCAAGAGTTGAGTCCCTCTGCCCGATGGCTTTGATCTATGTACCCCTTTTTCCTGTCTGTTCTTATTACTAGCACCAGCTAAACTTTTGATGAAAGCTTGAATTGACATGGCATTTACTACAAGTGCTTCAAAACTTCTGAAAGAAAATAGCAGACTGATTTCTGATACGTCAACCACCAGTGTTTGTTTACCTTTAGAACCATCAACCTCAGGTAACACTACATCTTTCTTGCCCATTTCCGATCTGACCTTTCTTATATTGAATAATGAACCTGGGGTTGACTCTAAACCAAAGAGGCTTTCTTTCAAACATCCCTGGTGTTCATCTACCATGCATAAATTCAGTTCATTTAGCTCCATCTGTACAACTGTTCCCCTAGTTGACATATTATTTGCAGTGACCTGAAATGAATCTAAGCCGCACTGCAAAAAACATGAAATTAAAGTCAGTGTTGAGGTTGATTATAAAGATTCTTGATAAACCTTGTTGATGCTAATTTAAGACCGTGAAAATTTTGCATGAATCATAATATTTCAATCTGAAACAAATAAATATTAAGATACTGAATAACGTTCCTGAATTTAGGACCAACAATATAGCAGCAAATACACGCCTTCTACTTACTTGGTATATAGGAGAACCGCCGGGATTGTATAGCACCACCGTCACATCAGGGGCTGAGGTGGCACATTTCCATACCACAGCCTTACAACCAGTAGTTTCTGATTTTGCAATGTTTGGTCTTTCCTCTTTGAGAACCATCTTTTTCTTTCTAGAGAAGTGCAAACGCAACAGCGGCTCAAATCTCGTCATTATAATGTTGCACATTATATCTCCCAGCTTAATCTCAACCTCAGCTCTAACAGGGAAAGATTCCTGAGAGAGACACCAAAATCAGGTAATACGTCAAATCATGAAGGCCCTTCTGTTAGAATTGCAGCACACGTGCAAAACAGATAAAACTATAAAACCAAAAGGAGGATACGCACATTGTATAAGCTGTATTTTCTAACCATTTCCGAGTGTAAAAGCAACTGAAGCACATGCACAACAACAAAAAAAAGCACCACCAAAAGACTTCTGTCTCTAATTCAGAGGACTCACCTGTATTGGACAATACACCTTGGAGAAAACTCCAAATTTGGTCATCTCCAAGACAGAAACTTCAGATTCTCTAAAAAGCTGAGATGAAAAGGAAATTTAAAGGCAGCAAATGGTACATCAAAACGAAATTTTCACTGGATTATTACTAGGAAAACTGCTTATTAACATACATGCATCTCCCGGAGTTCCATGGCAAAATCAAGACATGTGTCTTCCCTGCCATCTTCACCGGATTGAGATTTGGCACTTCTCAACTGAAAGCCTGTTATGCTATTCGCGATAGAAAAACCATGTTCTTGATGCACAAATCTGATTTCAAGCTTCGACAAATCAAATAAAACCTACCACATAAAGTCAAAGGCACGAGTAAGACTTCAGGTAATGAATTGACTGTACAGCATGTGCATAAACTCCTTTCATTGTAGAAGCAAATATTAATCTTACATGGTTGCCAATTGTAGCTTATAGATATGTAATATTTTAGCAATTCTGAGTTGGACAGGTGATGCAACATGGGAGAAACTGAATGAGCCAATTTGGTCCCATGTGGTGAAAAGACATGCATATGTGTATAGATAATCAATGAAAGATACTTGAAGTTATCTCATGCTAAAAATAAATCACTCACCTTCTCAGGGAATTTTGAAGCATGCTTTGCAACCAAAACATTCATTGGTTGCTTTGGAGGCTTCTCTGAAGTGGTGTAACCAGAACTTGATTCAATCACTTCACCTGTGGAAGCACCACTTGTTGAGGATTTTTTCTTCAACAGCAGCTTCTCGTTAAGGTTAAAAACAGCATCAGCTAGGTCTACTTCGACATTCTTTATACTTGGACTTGATTGTCTGCTCCAGGAAGATTAAAATATGGCAGCCATGAAGATAAAAATGTACATGCGAATGGTGTAAGAAATCATATGAGTATGTAACTATATGAGTTCAGGTATAAGAACTTCATCTTTCTCAATAAGAGAACACGTTAATCTGCTAAATATAGGATGTATGTCAAGCAAAAGGTACCTATTATGACCAAATTCGCAGGAGAGGGAGAGCTTTTCGCAATGAAAAGAAGAAGAAGAGCCCTCTGCGGTTTTGGAAGATGTCTGCCTATCGAGGCAAATGTCACTGTTCATCACAGGTGAATGAGTGGAAGTAACATGTGGTTCGCCAATCTGTACAAATATTGGCAATAGGTACAGTTTGAAGAAAAAATTCCCTGACCCTCTGTCCTTAGATAAATCGAGCTCCAACTCCTTGATTTCTGCTGTAGCTTTAGGTGTCTGCAGTTTTGCAAGAGGAAATAAGAACAACCAGTAGAAACATGGTTAGTATAGTTCTAGAAAAGCCTAATTTTGTTCCACCTAGTCAAAATAGTGTTTGAGTTAAACAAGTATATCTTCTGCAACGAATAAGTTAACATAATCACAGAAAGCTAACAGTCATTTGAGCATAAAGCGCCTCATCATGGGATATAGATCTTGGCTTGTGGTCAATATGTTACTACTCTATATCTATGTAGCCATTGAGATAAGATTTCATCAAAATTAATGAATATCATTGCAAGTGAATCTTTCACTATAATTTTGTTTATGGTACTAACAATTGAAGCTAGTAGCATCACTACCATTCATGCTGCACTCATTAAATTATCTCAACAAGACAGAATGAAAGGGAATTATAGCATGAAGCTGAACCAAATAAAAAGCGTTTTCATAGATATCAGAGCAGGCTGCAATTACCTGCACAACCATATTTGTCATGGAGACTGAAAAGAATCTCCCAATATTAGCGAATAGCATCAACTTTCCTCTGCCACCAGAGCGCGAATTCAGAGTTTTTGATTTGCGAGGACCTTTACTTGAGTTGGAGGGTCTAGTTACTATTTTCAGGTCACATATAGAGAATATTACTTTAGGATCCTGGATAAAAGCCTTAGCACAAAGTTCAACCAGGGATTGACTTAGATTGGCTTTAAATTCTCCAACAAAGACAGATTCAATAGAACCCTGTAAATAAGACAACAACAAACATAGACTTGAGTAGTTAAAACCAGAGATAAAGATATCACAAAGAGAAATTGATTGACTTCAAATTTACAAAACAAAGACATACAAACCTTCTTGAAATGCAATGCAACATCCTTCAAGCAATTCCATCCATCAAACTGAAAACTGAGAGTTATTCCAGCAGAACACCGGAGAATCCAAGGGAGTGACCTATTTAGAGATGAGGTAAAGGATAAATCCAAAGATCAAACTCAAATTCTGATTAAGGAATCAAAGGAATATAGATTCAATAAGGACTGTAGAACACCAACATCTAGGCGACACTAAAGTTCTTATACTCAGAAACTAGTAACATGGGACCTAATCCTCATTGTTCCAAAACTTGTGTAATTTAGCAACAGATATATAAGTTCCTCCACAAGAGATGAAAGCAATTTGAAAATTCAATCGATTACACAACCTATGCGACACTAAAAGCTTAATAAACTCAAAACTGGTAACACGGCACCTAATCCTCATTGTTCTACAAATCTATATCTAAGTTCCTCCACACCATTAATTTACACAAAACAGTTTTGAGTAAAATAAACTCAAATCAGAAACTAGCAAACGATGAACACGATCGTTAGGTCATAGGAAACACAGAATTTCAACAGCAATGAGGGGGGGGAAAATGGAACATACTTGAAGAAAACCCAAAGGAGTGCGACGATCACAGCGATCGTGAAGATAAGCATGACGAAGAAAGCTGCCATTTTAACAGGAAATGACGATCTAGGAAACTCGGCGGTTTCTTCCGATCAAAGATAAATCAGCGGTCGAGACGAAGCACACGCATTCATAGCTCAGGAAAAAAAAAAAAAGCAAAAGTTTGAAAAATTAGAGATAGAGAAAGTTATGATAGGTCTGAAAAAATGAGGACTGAGTCGTCTTTTTGCGGTTTGAGGAGAGATGGAAGATCCGAGGGAGAGGCGTGGGCGTGGGAGCGGGAACGAAGAAGACGACTTTTTCCGTTTTCTGAGGGAAGAGGAAATAGTGATCCTCTGTGGTAGGGTGCACCGTTATGCCACACCATTTAATTTTAATTTTAGGGACGTGCGTGCGCGTTCAATGTGCATGAGTTGAGAGAGCCCCTTCGTCTGCCTTTTTTAGTCAACGCTTTCTTTCCAATGTAGCTGCGCTAGTTTGCTACTTGCTTGCTTCTTTAAGATGATACATTTGTTGATTCTTTGTATTTGCAACTTCAACAAACTTTTTAAATCCATTAAAATTCAATTCCTTACGAAAATCCTTATATTCAATTAACATTTGATTTTAACTTGTATTTAAAAATCATATAACAAATACCGCAATTGATTGAATAACACACAGACTTTGTTTTGGGTTTTTAAGTCCATTAACCCTTTAAATTTTCTCTCAAACAGTTACGGACTATTTAAGATGTACGTTAAATTGACTGTTTATATATGGTTTAAATTTGACATGAAGATATATTAAACAAATAGTTAAACTACTTATTACATATGACATATATCATACCAAATTAGATAGCATTTCGGTTTCCTGCTAATTGATTGAAGAAAAAAAGATTTTACGTTTCCAAATAATTATATAGTGTAAGACATACAAATTAAACTTTATAAGAAATGTGACCCAGAAAACAAATGTTGAAACAGCATCGTTTACTTAGTTATCCATAATATATACTCAAATCTGGTCAAACCGATTGGACCCAATTAAACCGTAAACACTTGGCCGGTTCGATATTTTAGACGGTTTAAAAACATTAACGTAAGTCGCTTGTTGGAAAAGCATTCTCGAGGCGAATGAGAACACTGATATCAGTACATAAGAAGTAAAAAATTTAGAATCATGGTTTTAGTTTATGGGATTAAAAATTGGGATATTAAAGAATACTCTTTGGAAAGGATACGACCGCGTTTGAGTAAACTTTACATCAGAGTGAGAATTAGCCACAATGAAAGGGTTGGAGAATCATTCTTTTGCCCATAATATAAAAAGAGCACTGTATTGTAGAAATACTACTCATTCACAAAGTCATTACCAAAAGATATATGTAAAAATAAGCAAACTAAAAAAGTAGTCGAAAAATCTGGGGGAACTCTTTGGTTTTAACCAAAGCCGAATCCTTCGCTGGCTTCATGGATCGCAAGCAGTAGCCTCTCCTGCAGATGTTCCTTAGTCGGGTACTCTGGTACATCTAACTGATTGAAACTGCAAAGCATTTTGGATATTAAGTTTATGTTTTGGGGTGTCATTATTATCATCATCATCATACAAAACCGCAAGGAGGATTGAGATTTACCATGTATGAGCAGACGGCAAGTGATTTGCGCTTCCATATGCCTTGTGGATTTGAAACTTCTGTGCGCCTGAAATTCCTTGAAGGGCACTAAATCCTTCCAGAGGCACCTGTTGGATTTTCAAATATTAGTGGACGCAAAGCTCAACCACACTTTTTTCTACAATCTACTTTTCTCAACACCCATTTCCCATTTATCATTTTCTAATAAATCAATTTAACCTCAAAAGAGAACCTTGGAAGCTTATGCATTAATGTTTAATAATTACGCCAAGAAACCTGTAAAAGCCCAAGGCCACATAAGTGTAATATGTTTGGTACCTTCGAGGTTCCAGTCACAAACTGCAGTAGACGGGCTTTGTCTTCTTTGCTCAATCCCTGAACAACCTCCCAGAACCACTGGATAACGGGGGATCCAGGACTGTACCCAGAATATTCTGTATTCGCCCTCAGGTCATCCACTGATACATATATATAACACGATAAAGGTCAATAAAACCTCTTCTTGTGTTTGACTGTGACAGTCTTAAAAGCTAACAAAAAATGCCATGAATTTCTTGGTACAGGATAACTTACAGTCGATATCAGGAAGACCACTAATTAATAACTCCAATTCCTTGTCGTTGAAAATGGATATTAGATCCCTGAGGATAAGTTCACTAAACCCTTCCAGGAATGCATTTATCTGAGGACGGATGGCTGTGGTTAATCGATGCTCAGCAACTAAGTCAACATATTGATGCTTATTCTCCTCAGTAACTTTAATGTTCCGACCTCCAGGGATTAATTCATGATCAGTTACCTGCAATTTTATATCTAGAAGTTCAGAAAAGAACATCAAAAATTAATTCAAGGACACTGTTAAAAGACTGAACAAGTTACCTCCGTTTTTTCGTACAATATCAGCTTTTCCTCATCAGCGTCAATGCTAAAAGTGAGATCTAGGACATCACTAATATCATGCTGCATATGGAAGAACAGATGAGTAACGAGTATAGTTGATAGTGCAGTTTATTTCATGAACCAAACAAAGTATCTAAAGATTAACAAGTGTCGCAACAGTATAAATACCTCCAACATCCATTTCAGGTTTTTATAGTAATCGGGATCTATGGCTTCAATATCATGGTATGTAACCTTAACTCCCAAGATATGCTTGTAAAACGAACGAGTGAAATGGACATCAAGGAGTTGCCCATCAAATAGAGCTTTTCCAACCTGGACAGGTCAAATTAGAAATTAACGCATATACCAGAGTACTAAGTCTAAGTCATACTTAAAAGGAGCTAAAACTTACAACACGGCCAACAAATTTGAAGTAGGAGAGGTGTTCTGTCTGGTAAACAGAGTTTGGATTTGGTTGGAAGGTTGAGTCATTGCCAACGGTTGTGAACAGAAGAGCTCCTTTGTCAAAAATAACCCTTGACAACAGCTGATACCATTCCCTGGTAAGCCCACCCGCATCAATACCTTCTTCTCCTTGGAAATGAACAGTCAATCTACCTTTCAATTCTTGAGTTGACCTCATTCGCAATTGGTTGTATGAATCTTCAAGAATGTATGCTCTTCTCACAGAGATTCTCAAAGGGCTATGGTGATGATCATGCTGGTGCTTTATCTTTGATCTGAAGTACGCACGTTTGTTATCAAATTCAATAAAACGTGGAACCTTCAGCATGAGTGAAAAGGACTTCTCAAGCAGAGCAGGATTTTGTCTAATAAAAGCATTAAGAAGTTTCCTGTGCCTTTCAGAAAACCTGATAAAAGAAGCATACTTCTCATCCTTGGAGCTAGGTCCTGGACCCTTGAGCTGTTCCTCAACTTCCGAAGCCATGGGAACCCCAAAATCATGACCTGAACCTGACTGTGATGGATGCAACTTCTCACAGGTAACAAAAAATGACTCTATATAAGGCAAGATGTTCTGGGCACCAGCAGGAAGTGACTGGCTTACTCCAGCTACCCTTGTTGTTGAGCTCAAAGACGGAGATATAGTAATAGTCGAAGACTCAGAATGCCCCTCAATTTTGCATATGCAATTGCTTAACTCCAGCCACAGAGGTTCCAAAGCTAAATTGATGTTCGACAGTTGAGAAAGCATAGCAACATGCTCTTCTGAATTCTGTGGCTGGTTTTTCCCTTTTGTGATTAACGAACCAATGAGGGAGCTTAATGCCTGCAAAACCCTCAAAATTGCAGATCCATCGGACGAAGTGGTACTTAGCAGCGCTTTCACTGCTTCGCCGAACATGTGAAGTTCACTCATCGCTGTTCTTGTCAGGTTTTGTATTGCATTTGCAAGCTCAGTTATAAACAAATGACAATGGCTTGGAGCAATTGCCACAAGTTTTTTCAGCACCTCCGCCACAAGGGTGTATGCATTATCTGACAAACTGAATGTACAGAATAAGTAGCAAAATAAGATGTAGAAACTTATAAATTTAAGCTATGATTGAAATATTGAAAGACTGAGAATTGAAAGTAAGAAGTTATTGTAGATAAGCATCCGACATACCCTTCACGTGCAAGTAACGAACAAAGCAGACACAGCTCTGACTGGGGAAGATTCAGCAACACACTCTGAACATCACATTCACTCTCTGCTCTGGTGGAAGAACTTGCAGATGAATCTATTGGCTTGGTTATTGTACCAGTAGGGCCAGATATAATATCATGATTTTCTGAATTGTTATCAACTTCTAAACCTTGAGGTGTTGATTGTTGCTGACTGGCAGACGCATCTGATCTGTCAGCTGAATCAGACTTTCTTTCAGCGTTGTCAATGATGACCTCCAGTAAGTTTAACAGCTGGATTATATGATAAGAAAACACATCCATACGTGAGTTCATTATAATAAAACTAAACAAAGCTAAACCATATCACTGAATGAAAAGGAATACCTGTTCGAGATGAGCCACGCTTCTCAAATAAAGGGGCTGGTTCAGGAGGCTGAGAAGCAACGCAAAGGCTATAGATTCGGGTTTGTGCTGCTTTCTGCCCATATAATCATCACTTACTACAACAGCTTTTCCATGTGCCTTGTCTGAGGGTGCTGAACCTTGCAAGGAAGGCAGTGAAAGCCTGGATTGAAGCAGAATCTTTGCTACGTACGTATGATTTCGAGCCAAATATGTCAACGTCTCAAGAACACGCCGAGACACTAGAGGAGGAACTCCTGCAAGATGAATTACAATAATTATCTAGAATACTTCTAGCTCCGATAATTTATGAACAGCAGACGCATACAACTGATGAAAACACTGTTTATTGTAAGAGAATCCCCAGTCAGAATCCAGATTAAAATAAGCATACCATCAAAGTGCTGAGGACGTGAATATGTTACATTGCTTTGACATGCATAAAGACGATAAGGTGGTTCGGAAACACTTGAGTAGTTAACAGGCTTCCTTGTGTCGAGCATCAACATATCCATGAATGTATTGACCAAGGAAAACCTTGTTTCGCCATGAGAACATAAATTCAGCAAAAGCCTCTGCAGAGGACCCTTGTAAAGAGGCTGCAGACCAAAGAAATATAGATAAATTCTCAAAGTGAAGGCGGTTAAATATCTAAATTGTGTGAAAGATGCATTAGGTAGTTACCTGAACTATACGAAGGACACGAATCATTGCTTGGAGTGCCTCAGTGTTAACTAAAGGAGCTCCATCAGTCTCTATAACCTTTGCAGCAGACCTACGAGAAGCAACCCCCTCATTTCTCTCAATTCCAGACAAGGCACTTTCACCTCGCCTGGATGGCTCCCCTCTGCGAAGTCTTGGATGCATACCAAAAAGTGTACGGTTGTGGTATCGATGAGCAAACCTTTCACGCAACATATTTGCTTCCGCGACCAGCGCAGGTGTAAGATTTGCAAGAATAGCATCAGATGACGTTAACAATACCTGAATACAAAAATAAGATTAGATGGATATACTTAAATTCTTTTCATAGCCATGACATTTTAAGCCAAATAACTCTAACCTCTTCTCGCAACTCAGAAGGAAATGTTGCAATTATTGAAACCGTGTCCATCTCCACAGGCTGACCTTCAAGTTCCTGAGACTGATGAAGCCTTTGTGCTTGTTGCTGTGCCAGAACTTCAGCTCGAATATCAGGAGGAAGTGCAGCAAGAAACTCAGGATCAATATCTCCTGAATTATGCTGTTCACTGGTAGAAGGTTGTGGCTCTTGTCCTTGCTGAGCTGAAAGGACTTCAGCACGTAGTTCCTCTGGTAGGGCATCCAAAAATGCAGGATCAATTGAACCAGAACTAACATCCCTGTTTACTGGTTGCTCTGCTGGAGGATTATCCTGCTCAGCGTCGTGGCCAGAATTCTCAGAAACCTCAGTAACACTGTAAAGAGAAGCTTCTCGTCCAGCTGAAGATGGCACAAGTGACAAATTTGCCCTTCTTGAGCGCATAGCTGGCTGTACCTCATGCCTTTCGGCACCATCATCATGGCCATCAGCACTTCCAATTTCGACATCCAAACTCCTAAGGCTTTCCCCTAAGGTTGCCCCACTTCCGCCGCTTTCTTGGCTCACAGCTTCAACATCCCTGACAGTTGAATCATTTTGATCATATTGCATTTCAACTGACTGAGACTGTGAGCTTGAGACAGAATCATTAGCAATGGCTTGTGTATCAAGGCGAGCAGATGCATCTAGTGAAACGACAGAGGGGGCAGACACATTGGCACCTCCACTATCAATGGCGTTTTCAGCTGGAATTTCAGGTCCGATCGTTGCCTCCTGCTGGGACCGCCCACTCTCAGCCTGAGAGTGGTGTTCCAAAAGTGAAGAATTCTGATCAGAAGGCTTATCCGAGCTGGGTCGTCTCAACTGAGATACAAGCAAATCTTCAAGACCTTGTGGTACGGTTGAAGCACCAGATCCAGCAATTTGTTGGCTCTCATCAGCCCACAAATTCAAACGATGCCCCTGCCGCCCATTCCTCAGTGATCGGAATATAGCATCCAGCCGTGATGAAGAACTACTGTGGGAATCCCTACCTCCATCAGTAAGATCACGCATGTTCTCTAGAAAGAGAAAAAAAAAAGGCTGATAAGCAAATAATTTCTATAAGAAGATCAGCAGAATCGAAACACTAAGAGGGATAATTGTTCATAAATATGACATAATAAACCATAACAGAAAGGGGGAAATGGACAAAGTACAGAAATGAGAACCTGTTTGACTTTGCGACGCTGGAAGTGATGCAGATCCCGATAAAAGAGGATGCTGTGAAGGAGTAGCACCATCACCAGTTCTGCCGAGAAGGCTGTAAATAGAAGTTGTTCGTCCTTGACGTCTCGAGCCAAAGACTTCAACAGGCATCACATGAAGTGTTTCATCAGAAAATCTATGATCTCTAAGAACCTCTAAGTGATCAAGAACGTTTAGCCCATTGATTCCATCTTCAAACCTAAGAATTACCCGATCTTCATCATCTTCGTCCTCTTCATCTTCTTCAACCAGTACTTCTTCTTCAAATTCATCATCATCCAGCTCGTGATCATCTTGATCAGTGTCATGATGAGGTAGGTGATGTACATCATCTTCTTCCAAGTCATTATCCTCCTCGTCTTCTTCTTCATTATCATTTTCATCTTCATCAATTTCGTCCCCCTCATCGCCAGACATCTCCTCGTCTTCCTCTTCATCAAGATTTTCCTGCGAGTGGGTGTGCATCTCAAATTCTATACCCAACGACCCGACCCCATTTTCCAGGCCCCTGGCATCCTCAGATGCTTCTTGCATATAATCATCCTCCGCTGGGGCAAAACCTTCATCCAAGTCTTGATCATGCTCCATGTCATCCGTCAGAGCCTCCGAACCAACATAGGTGTTGGAACCACCAAAATTCTCCACATGATCTGCTGTCATGGAATCATGATTGGACCCAAGCATTCTTTCTACTGCCTGAGAAGCATTAACAGTAGTATCTCCTCTTCCTGATTGAATTTGATCGGATGACTTGTTCGCATTATCATCCTTTGAGTTCGAATCAGCAGAATGGACATGCTCCTTTGTCACCAACTCCAAGACTTTTATGATTCCTGTTACAGCTTTGGGAGATTCTACATTGTCCAAGTCCAACACTTCAAGCGTACGAGTAAGAGACTTGACCAATCCAACATCAACAAAAGTAGCAGAAGCTTCTGAAGATATATGTGATCCAGTAGGTGACCGAGCAGAGAGCATATCACTCAACAGATCAATTAAAATTTGTATTTCATTACCTGGAGGTCTAAACCCATTGCAGGTATCTATGAAGTCATTGAAGATACTGCTAATGTCAGAAAATACCCTCTTCCTAGCTTCAGCTGATCGAACAGATGCGCCCACTAAAAATTGATTACCTCTACTTGCTAGCTTTTGCCGCCAATCACTATCCGATTTCTTTTCCTTTTTCACCCTTGAGTATGGAATAAACTTGTGAAGAATATGATGAAATATTCCACCTACTTGACTACTCTTCTGTTGGGGACCTCTGAGACTGTTAATTTCAGCATCTCTTCGAAGTATTATATGGATTGACGAAGAATACATTAACAGCATCTCGCTCAAAAGCTTCAGAATGAAAACCATTTTAGCCAGTGAAGCTGACATATCCTGTGAATTAGCTTCCTTTTCTTCAGGTGTAGTGGCAACAGCTTTGCCTTTCCCTTTTGTAGAGGCAAGATCAATATCCATGTCTGCTAAAGTTGAATCACCTTCAACCATGTCATCTTTCGGAGGAGGAACGAAATTACAGATAGAATCCAGAAGCAGCTCAACAACACCAATGAAGGACTGGGGAGGTTTTCGGTGAACTTTAGGTGCCTTGGTGCTCCCAGGGGCAGGGGTAGTTGCCAATTTCTCGTCATTAGAGGTCTGAGATTTTTCTTTCTCAGCTTTGTCCTTATCCTTCTCTTTCTCTTTTGATTTCTCTTTTTCTTTCGTTAATACGATGTAAGGTCTTTCACCAACCATCTCTACTTGGCATATCGAACGAGCGGCCTGGATAAAAGTGACTGGATCCCGAGCAATTACTGAATTCACATTCAATAAAAAGTTGCGTGGAGATATTCTCGGATTTGAGTGCCTGTTAGAAAGTGTTGCAAGTGCATGCTTTATCTCAGATTCCATGGCTTGCTGAAGCGTTTGGGGATCTTCAAGGACGTGACGGATAATACTAGCAGCAATACTGTCAAACCCTGGAAAGAGACTATTACTCGGCAGAGAAAGCAGTGCTTGCACACCTCCAAAATCAAGAAAGCAGACAGCAACAGAATGTTTCCTCGTCAATGTAGAACAAAGCTGTAGAACAGCATGCATTGTTTCAGAAGGAAGCTGATTCCGGATACAGGTACAAGCAATCTCAATCAGTTTCTTTTGATCATCAACATCAACCAGCTGTGGAGAACCAAAAACAGATTGCAACTTCTCTTGCTTGCTCTCATCAATGGCGAGAGATGTCTCACCCTTTTTCAACTCCTCTATAAGCTCAGTATTTAATTTATGGTCCACCTGTAGCAGCCTATCAATGGCAAGAAATCCTGTCGTCACCCACTTTGGAACTTTAACTTTTTCCTTATCAATATTACCAGAATCCCACTTCGAAAGTACATCGCATACAAGTCTTACAATACCAGCCTTCAGCGCAACTTCACGTGAACCTGCATCTTCATGAAGAATCAAAGCAAGAACATGCAACAGAGCAGAGAGCAGATTGTTCTTTGTGTCATCGAAAACAGGACAGCAATCCTTAATCCGGCTAAGAAGGCAAGATATAACACCAGATCGGTGTTCCCCATTGTTTTCTGAGCATATCAATACAAGTAAGTCTCTAACAGGAAAGGCAAGGGGTTCTTTCATCTGCAAAAGCTTCGTACATGTTGTTATGAGCTCTTCAACAGGTGGCAGTGAGACCAATTCTGTTTCAATTTGTTGTTGAGTTTCATCTGCAACATTCTGCTTTGTATCTGATTCAGAATTTCCAAGAGACATTGCAAGAGCACGAGCAAGCTCATCATCATCCTCTGGGATTTCTTCTGGGTGGGAAAACAGCCACTCCATGGCCAACTCAACACTGTTTGATCCAACCTGTCTTAAGGCTTCTTCTGCTCTGGATCTGGAAAAACCCATCTCCACAATTGTCGAAATGGTTGTTTCATTAGGAGGTGGACCTGTTACACGAGCACTACCACTGCCACCTAGGTTTTTCAGTTCAACTCCAGAATACACATGCTTGATGATGGAAATGAGTGTAGTAACGAAGTCATAACTACATTCGGTAAATTGTGGATGATTCCAAACAGGAAGTACAGCTTTCAACACAATGGACTGGAGAATCTTCACAAATGTCTCAGCATCTTGTGGAAATTGAAAATTTCCACTTTCTACTGGTTGAACAAGTAGGTGTTTTGTGAATGGTGACAAGATAAATGATGATGTGACCAAATGGTCCATGAGCTTACCATAGCTAGCCAGTGGACCATATATCCAAGCATGATCTGCATCTTCCTTTTCATCTTGCTTTCCTTTAACATCATCAGTCTCCATCGGAGATGAGGGGTTCCTATTAATTGTGAATAAAAGCTGGCTTGTAGCATCAAATGTTGTCAAAACCGTCTGAATCACCCCCCGGCTGTAAAAGCAATTTATCAGAACAGGATTACATGAATCAGGCCTGTCAAGAAGGATATCATCGATGAAGTCAACAACTTTGCCAAGGTAGCGACATTTAGTTGACACTGATGCCTCGGGAACAATCTCATGGCCTCCAAAATTTAAGTGATCCAGGGAGATTGAAGCAAAAGTTGACGCAACTAACTTAGATGACGGAGAAACATTGATTGTATCTTCTCTCCTACGAGATGGGAGCAGCATTGCCTTCCCTAACTCTTGGAATATGTAAGTGATGTGGAAGGACAGTGACCTCACCATGTCACAGCACGATGTATAATAGGATCCATCTTTTTCATGTTCTCTTTTGCCAGAAACGTCTGATGAACTAGAGGGACCATCAGTAACAGGTCTTGGTTGAAAACCAGTTGATGCACGCCCAAGATCACGATAAAGATTTATTAAATCAAAGAACTGAGATTCTGCACTCCATCCTGCCGTCCTCCTTCGAAATAATGGATCAAGGAACTGTCTAAAAGAATTGAACCTTTGGCCTTCTGTCGCAGTTATACCCAACTCTGCTTGCTCTGACTCAGGAGACAAACCAGTCTTTTCGTTTTGACTTTCCAGTGTGGCACCCTCATGAAATGCTAATTGCCACAGAATTTCACGGTGCAAGTGCCCAATATTTTCCAGAACATCCTTGCTTCCATTCGCAAACTCCAGAAGCAATGCACTCACCCAACGGTTATCCTTTGATGCAGCTAGAAACAGAAGAAACTCCACAAGGAAAAGAGAGGCAAAAATTCCTGAACTTGGAGAAAGTTTTCGATCCAGTAAGAACGTCCCTGAAAGATCTTGCAGTCCTTCTAAAGCTTTCCTCAATTGATCGCGAAGAGAAGAGCAAAAGGCTCGAGCAAGAGAAGAAGAGTGATGTTGCGTAAAACCCTTGAAAACAATGGTGCTATGCAAGGCAATAGATATCCCTTCAGAGGATTGAGCAATGCTAGGTCGTAAAAGAAGCTTAAGTAAAGCCTCGATGCCAGACTTCTCCACGAAGAGACGAGATGTCTCAGAATTCTCCATTGTTCTATGGAGTAGAATTATCAGATGAAAGATGCAGAGTTGAATGAACTGCTCATGACTGACACCAGATGTTTCCTTCACATCTGAATCCATTTCCATAGCAGTACTTTCAGTCAGATTTACAGAGGATGATGAAGAACCAGTCTCTCCAAAGCATGCAATTTTATCCACAATTTCAATAATGATTTCAACACCGGTGGCTCTTAGCGATGTAACATGACGCAAAAGCTCTTCCACAGCATTTGTAAACGGAACAATGGCCTCATTCATAGCTAAAACATACTTCTTGCTGGTAAATACATCGACAAGGAAGCGCAATGCCGAAGTTTCTTTAACTGTCTCCAATCCTCTGCTATTGAGACATATTGCACCCAAGCCATTTGGAATGCATGCAAGAGCCTTTGACGAAGGAAGTATACCTGATACAACTGAAGACAAAAATGCTTCAGGGAGTCCCATTTCAAATAGGGAAGTAAGAGATGTTGGGTCTTTGTGGATTATATCACTCATCACTGTGACAGCTGAGTAATAAATATCACCACCAAATTTATCTGCATTCCTGTATATTAAAGACAAAGTGGCAGGCAAAGTACTCTCATGAGAACTTTGAGACCTATTAGCATTTCCAGGAGTATACGTAGCAGAACCAAGAGACTTCAGAAGAACCTTGATGAGTCTCTTCCGGGACAACAACTGATCACCATTTATTTTTAAGGATTCACCAACTACCATATCACTGTTGTTCTCTATGGGTAACCCAAGAATGTGATGTACCTCTACCTCTAACCTCTGAGACAAAAGCTCTACTCCCCCAAGATCCCTGAGTAGAGGTACGGCTGAACTACTATAATCCATGAGCTTTTGTAGTGCTTTAACAGCCAAATATACAAGATGCATGTGGCTTGGATCAGCATACTCCAAGAGAGGGAGAAACGTGGGAACCATTCCTGACCCCCTTATAGTGCTTCCAGATGAAGATGATGAAACAATGTGGAGCAAATAAAACTGGAGTAGAGCCTCAACAAAAGCAATAGATGATGGATCACTTGAGATCTTCAAAGACAGCACAGCTTTCTGAAGCACGTTAAGAAGAATCATTCTGTTGCCTACAGCAAAACTGATGCTAGATCCACTTAGAATCCTGGCCCGATCATGAGAGGCCGAGTATACAGCCAATTGTGCTCCCAATGCAAGCATGGCAAGAGTTCTGATGGTTCCGGGAATTGGTTCTTCAGATCTGACAATTCTGATTAATTCATTTGTATACTCAGGTTCATTTGCAAAAAAGGATGCAAGTTCGTCTTGAGCATCACTTGACTGAACAAGAACAATAAACGCAAGTAGGCAGATCCTGCTATACAACCGGCATATTCTGGAAGAACGAAAAGCATGAGCATATCTAATCCGGGTCAGTAAAGAGAATCTGAGCTCCGGAGGAACATTGTGAAGCTCTATACACTGCTTCAATAACACTAGATCTTTCTCTTTCCTCATGTGTAAATCAGGAATGTGTATCACCCTTGAACAAGAACTAGCACTTCTACCATCATCTATTCTCTGGGTACTGTGTCCACGCAGCTCAAAATAAACAGTAGAACCAATCCGATAATCTGCTTCACTCTGATTATTTTCCAAGTCCGAAGGAAATAAACTCAGACCTTCTTCCTGGTTTTTTTCGTTTGCCACAACACAAGAATACAAACCCAATCCCTCCTCTTTGCTACCCCACCCCTGGGCAATAGAGAGTAGGAAGCTGTTTACTGAACCACACCCAATCAACTTTCCGCTCCTGTGGAGCTTAGATGGGCTAATTTTCACGAGCGCAGAAAGAGTTTCCAGAGCTGCAATGAGAACCTCGGGATCCGTAGAAGCAAGTAGGAGTTTAAAGTGCTGCAAAAATAAATGATGTTGGAATAGTTTCTAGAAAATATAAAAGTTTATGAGCTTTAATACAGATCTCGGAAATGCATCAAAGCCTCCAAAATAAATCAGCATACCTCTAAACCATCAAACGAACTTTTGTTGGGGCAATTTTCCAGAATTATCTGCATTGCCCTAAGTATTTGAAGTACAGTGTGCTTCGGAAAGGGATTGTCATCCTCTAAAATTTTATCGGACAAGAGAAGGTCATTCCTATTTGATAAATATGTCTTAAAGTATTTGTCAAAATGTAGAAACAACGGTCTCCAGTGATGAAAGTTCCCCTGGAATAATAAATATAATCCTGTGAGAAACCCAGAAGAAAAAAGAAAAAAAGAATAACCTGAAACTTTGAGATAGTCTCGTAATTATTACCTTACTGTACTGCCACCGAAAACCGGAGAGAGGTATTGCAATATCTGACAGTGGACTCTGGATTACTTTGTCAATAAAGGATTTGATATCAGGAGGCTGTACAACAAGATAATGTCGAGTGAAACTTGTTAGGGCTGGGATGTAAATAAAATCTAAAAGAATGTAATGATAATTTGAAAGAAGGCTAGAGAGTAAACAAGGTTACAAAACAAGCTTTATGAGAAAAGGATGACTCAGAACGCAACATAAGGTAATTAAAACAATGAAGAAATCTACTGCAACATAAGGTTTCAACAGGTGCAAGAAACAACTTTTCGTTTGAAAGCAAACTAGGCACATAGGATAAATCAATCCTATATAAACCCTAACAAAGTCTACCCATCGAGACTAACACAGGGAAGATAAAACCATGGAGATTTAGACTCACTACAGGCAAAACATGTGACAGGATATTAAACATATCTATGTAACAAAGCCTTAACGAAACTGGAAAATAACCCTAAATAATCATCGATGATAGTTTGACCATCAAGCTGACCAACAAAATTGCTTAGGAGGGCAGATACAAAAATTTCCCTAATAGAAGAAAACCAAATTAAATTTTCCCTAATATCAAAAGAAGCAAGAAAAAATTTAAAGAACTCACAGGCTCAGCGTCGAGTCTAATAGAAGGTCCAATAGACCCTTCGCCGGATAAAAGCTGCCGGAGTCGTGACGGCATACTTGATGATCTCCCGGCCGCCATCTAACAGCTCCAGCGTCCGCTATTTTTCAAACCGCTACAAACAAACAAAAAACCCCAAAAGAGTTTGAGAAAACTGAAATAATCAATTTCTGAAACCAATAAGAAGGAATCCAAGAATCTCAACCAAAAAGAGCGAGCCAGATCAGAGAGTAGAGACAATAAAACGTGCGCGGAAACGAAGAAAAGCCTGAGATACGGAAGCGGAATCATACGAATCTGAAAGAGTATATAGATACATACCTGTGTGTATTGTGTATGTATAGAGAGGGAAGAGAGACGAAGACGACGAAGTAGAAGAAGAAAACCCCAGAAGTAGTGTTCCGCTGCCTTCGATTTTGGTTTCAATAAGAATTTTTATTAAATCAACCGAGTCTGTATGTATGTGTATATACTAACGGAGAAGGTTCAAGTTAGGGTGTAAAATCTGAATCGAGAAAATTAAAATTGTCAGAAAAGAGGAGGTTAATTATTTATTTACATAATTATTGAATTTAGAGTTACAAGGCCTTGGTTTTGGGCCTGTTCTCTCCAATCTTCGTTATTTTTATTGAAAAGAGATCCATTTAAAGAAGAGGACCGACTTGGCTTCATTCTCGTGTTTTAAATATGTGTGGCTCTGTTTTTCCTTGTCGTTTACAAACTCTGTTTCATGGTCTTCGTTTCATTTGAAATAAAATCAGACGACCCCCACAAAAAAAAAAAAAAAATTGTACGTACAGTACTAATAAACCGTTGGATCCTCCACTCTATTATTATTTTATTTTTGGAAAAAAAATATGAAGAGACGATTGAGATTGTGATAGGCCTTATTATTTCTTTTTGGTTCATTTCCTTATTCGCATATTCTCTGTGCTAAATCACACCCATTCCAACTAAACAACATTCACTTCCCTGTGATAGGCCTAGGACTTCTCTTACCTGAGCCAGAAATTCGGCTTGGTTTTCGGATCCTTCACTCTATTCATTCGGTTTAAATTGGTTATTATTGGTTAAATTTAGGTATTTTCAGTTAAATTCGAGTCATTCGGTTCAGTTAAATTCGGATATTTTGGTGAAAATCGATATAATTTTGATAAAATAAGAAGTTTTAAATTATTATGGGGTCATTTTAATACGTCATTAATATTATTTTGGATTTAAAATATGGAGAAGCACATTTTAGTTTTATTCTACTCCTTCTATTTCAAATTTAATGATGTTTTAGAAAATAATTTTTAATTTCAAATTTAGTTATGTTCTCATTATTCGATGCAAAAATTCAATTTTTCCAATTTTTATGCTCTTTGTATGTGAAAACAGATAAATAGAGACAAAAAGCTGAAAGATTTTTTATTTTCTTGATTAATTCTAAATGTAATACATAGAGCTTCTTTTATAGAGAGAATTGGAACTGTCTAGAAAATATTTTAATGAGGGAGCTGAAACAATTTTCGTTGAAGCTGAATCAGAGAAGAAGATGAATCAGAGGGGACACGTACGAGTCTTGCTTGTTGGGCTGTATTTGTTGCTTGTTGGGCTGCATTTCTTTGACTTCGTTGCTGGACTTGGGCTTACGCTAATAGGCCCCCTCAAACTCGTGATGGGGTTAGAACCAACACCGAGTTGCCTATTAAAAACTCAAACTGATATCACGACAATGGCTTCGTGAAAACATCTGCAATTTGAAGATTTCCTGGAATGTGTCTTGTTTCAATGACTCCAAGAGCAACATGTTCCCTTATGTAATGGTAATCTAGCTCTATATGTTTTGATCTGCTGTGGAGAACCGGATTTGTTGATAGATGCACTACAGATAGGTCTGGCAATTAGGCTCGCAGCCCGCGGGTTTTGACCCGCCGCGGGCGGATATGAGCCTAGGTTTTTTTGCGGATTTTTTGCGGGGCGGGTCTTATGCGGGTTAAAGATATGGCGGGTTATGCGGATGAGTCTTGCGGACCCGCGGGTTCCCGCCAAATTTTTTTTTTCTAATATTTTATAGAATTTACATTTTTTACTCTAATTTTTTTTTTTAAATTAATTTTTTCCCAGAACTTTTACATTTGCACAATTTACCTCATACATTTTTGGTGGGTTATGCGGGTTTCATGCGGGCTATTTAGCGGTTTGCGGGTTTCGTAACTATTTTTGATTTTCAGGGTAACCCGCGGGTTTAAGCGGGCGGGTGCGGGTTTATTGAAAAAAACCCGACTTTTATGCGGGGCGGGTTCGGGTTGGCCAAATATTTTCAAAATCCGCAGGTTGGCGGGTCGCGGGTCGAGGGTCGCTGGTCGCGGGTCGCGGGTCGCGAGTTGGCGGGTCGCGGGTTGGCGGGTCGCGGGTCGCAGGTTGGCCCGCTTGACAGCACTAACTGCAGAGAGATTGTCGTAGTAAAGCAGAGCAGGTCCGTTCTGCGCAATCCCAAGGTCTTTAAGGATGAATGATACCCATGTTATTTCTGCAGCTGTCGACGCAAGGGTTCTGTATTCTGCTTCAGTTGAAGAGCGGGAGATTGTGTTTTGTTTCTTGGCACTCCATGACACAAGATTAGAACCGAGAAATGTGCAAAACCGGTTGTTGAGCGTTTGGTTTCTTTATACCCAGCCCAATCAGAGTCACTAAATGCTGAGAGAGACACAGACTATTTCGATTAAGATTGAGACTAAACGAAGAAGTCCTTTTAATATACCTGAGAATTCTTTTCAGATGTGAGAAATCTGATTGTGTTGGTGAATGCATCCGTTGGCAAACAAAATTAACTGTGAACTGAATGTCGGGTCTCATTAATGTGAGATAATGCAATTTGCCGGCAATGCTTCTGAAAAATGTTGGTTCAGGAAACAGTATGTTGTCATCAGGAGAATGAGGCAATATACGTAGGAAGAGGAGTGTTCATCGGATTGCAGGATTCCATCGAAGACTGAGTCAAGATCTCTTCAGCGTATTTAGCCTGAGTAAGGAACAGACCTGCAGGATGAAACACGGCTTGAATTCCCAGAAATTAATGCAAAGTGCCAAGGTCTTTCATACAAAATTTCTTGCTCAGACTTGCAAGTAATGCGTTAAACAGAGTAGGATCGCTGCCAGTAAGCATAATGTCATCCACATATAACAAGAGAACCAAGGTCTTGTTACCTTGATGATATATGAATAAAGAGGGATGTGCTAAGCTGCACACAAAGCCATAAGCAAGAAGAAAATGATTGAATTTATCATACCACGCGTGTGGAGCTTGTTTTAGGCCATAAATGGCTTTATTCAATTTACACACATATGACGAATGTTGTTGATCTTCGAAATCCGGTGGTTGTTGCATGAAGACCGGCTCAGTTAACTCCCCATGTAGGAAAGCGTTCTTTACATCAAGTTGAGTGATATTCCAGTTTTTTGATGTGGTTACACTCAAAACTATTCGGATTGTAAAAGTTCTTACAACAGGACTGTAAGTTTCCACAAAATCAAAGCCTTCCTCTTGTTGAAAACCTTTTGCTACAAGACGGGATTTCATCCTTTCAACTGTGCCATCAGCTCGTAATTTCGTCTTGAAAACCTATTTACATACAAGGATGTGCATATCCTCTCTCTGTGGAACCAAATCAAAAGTCTTGGTGATGTACAATGACTCCATTTCATCAGCCATTGACTAAGCCCATCCTGGATCCTTAAGTGCAGCAGCTACCGTAGATGGTTCAGTAATGGAATGCTTATTTGTGACTAAGGCGTACCTTGGATTTGGTTTAAAAATCTCATTCTTGGAGCGTGTTCTCATTTGATGCACATTTGTACGAGGCATAACTTCAGTTGATGTGCGTTCTTCCCCTTGTTTTGATTCTGTATTCACTGAACTGGAAGACTAAAATGTTTCCGGCTCAGGCTGCGTATCCGGTTCATTAGCTATTGTTTCTTCTGGTTCAATCGGGACTAGATTTGGTATTCTGGTTGGCAGAAAAGTTGGCATAGGAGAAGATTCTTTGCTGGCTTCTGTGAAATTGAAACCTTTTTGCCATGCTTGAAGAAGAGAGGACGAGTATTGAGGGAGAAAATGTTTGAATTTTCCTGTAAAAGGAAAAAAGTTTCTCATCAAATATGGAATGCCGTGTGATATAAATCCGACCTATTGGAGGGTACAAACACTGATACCTTTTATATTTCTGATTATAACCCAAGAACACGCACATCAAAGATCTTGGTTCAAGCTTGTGAGTAGCATAAGGTCGCAAGTAAGGATAAACTGCGCAGCCGAACACACGAAGGCTTGTATACTCAGGTTTCTTCTGAAAAAGAACTTCATGAGGGGATTTCCCTTGGAGAGATGATGAAGGCAGAAGATTAATAAGATAAGTAGCTGTGAAAACTACTTCAACCCAATATGTTAGCGACACATGGCTGTGAAAAACCATTGATAAGCTCAACTCAATAATATGGCGATGCTTTCGTTCGGCCATACCATTTTGTTGTGGTGTATGTGGGCATGAACTCCTTTGAGTAATGTCGTGGTTTGTAAAATGAGACACAAATTGATTCCTTGTAAATTCACCACCTCCGTCTGATTGAAATATCTTAATCTTCTTGTCAAACTGTGTTTCAACCATTTTTTGGAATTAGATGAAGACTGCAAAGAAATCAGATTTCAATTTCAAAGGAAAAATCCAAGTGTACCGATTGAATTCATCAATAAACACGACATAAAATCGAAATCCTTGAACCGAATTCACAGGCGAGTGACCCCACAAATTGCAATGAATTTTGTCTAACGGTTCAACACTCACAGACTCTGAAATAAAAAAAGGCAGATTCATGCTCTTGCCCATCTGATATGATTCACAAACAGGTGTGTTGGAGACTTTATTTATGGGGATAACTTGATTACTATGTAACTTTTGAAGGACTTGTTGATTAGCATGAGCCAATCTATGATGTCACAGCTCCGCTGAAGTCGAACGCTGTCGATTTGCATAGTAGGCTGAAACTTCTGTGTCCTTCAACATGTATAGCCCATTAATTCTTTGTCCTTGCGTCAGCACTCTTTGTGTTTCTCGATCCAGAACATGAACCTTTTCATGATCAAAATAAATGTCACACGGATAATCTTGACAAAATTTAGAAACAGATAACAAAGATCGATTAATAGAGGGACAGACAATCACATCCTCTAAAGGGATTATACCTAGCTTGACGCGAGATTAGTGAAATCAACATGGGTGATAACCATTGTATTTCCATATGCAACCATTACATTCTCATTCCCATTATATGTAGAGACATTCTGAAGATCATTTGCATAGGAGGTTATGTGAGATGTTGCGCCTGAGTCTGGAAACCATTCGAGACTAGAGGCATCTGAAATTTGACATGCAGCCAACGCTTGAGGGAGATCATCTCCTTGATAATTATTATTAAAACGATTGTAACACTTTATTGTAGTATGTCCTGTTCGGTTGCAGATTTGGCACACTGGCCGAGATGAAGTGTTGTAGGAGCTGGAGAGCTCACTTGTTGACAGAAGCCTCTGCCACGTAAAGAGAATCCGCCTCGTCCTCTGTTGGATCTGAAACGAGTGTGAGATCCACGACCTCTATATCCAAAAGACTGTTGAGAACCTGTTTGAGAGAATGATTTATGTGTCTGAAAGGCCAAATGTGGGTTAACAGAAGTTTGTTCTTCATATGACTGGAAACGTGAATAAAACGCCCCAACTTCAAAAACAACGTCATTGAATGTTGGTGGAGGTTGCCGTGAGAGACTGTTCTGGATTACAGCGCTGATGGGATCATAATCATGACCAAGACCGTTGAGGAAATTGAAGATTTTCATCGATTCATCTACTGGTTGTCCGATTGAACTCAATTGATCACAAATATTTCGAAAATCTTTCCAGTATTCTTTGATTGTTTTTCCTCTTTTTGAGATTAACTGGAGACTTCTTCGTAACTCAAAAACTCGAGACAGAGAACTTTGATTGAAGTTTTGAGCCAAATAATTACATATCTCCCTAGATATGCAACATATCCAAGGACTTCTTCAGACAAGGTTCCAAATAGCCAAGATCTTACCAAATGATCGGTGCATTCCCATGCCTCAAATTTGGGATTGACGATTTCCGAAGAGACTACGCCATTTTGAATCGTGATGGTGGTCGGTGGTGGAAGTTCTCTTCCTATTACAAAGCCGATAAGCTTCTGGTTGGAGAGGAGGGACTCGATTTGGGGCCTCCAAAGAAGGTAGTTCTAGTCATTTAGTTTGACCGTGATGGATCTAGTGACATGAACGTTGATGGGTAGAGGATAAAAATCAAGAGACTGATCCATTTTGCCTGTTAGGGCTTAGAATAGCTCTGATATCATGTGAAAACAGAGAAATAGAGACAAATAGCTGAAAGATTTCTTATTTCCTTGATCAATTTTAAACGTAATACATAGAGCTTCTTTTATAGAGAGAATTGGAACTGTCTAGAAAATATTTTAATGAGGGAGCTGAAACAATTTCTGTTGAAACTGAATCATAGAAGAAGATGAATCAGAGGGGACACATATGAGTCTTGCTTGTTGGGCTGCATTTCTTTGACTTCGTTGCTGGACCTGGGCTTACGCTAATATTGTATTCTGCATAATTTTTGTTATTGGTTAAAAATATTCTCTTTTGATAATAAATAATATTTTAATATTAAAAACGAAAAATACACAATTTATATTGTTTCTTATTGGGAAAAATGTCAAAAAAATCTCTAACTTTCAAATTTGCCTATTTTAATGCGCCAACTTTCACGAGGCCGAAGTAAATCTCAAACTAATTGACCTATCCAAAATAGATCACAAACTTTACAAAATAATGTCGATTTAGACATGCCGTTTACTCGTGTTTAGCGGCGTTAACACTCCGTTTTTTAATCCGTCGTCTCTCCGTTTAGTCCAAACATAAACCTTGAGACGATGTAGTTTCAATTAAAATTAATTTTTTAAAAATGTAATACAATAGGTTCGAACCGATGACCTCTAAAACTAACATTCAAGCTCAATACCAAATGTGCTATCACAATTCTCGTTACCATTCCAAACATAAATATATATATTCCACATATCACAATTCTAATTACCATGATATAGTCTATTCCACATCCGATCTTCTTCTCAAACTCAGGGTGATAAGGTAGCAGCATCTCAACAATCATTCTCTCGTGCTAGGGGCTTAGCCTATCTCGGTTTGTATATCTGCAATTTGAAATCCCAAACAGAGATACCAATGAATTAAAAAAAACTGGCTCGTATAAGTAACAGAAGCATCTGTTTGGCCTTTCACATCTAATTCATACTTGCAACAATCATGAGTGGATAATGAAGGACAAGAAAACAGCTAATCTCTTTCCACTCTTCTATAAATCAAATCAAGAAATGCTTCTCGTTATGATTCATGCGGACTCAGAAGAACTAGAACCAATACATAATCATATCAACCAATAAACACTTAATTAGAACAACAATTGTTAAATTCCCCATTTAGACTATAAACTTCTGCAATTGATTGCCTAAACTGACTAACTCATAAGGTAGCAGCATCTCAAGATAAATTCCCCAATTGTTTATCTTCCCGATCGACGAACTCATCACCTTCACCGCTCTCTTCCTCTTCGGAGCTTTCCTCCGACGAAATACGCGGCCGACGAAGCAAGTCCGAGCCGTATCACTAGTAGAATAAAATGTTATACCAACGAAAAATTCTTGGGAACTTGTTCACAATATTCATGGGTTTTCGTGGTAAATACCAAGATTTGCCGCAAATTTTAGTTCGTGGGTATAGCGTCGTGGGTAAATGTGGCAAAATTACCCACGAAAAGCCACAAAAAAAGTGTGAGAAAGTTTGCCACGAATTGCCACGTTTTTATTCGTGGGATTTTGTGGGTAATCCAAATAAATTTTTAAAAAATATCAGTCGCATAGTCGACAATTGCTGTGGCAGCGGACAGGTGGCGGCCGAGACCGGCAGCAACAGTCTGCGGTGGCCAGCAGCGATCTAAATTAATTCACGAAAATCTTCATCTAGTAGGACCCGAACACTAGACCTCAACATATAAGGTAACCAAATGATAACCATTATACTACATGAATATTTAGTTAACTCTCTACACATCAAATATATATAACACTAAAAAAATTTGGGTTTTAGATTCACGGTTAAGAAAATTACTAGATTAAAAAAATTATAAGCAAATAGTTTTAATTTTATGTAAAATATATGTGTAAATGGTTTTAATTTTGATGGCAATTTCGTGGGTATATCTATTTTTCAATTACTTATATTTAATTTTAAGTTTTTATTAAATAATTTATAATGAATAATGTGGGTTGTTATATTGAATAAATATGTGTCTTTTAGTATAATTATATATGTGTTATAGTAATGTACTATACTAATTATAGTTTTTTCAAATTGTATTTCATAATTTTTTTAAAATTAGTCTACTATTGTGTAATGTTTTATTACAAAAATTATATATAAATATTGTCGCGAATTCCTACTATAAATTTTGTGGTAATTTGTGACAAACTATCGTAAAAGCTACGTATTGCCACGATATTAGTTGTGGGTATGATTTGCCACGATAAAATTAGTAGTTAAACGTGATATTTGGTCACTTGCCACCACGATTTTCGTAGCAATTCGTTGTAAATGGTACCCACTAATATAGTCATGCCAAATCGTGGCAAGTTTACGCACGAAAATTTTCGTGGCAATTTCGTGGGTATATACATTTTTTTAGTAGTGTATGACTCTGTGTTACCGATCCTCGCGCGGTCAGATTCCAAAGGGAAGTTGAATGGTATATTTATGTTTCTCATCTATTAATGGCGTTCAAGTTTCTCATATATCAATGGTTTGTATATATATATATATATATATATATATGTTTAGAATGGTAATGAGAATTGTGATAGCACATTTGGTAATGAGATTGAATGTTAGTTTTAGAAGTCATCGGTTTGAACCTATTGTGTTACATTTTAATAAAATTAATTTTAATTGTAACGACGTTGTTTCAAGGTTTATGCTTGGACTAAACGGAGTAGATGATGGAAAAATAGGAGTGTTAACGCTGCTAAACGCGAGTAAACGGCGTGTCTAAATCGACCTAAATTTGTAAAGTTTGTGGTTTGTTTTGGGTAGGTCAATTAGTTTGAAATTTATTTCGGTCTCGTGAAAGTTGGCGCATTAAAATGGGCAAATTTGAAAGTTGGGGAATTTTTTATTATGTGTTGTTGGAGATGGACTGCGCACCCTTGTTCTAACTTGGCATGAATCAAGATTAACCCCACTTAGTAGTCAACCAAGCCCATGAAAAACTCACGAAGCTCGGCCCATGACGTAACGAAACTTTGCCCATAATGTCGTCACCAATTCAAGTGATTAAAAGAAAAATTGCGGGGAAAAAAATAAATAAATCAACCAATTTCGGGAAAATAAAAAGAAAATATAAGATCAAAATTAACCGACTAAAAATACAGATAAATATAGGGGCACTTTTTTGAAGAAGAGTATCCCGAAAAAACTCACACATATAACCTAAGAGATTGATCATCACGAGTTCTCCGGCTTCTAGTCTTTTAGTTTTCTCTCCTTAAGATTAGCTCGTCACCTAGACGGCCTAATTTCTCCTAAACCAACATGTGTGTAAAAGCCTTAAACATCATTTAAATAATATTTACATATATTTATTAATATTTATATTTGCTTAATGATTATGCTCAATTTCATAAAACCTTAACTCAATATAGAATTTTATAAATTGAATGACAGTGTCAATGAATGTAAATACATCGGATTTTTGCAAGAAAAAAAAAAACAAATCAACGTACACTGAATCAAGTTAGAAGTAAATTTAATGAAAATTTAAAAAATAATAGAATTTGAGTTGTAAGTGAAAGTTTTGATAATTGTTTTGCACCAACCATTACCTAAGCTAATGTTTATACAAACTTAAACTGTAAAATTAAATTCATTATTTCTCTTTTCCTGTTTCTTTTTATTTATCCTCTGTATACTAAATTGAGAGTTTTAACTGCTTATGTGGCAAGCCAACAATTTTTATCTACCATTTTTTAAAAAAATTTTACTATTCTTATTACCAAACATTTATGATTCCAAGTACTATTTATCTTTTTTTTTCTTAAAACCAATTGCCAAACACACATAGAAGATTTTTAATATCTAAAGTTACCAAATTTACATATTTTGAATTTTCTTTATTACCAAATTTATAAAATTTGAATTTCTTTTATATTTAAATGCATTTTTATAGTTAGAAAAATAAATTAAAAAATAAATCATTAAATTTTCTGACCAAAAAAATTTCCAACTTTTTACTTGGCATTTACAAATAAATTAATTGAAAAATAATTAAAAATATATTTAGCATTACAATTAATTATAAAATAGATAATAAAAAATTTCTATGTTATATAATCAGATATTTTATCTAAATAAGTAAAAAAATTTATGATTTAATACAATTAAAACAACAAAATAATTTTCTTATAATAATAATTGATATATTAAAATTTGGCAAGTCGTCAAAATATAGTAAAACTCAACAAATTTATATAGCCTCACCATTATTTATTCATAATACATATATAAAATATACTATTTTTAATAGAATTAAATTTTAAATTAATTTTAAATATATAATTTAATGCACGGGTCCTTATCTAATTATAGCTTATTAAAAAGTAAGATACCACGAATCACACACTAGAACTCTCTTTCTTCTCTCTTAAAGTTGCTTCTAATTCTCTGCCAACTTCTCTCTGCCATTCGTCTCTCTTGACAAGCTAATCACTTTGAACCTTGATTAGGTTAATGCTCGTCTCTGTGCCTTTTTCCTTTTGTAACAAGAAATCCAAAACGTTGTTTTCTCTTGCTGCTGGGCTCTAGCTCAATTTGGCTCACCTGATTTAACACATGAGCAGATTCTCAAATTTGACCCAGAAGCCCAATGCTGATTTCTGAAGTCAAATGGCCCATAACTTAGGAGACGAAGCAAACAGGCGCACATATTTATTGGATGATTAGTTCTTTGGACAACCTAGCTAATTAATAGATGAAGTAAAAATGTGTGTTCTCCATTTGATGATAACAAATTTATGTGATAGCGGAATCGTCTATAATACTAGATTTATCGTTGATTCTTCGAATACCCGAGAAAGTACCTTTGTTTTAAGAATCGTCGAAACGGATACCAAAAATAAGAGAGATAAATGAAAACTCTCAGTTTATTGATTAAATCATAAACAAACAACATTAAACCTAAACAGCATATATGAAACAATGCAAAAAAATTATCTATATAATAAAATAAATAATAAATATATATACAAATTATCTAAATATCTCGTTCTATCAAGACTCTTTGTTTTATACATGTATGTCATTGAAATATAAGAAATTCAAAACTAATGCATGGTGGAGATTGATGCTGACAATTGGGTGATGGTAAAGCGTTCAAATTTATAAGTGATACAAGATCGTCAAAGAAACGATCACCGGTCTCTCATGTAGAAATGTGGTAAAATTCTGTTACCAAAATCATGATGATGAGAGTGAACTGAAGCTACGTGCAATAATAAAATAATAAAACTAAACCAAAAAAAAAAACAGAATTGCCAAAAAAAAGCACACCAAGACCTTACCACACTTCCGATATTAACTTCTCTTTATCATGTAACATTTCATTGTGTCACTAAAGCTTTTTAAGACGTGTATATCAGGGCCTTGAAAGTTTTCCTGCAAATCCAAGAATCTTCTTTTTGTATTTATTTAATTTCATTTATATTTATTCGAAACTTCGAACATCATCCCAATTTCAGTAAAATAAATTAGGATCAACAGTTTGGCATTAGTATCTGCGAATCTCATTGTTCTACACAAAATCTACAATGATTGTTAATATTTTTCATGTTGAAGAAAAAAAATTCCAATAAAAAAAAAAGAAACAAAATCTCATTGAAATATACATTAATCACAAGTCTTAGCCACAGAACACCCTAATCATTAGTTAGGAATGTAAATCACTTGGGTTCGACATTTCATCGAACAACTTTCGGACAATAAACTACAAAAACTCTAGATTAACTTGATCATGTCTAATCTAGAATTAATATCATCTAATGAACAAGGAAATTAAGAAATCTAACTTAAGCATCACAAATCAACTTTCAATGCCCTAATCCACCATATCCAAGTTTCTAAGGAAACTACTCTCTAATCCCCATGAAAAATACATAGATCAAGAATGAGTACTTGCATAATCATGTTAGATTAGGTAAAAGAAATAAAAAAATTAAAGGAAACAAATTTCAAATTGCGTAAACAAAATCAAGGTTTTCATACAAATTGTTTGGAAACCTTAAGAGGCTTCGAGAAAATCAAACTTATGGAACTATAGACTATTTTCAATGTTGAAGTCAAGAAACAACTTTCATTGACTTACTCTCGGATAGAATTTACATCTTGTGGGCACTATAATGAATTCAGGCTTCAATGCATAAATTAAACCATGGATAAAAAATATTGTGATGTATGGTTTGTGCGATTAAAATTTAAAGAATGATGTATAACACCATCTTATTCGATACACAAGAATATAAAACTAACGTAGCTAGATAATATATCTAGATAATTATATATCAAACTAATTTACACAATTAACTTAAGAATAGTAATCGAGCATGACCTATCAAATTTTATAAATTGAATGGTAGTGCTAATGAATGTAATTTAAGCTAGGTTACATGGGGACGCCATTTAAGTTTCGTCTCCCGTCCTAGTTTGTGTTTGGGGACGGGGACAGTTTGGAGACGGCTCGGAAACGTTTCCATCGCGTCTCAAGTTAACCGGAGACGTCAGCCAATAAACCTGGCACGTAATTATTGGAAACGTTTTGGGACGTGTCATATCTAAGGTTGCTTTGTGTTTTTTTCTTTCGTCGTTTAGCGTTCCTTTAGATTAATTCTCTTAATTCTCTTTGTGACGTTTGTTCTCTCATCTCTGTGACATTCAGCTCTGTTTTTGTAAGAGTAATATTGGCGTTTGTCCTCTCATCTCTGTTTCTGTAAGTTCTCAGTTCTCATGTTAACAATAATATTGACTTTATGTTAATCGTTTGATTTTAATCTATTGACTTCATTAATAATACTATTTTCTTCTCACATAGAAGTTAACAGTTTGGCTCAGTTTAATAAAAACAATCCATAGTTTGATTTGATTGTTTGATTCGATTGTTCGGCTCTGTTCAATAAAAACAATCCACAGTTTGGCTCTGTTTTTAATAAAAACAATCCATCGAATAAAAACGATTCATTACTTTTGAGTCCATAGTTTGATTCGATTGTTTCTTTTTTTTATTATTACAGAAAACTATGACTTCTCAAGAAGAAAATAATGGATCTACTAATTTTTCAAATCAAAGTGGAAAAGCTCCACTATGGAATTATGTGACTAAATTAGAAAAAACAAGAGGCAATCGGAGGAACTTGGAGCTTTCGGTGTAATATTTGTAGTGAAGTAAAAAAAAGGCTCTTATTCTAGAGTGAGAGCGCATTTGCATGAAAAATGCTGGTGTTGCTATTTGTACTAAAGCAAGTAGGAGTGAAAGACTTGAAATGCAAAGGTTGGAAGACAAATTTGAGAAGAACAAATGTGAATCTGGACCTAGAGAAGTTTCTTTGCCGAGTGAAAAATATTCTTCTAAGAAAAGAAAGTCTAGCTTCTCACCTATTGTTAGAGCGTTTGGAATTGAAATTAGGGACCAGTTAGATGAGAAATAGCAAGGATGTTGTACACCGGAGGCTTGCCGATTAATCTTGCAAGAAATCCACATTATCAAAAATCCTATCAGTTTGTTGTTGCCAACTAAATTGATGGATATGTATCCCCTAGTTATAATAAGTTGAGAACAACCTTGCTACAGAAAGAGAAAAACCATGTTGACAGGTTATTAGAACCACTGAAGTTAACATGGAAGGAAAAAGAGGTGACGATTGTGTCAGATGGTTGGAGAGATCCTACAAGAAAACCTCTTATCAATTTCATTGCTACTTCTGAAAATGGTCCTTTGTTTCTAAAGGCTGTGAATTGTTTTGGCCAAGTGAAAGATAAATTCTTTATTTTTAATTTGATGAAGAAGGTTATCAATGAAATCGGTCATCAAAATATTGTACAAATCATGACTAATAATGCATAAATCTGTAAGGCGGCTGGAGAGCTTATTGAGAGTGAGTGTCCTCTTATCTATTGGACCCCATGTGTTATTCATACCCTTAATCTTGCTTTGAAAAATATTTGTGCAGCAAATAATGTGCAAGAAAATGAAGCAACATATGATGAGTGTAACTGGATAACAGAAATCCATGGGGATGCACTCGCAATCAAATATTTCATCATGAACCATAACATGAGACTATCAATGTTTAGTAAGTTCTCTACTCTTAAGTTGTTTTCGGTTGCCGATACTCGTTTTGCCTAAATTATTGTGATGCTTAAGAGACTGAAGCTTATCAAAATAGTAGAATAGTCAAAGCTACTTCTACACAATTAATTAAAAAATCAAAAGAATATCTTTAATATATTAAAAATCATTAACTCTAATTTCTATAAATAGTATTTAATCTCTATTAATTTGATTGGTTATATCATTTAGAATTTTTTTTTTTAACTATCGTAAGATTTCTTTTAAAAATTAAAATTCAGCATTAATTTCTAAAAATATGTAATAGTCAATTATATTTAACATACAAGATTTGATATCTAACTATATTCTACCTTTTTAATTATGCTCTCACTTTATATTTGTTTGATCATATTTAAATATATATATATATAATCACTATAATTAGAAAACTATAATTTTTCACATAACAGATTTAAATTTTTTAAACCAAATAATTAAAAAATGGAGTGGTACATACATCGCAATTCTAACATTCTCTTTATTTCCTAAGACTATTTCTTAAAACAAATAATTATATGACTACAACAACTAAATAAAATTAACGAACTACTTTTTTTAAATCGGTGCAATCTTGAATGTTGGAGAGTGTCCACGATTTTGAATACATTGTTTTGGATTGTTTTTAGAATTGATATGTTTGGTAGCAATATGCTTGTCAAGCAAAGTTGTTTAAACTTTCTACCTCAAATTATTATCATAATCTATTGTAGAAATTTATACGTTTTTAATGTTAGAAAGTTACTGTATTATATGTTTCTAATGTTAGAAAGTTAATGTATTATAAAGTTAAATTATCAACAATATCTTATTGTGATACAAAATTAAAAATGTTATTTAACACTTATGGTATAAATTTATGATATATTTTTCTATTTTAAGAATATGTAGATTGATTCATAGAACTCGTAATGATATGTTGGAGTGGGTTAGAATTGATGGTTTTACAAATGTGGACTTTCACGAGTTGGTCCGCCAAAACATACTAAATCTTAGCCGATGCTAAACATAATAAATAGACAGGTTAGTCTATTTTGATAAACGTAAATATGCAATTGTATTCAAATAAAATAATCAAAAATTGATTATAAAAGCATATAATCTGTCTAATTATTATGATATTGATTTTGGACTAACTCATACTCATATTTTACACATATACACCAATATATTCACATCAAATAACTTTATAAACACAAAATTTTCTATATATTAAATGAGAATCATTGTTGCTATGTTGCAAATCCACATTTTTTCTTACATATTTCATTTTTTCTGCTTTAATTCTACTATACTCATTGTTAGACACATTTATTTCCAACTATTACTTTTTACCTATTTTGATTATTCTAATTCTAATTTTCAAACACATTTAAATATTTTGAAACTTTGCGGAAAACAATATAATTACTTCGAAAACTTTGTAATTGAATTTTACCATTAAATCTGAATAATGTAATATTTTATATATTAAATGATATATTTACGAATTTATTTATTATGTGCATTAATATGGATGATTATCTAATTCTATATAAAATAAAAAAATTACGAGTTTATTTATCTCGTGCATTAACATAGATGATTGCTTAGTGTATTATATTTGAGATTTGTTTTTTATTTTATTTTATTGATTTGATGTAGATTCATCTGTATCATACATAAAAATAAATAAACTAAAACTATTTGGTGAAGAAGAACATCTCCCAATGTGCAAGCCATGTCTACAAGCATGCTCTAATCAAAATTGACATTTAACTACCATCATTATCTCTTGATTAGCTTACATTGATTTCTGTTTATACGATGCTTATAATAATCATTAACTCGATATCTTAATCTGAACGCTTAGACTAATAAGACTAGTAAAATATCAATAAACTTGAAAGGAGAACTATTTTCAACCGATGCAAGAACTTTAGCTAGAGTGATAGTCGATATCTAGGTTGAATTTTATCCAAGGAAATAATGCCAGCAGAGTACAAGAAATATATTAGAAAATTCAAAGTTAAAATCTAGTAACCCGAAAACGCATAAGTTTCAAGGTGAAACCATTTTTGAAAACACATATTGCCCTTGAATTGTGGCTTATCCATATATTAAAAAAATCAAAATTCTAGTTTTATCGTTTTTTTATTGTATGTTTTTCTTCCAAGCATAAACTGGCTAAGTAAAATTACAGTCCTCATCATTTATAATGAAACTCAATTCATATTAAGAGAAGAAAAAAAAAAAAGCCAAAGTCGCTTATATAAATATTGAAGAACATTAAACAAAAACAAGCCTTTGATTCTTAGAAATTCCTTGTTGACAATCTTTACCAAAAGACATTATTGAGTGATGGATTAACATTAACATATAAGTTAATTTAGTTTTCAACCAAAAACATATGTTATTTTATTAGTAAGATAGGAAGACTTTGCTTTACAATGAAAAAGGATAATTAGTCAGTTAATTGTGCGTGGCTCTTTGTTAGGTGAGAGAGCATTAGCTGCTTACTTAGACTAAACAAATTCCTCTTCTTGTTTCCTTTCCGATGGGTCTATATATCCATGCAATAAATATATTTATATATACACGTCATCGATGTTATGTAAACTAAAGCACTTTTATGTTCAAAGGTAGATTCCAAATCTTGGTCGGTCTAAATTTAAGATATGTTAAGGTTATCTAGAGCAATGCTTTTTGAAAATTTCGACTGCTTTTCGTAAACAGTACGAAAAATTGACGTACTTGGAAAATTTATCGGACTGACGTGTTGAAACACAATGGTTTTGGGCCCATCGACAAACATTATTAAATTACCATCTCTGGATCGCCTTAGAAACGTCCTCTTTCGGATTATGGTCAATTTCCTCAAGTTTATATGAATATGATTAATCATATTATGCACCGTGTTTCTTTATAAAGAAGAAAAAAAAAAAGAATATACAAACTTTAATGATGAGGTCAAATAATCAGTAGTTTAAAAAAAAACATTATTTATGGTCAGTAATTGTAGAAGACAAAGACGGAAATTTCAAATTTAACTATACTCAAATGTTAAAACTTCATTAACAATAGAGGCAGGACTTAGGATGCGAGACAATTTTTTGGTCAATTTAACATTTGCGAACTTCTCCATATATCGTCTTACAAATAATGGGATAAGAAACGACCAAACCTCTTACAACAACTTCTCCAACAAACCTTAAGTTCGAGTTAGCATTTATTTTCTGATTTTTAATATAAAGTTTTCAAATTTTATAATACAATTTTTTATGTTAATTTAATTTTGGTCAACCTCAAAATTATATAAAAATAAACTCGTATTAGTTGCCCGATCCAAGAAATTGTTTTTACTAAGAAACAACATTTTTTTAAAAAAAATAGAAGATCATACCAAATAAAAATAATTTTTTTTTAATTTGCATGTTTTAGTTTTATTAACAACAAATATTTTGCTAATTCATCACTAAAGTAACGATGAAAATCATTCATTATTTCATAATATTATTGCTAAAAAGTGTATATATATATATATATATATCAAAATTTCCTAAAATATATATTTTTATTATTGAATTAATGGGAAATTTTGTTGGGACCATAACAACTGAATCACATCGCTAATTAAATGTTAACTCAAGTATTTAGTTCTATTAGTCACCCACATATTATCAGTGACAATATTGTGGTTAGTATTGACAACGAAATGTTTTCCTGTTATATGATAGCTCGAGTTTTAATTAGAATTATGATGACGCAAGTGTATAATTAAATATATTTGTAGCATAATCAGGATCCCAGACCACAACACTAGACTTCCAAGATCCAATTTAATCTTTAACTAATAGTTAAGGGATTTTTTGGTTGTAAATTCTAAGAAAACGATAATAAATGCAATTAAATTAAAATTAAGTAATAAAGCCAATAGAAAAATAAACTAAGAGATTAAAAAAATAATGAAATGCTAAACGATTAAGCAATTACGGGAAGCATTGGATCAAAGGTTTTGCTAAGATAATCGACGTCACGGACAAACTCCAAAAACTGCTTCAAGTCTTGCCCATTCCATCGCTAAGGCTACTTGGCTAAGGCTACACTCTCGTCAATCAGTCAATAGAGAAACAACAGCGACGCTTATTGTTCGTTGGAATGAAGTCAAACCTCAAATTCCGGCAGAACAAATTCTCTCATAAACTCACCAATCATGCTTGGTTGTTGTCTTTTTAACTATCAACTCTATTTATTTCCTTTCTATTAATTTAGCATCTTATCTTCTTTTGTTGTTGTAAAATAACTCTTTTTAATTCTTATAATATCACATTCAACAAAAAAAAAAAAAAGGTTTTGCTAAGATAAACATAATTAAATATCAAACAACTACGGATTAGGCTGCATAGTGTTGACACTAATCACTTAAAATTTCCAAACTCTCATCTAAAAAATAAATGATTGACAAGCAACGCAAAGAGGTCCAATTAGCTTACTAATTTCCTTAGCCTCTTAACATCTAATTTACTTAGTCTCACAACATTAATTTCCATGGGCTATTAATTAAATTTGGTTCAAACCTTTTCATAAACATGTGCAACAAAATGTAGTATTCCAAATTTTGAAAGACCAAGACAAATATAGTAATAAGCTCAACCTAAATGAAAAATCGATCAAAAAGCAATATAAAATCATCATCACTATGATTCATCTAAGAAACTACCACTAACTTAACTACTTAAAAAAAAAAAAAAACTACGACTGACTTAACATGATAGAAAGAGCAAGACGTAATAAATAAGTAAAAGACATAATTAAAGATAAGGGATTCAAAATTTCTTCTATCTTGGTCAAGTAAAAGTAGAAAACTTCATCTCATCTTAAAAAACACAATCTCTAAGTCCAAAAGTAGTATTCATGACTATCTATGTTTTTGGTAGCGTTGACTACTGATTTTCAAATACACGTATCGTTAAGTTCTCATAATTCGTTTATTGGGAATTGGAATGCTTAAAGACGCCATGATTTATATAAGGTAGGACACAAAGGGGAATAATATAATGATAAAAGAAAAAATATGTCGACTCAAAAACAATTGATCCAAGAAAATCAATAAAAAATACTATCATTAATACAATTAAGGGTAGGTTGTGAAATGATTATGAAGATGCATAAACCATGTTGGTTAAGAGGCATGTGATTGTATTATTAAGGGTCGCATCTTAACTACCAGCCCAAAAAATACGGCTTCCATTTCAGGACATGTGCTCTCTTTACTTCTTTTTTTTTCTTGGTCAGGGTGCCTTCTTTCTTCATTTTGCTATTTCACTGTTATTATTTATCAGCATGATTCATATTTTGTGCATATACTATAAAAGAAAATGATTACAACACCTGAAAACTTTTACCAATTAAATATATATAATTATATAGGTTATTTTATTTATTTTGAATATGAAACTATTAAATTTTTAAAAATGTTAAACAGCTTTATCATAGAAAATACGAAACATTTATTTTTGTTCAATAACTTCTTTTCTAAAACATAAACAAAAACTAATTTATTTTATTTGTTGGACCATCATTTTGGATTTACTGCACGGTGGTCATGTGGTCAGGGAAGATCAATGATAGTAATACATAAAACAGTTAATGAGTTGTTGTACTTTGTAATCATGCATATCCGGTATAATTATAATTAATACTAGTACGGTTGCCTCTTTAATTATGTTCTTGGTCTAAGAAACGAATCTTCACCCTGGGATACTGAAATTTGTTGTGATCTCTTCTCATATGGGCTCTTGAATTCTCTAAGTCATGTGCTTTGTTCTTCGATCTTTGTTTGAATGGTTTAAATGCAGTATATATGCGAATGATATTTTTTTTGGACGTAGCCTTGAACGATAAATGCTGTTTGGACGGATCATTTCGATAGACAGTCACGGTACCGTCTTTAATTTGGGTCTTTGACATTACATAGTGTGGTCACAATACCTATTACATTACTTTTATTGCTTAAATTAAATATAAATTATTTTAGTTTGAATGTGTAGCGATGACACATATATTTTTCATAACTAAAAATGACACAAACACAGATGTGAGATTTGATGAGAGATATGCGGTCCTAAACAAAGAAAGAACAAGTTGTAAAAGGAACGATCAAAAGTTAATTAGATTAATTAACAAACAAGATATGAAGAAGTATTTAGTTTAATAACAATTGCTAAAGTTATAAACAGAAAATAACAAAAGGTAGTAGCAAAAATATATATGTGAAAATGTAACATGTTATTTTTAATTATAACCCTATAAAATATATTTATTTGGTATTTTCTTATATCATTAAACCAAAATTTAATACAATCAAGATATAATCTAACAAAAAATGTTTATATAGCAAAATAGACATCTATTTGATTAATTAGACATCTATATGAAAGTTAACATGATATAAAAAAAAAAAGATAATGCACTATGCAAAACTGGAATGATACGAGTAAATATGTATAAAAACTTTATTTATTACGTTGGATGTTTACGTAAGAAAATAATATGTAACAGAAAAAATTAATTATTTGTTCCACAAAAACTAAAGAAAAAACACAAAACAACGTCAAATATTCAAAACAAATTCTTTCGTATTTCATATTTCTTGGATCAAAATATCCTCTTGTCATTTATTTAATTGTACTTTTCGACATTTCTTTCAAATATTAAATGAAAATCCTCTGTTTTTATAAACTAATAAATTAAGATATCTCAAAATAGAGTAGGAAAAGAAAAGAAAACCTTTTTTTCTTTAAGAAAAATACTTTTTTTTTGTTTTCGACATTCGCGCCATCAATAAGAAATCCCAAGAAATTAAATGCACAATACAGCTACAGTGTAAATATTTTATGCTTATATATCGGGCCCTTTAGAGAAATCGTAGTAGAAGAAGAGAGAGAGAGACTAGACTTGGAATCTGGACAATAAAGAAAAAAACCATTTTAATTTTTATATATATTAAACTCCACAGATCTCCCATTCTGAGATGCAGAGATAATAACAACAATTGAGACCAAGACATAAACCATAACAAATCCGAAACTGTCACCGTTTCCTTTGTCTTCTTCTCTGCCAAAATCCTTCAATCTTTATCTTCTTCCTTTTTCTTGTTTTTCTAAATTTCTCGATCTTGAAAAAACAAACACAACCGAAGATTTATTATACGGCTATGGGTACTGGTTGGCGACGAGCATTTTGCACCACCGCTCCTAGAAACAGCGACGCAGCAGCGCCGGATCTCGACAAGAACCACGACGGCTACAATCTCAGCCCAAGTCCTAGCCCAAGAAGCTGCGTGAAGCTAGCTTTTCTCTCCGGTGGAAGTAATCCTTCGACTCCCCGACCAAGTTCTAGTCCTGGCCTACGTTGTCGGACGAACGATGCCGAGACTCCCGCGGCGGAACAAATCCCGACGCCAAGATCGGCGACAAAGAGCCCAAGACTGTCTTTGGCCGCTAGCTCAAACCCATCCTCCCCTCGGTCGCCGTTAAAGCTTTCTCTGTTCCGCAACAGCTTCAAATTCAGAGTAAGAAACATATTGAGCAACAAAGAGAACTCAAATAAATTAAAAGTTATGTTTTCTGATGATTTTATTAACTTTTTGCAGAGTAGTTGTGGGATTTGTTTGAACAGCGTGAAAACAGGGCAAGGGACGGCGAAATATACGGCGGAGTGTTCACACGCATTTCATTTCCCTTGTATTGCCGACTATGTACGTAAGCACGGCAAGCTTGTTTGTCCTGTTTGTAGTTCTGTCTGGAAAGATGCTTCTCTCCTTGCTCCTCATCGGAATGCAGCTGAATCTCCCCTCGACGACTCTGTTTCCGTAATCCAGGAGAAGCGCGTTGTCGCGTCTTCTCCTAGAGCTAAACCGAGGCCAAAGCAAAGTGACTATTCGAGATTTTACGACGATGATGAGCCTTTGCTTTCGCCTCGGTTTGTCCCTATACCTGAAGCTGATGAGAATTGTGGAGGGGAAGAGGACGATGATATGGCTCAGTTCAACGGATTTGTAGTGGATCCGAACCCTTCTTTTGCCGTCAAATCTCATGAGATTCTGGCCAATGGTCGAGATTTCGGAAACGTGCAGGTGAGTTTGTTGCCTGAAGCTGCTGTTGTCTCTGTTGGGTGTGGTTACGAGACTCGTGCAGTGGCTCTTCGGGTGAAGGCGCCGCCTGCGAGAGGAGGGGTAGGGCGTAGGCTTTTAGATCCGTCTCAACGTGCGCCGGTGGATCTTGTGGTTGTAGTTGACGTAGGTGGAACAATGAACGGTGCAAAACTTCAGATGGTCAAACGAGCAATGAGGCTTGTGATATCCTCGCTTGGCTCGGCTGATCGGCTCTCTATCGTCGCTGTTGTCACAACTGCTCCCAAGAGACTCCTCCCACTGAAGAGAATGACGGAGCACGGCAAAACCTCAGCCCGAGCCGTGGTTGATGGGTTGCTTTGTGGTCAAGTTTCTAATACAAGCGACGCTTTGAAAAAAGCGTCGAGAGTTCTTGAGGATCGTAGGGAGAGAAACCCAGTGACAAGCATCGTACTCTTATCGGACGGTCAGGTGCAGTCGAGTAAAGTCCACACAAATCGACGGTCGACAATAACTCATGTGGGATCAACACGTTTTGCCCACATTGAGATCCCTGTTACTGAGTATGGCTTTGGAGAAAGTGGTGGGTGTAGCAATGTCCCTGCAGAGGAGGCTTTCGCAAAATGCATTGGAGGATTGCTTAGTGTGATGGTTCAGGATCTCAGGATCCAAATACGGGTTGGATCAGGATCTGGACCATGTGAAATCACAGCCGTTTATCTATGTAATGGACGGCCCACGTTGGTGAGCTCTGGCTCCGGGTCAGTTCGGCTTGGGGACCTCTACGCAGGTGAGGAGAGAGAGCTTCTAGTGGAGCTTAGGGTCCCGTCAACAGCCACTAGGGCCAACCAAGTTTTGTCAGTTAGAGGTCTTTATAAGGACCCATCGACACAAGAAGTTGTATATGGACGGGACCAGTCTCTACGCGTTCCCCAAGCCGTTCGATCATCGTCTTCTCCTAGAATCGAACGGCTTAGAAGCCTCTTCGTCGCAACTCGGGCTGTTGCCGAGTCGCGGAGGCTCGTGGATTATGGGGAATGCACAAGCGCACACCATTTGTTGACGTCAGCGCGTGCGTTACTTGGCCAGTCAGGAACGGCGGAGGCCGCGGAGTACATAAAGGTCGTGGATGCAGAGCTTGTAGAAGTTCAGTGGAGAGGACAACAACTAATGGAGTATCAAAGTCAGCACCAGCAGCAACATATTCAACGGCGGAGAGGAAGCGAGAGAGAGACGACTACGACGATGATGCTGATGGATGAAAATGGTGAGCCGCTGACTCCAGCATCAGCGTGGAGAGCGGCTGAGAAGCTGGCTAAGTTGGCTATGATGAAGAAGAGCGACTTGCACGGCTTCGAAAACGCTAGATTTTGATGTTATTAATTTTCGTTTACAATAAAATCATTTGTTATTCTGAGAATACAAAGGAAAATGTGTAATAGTCAGAGACTCAGAATGTCATATAGCAGGCGGCACATTACTTTTAATTTATTATTACGTATGATAATTTAACCAAATGAGTCTATGGGAGTGTATAGCCTTGAGAATTGACCCGTCTTGTTTGGCATCTTGAGTTGCGCGATTCTAACAATCTATAATTTGTAGTAACTCTATTTCACATAAGTGTTTTATTAGTTTTATACATATTATTTCATTGTTATACCTATTATTTCAGTCCGGAAACATAAAAAAGTGAAATATAGTAGTTACTATGGATTTTTAGAAACGGTAGATAAAAGCAATAAAAAACAAATTTGGGAAGTTGTAATTTTTTATTATAATATTTCATATTGAAATATTTGAAAAATGATCTTGTGATATTTTTAAAGAGCTACGTACTCTTATTTTAACTCTTCGTTTACAAGTTTTTTTTTTCTTTTCGTTTACAAGTTTTTACTATAACCTTTGATTTAAAATGAATCACATGTTCGATTAACATTTGCGTTCTTTCATTCTGCATATATTTTTTTATTTTCTGTTTTATCCAATAAAAAAGATTTTGATGAGTTACAACCTTTAATATAAAATTCATAACAAAAATTTTCAGGAATGACTACTCTTTATAATTTAAAGAAATGAGTTCCTTTCTGTTATAAGTTGTTGTTTTACAAATTTTTGACTTATATAACTGCTTATTGTATATAAGTTTCGGTTTTTTTCTAACATTTGCGTCTATTTAATAGCCATTTTTTCCAAAAAAAAAATTGGCAACTTGATAATTGTATTAAATGTTTAAACCATTTAGCTAGTTTGCAATAAAACGATCTACATAAGAGAGCTTAACTCTATTTATTTATTAATTACTGTATTACTTATTTTTGGTAGGGAATCCACAATTTTTAAATAAGAAATTTAATTCATTAATTGATTTGAAAATGATGAGTCGGGTAAAAATGACACTGTTTGAATCATGAATGCACTTCGCCGTTTTATTTTGACGACACACAAGTTTTATAATGAGTTTCATATTTGGTGTAGTTGTTAGCCGAATTTGTTATAGTATCTCTAGTGACTAGAAAAGGTCAAAATTCGTGTAGTTGGTCTACTGATAAAAGTTAGTTTAGTCTTAATAATTTTTTTTTTCTTTTTCTTTCTGTCAACAGCTTTAGATTAAAACGGTGATTATGAGTCAGACCGAAAAAATATTGTTCACATATATCACAAAATGCGGAATATTACATATATCACAATATTGTTCACAGAATATTACGTGTAAATTTATATGCTTTAATATTAGTTTGTCTAGAGATGAGTAAAATAAAAAAAATTATTCTCGATTTTTGTGAAAGTTGGCCACTCTGTTGGAGAAAATACTATGTTCACCAAATATGAGTAGTCTGTGACGAAAACAACCTCGCGCTTTTCTGCTCAGCAATCAGGCACCACATCGCCTATATAAGTGCCTCCACTTATGTATGCAAAGAAGATATACTACATCGAAGATTCAAGCTCCATCTCTTTATAAAAACCATCGATGAAGCAACAATATCTTATAAAACCGACCAATAATTTATTTTTTTTGTTGCATTTTTTGGTTGAAGATTACGTTTATATTTTCCTTTTAAACAAAAACAATTGTTTAACTATGCTTAAATTTTTATCCGAACTAATAAATTTGTGTGGGGGTTCTTTTTTTTTTTTTTGGGTGTGTGTGTGGTATTTTGACCGATTCTTTTGTACCTATAGTTTGTAAAAAGATAAGAAAAAGCTGCGTTTTTGCATAATATTGAGACAAATCTGTGTAGTTTGTGGATATTGTTCCTATTCATTATGATTCCGTAATTTTTATTCAACAGTGCTACCAAAAATTACATTCCAACTCGAAGTGACGTGCTGAACCCAGAAATGATATATAAATGATAAGATAATAATGAAAGGCGAATTAGGATTTTGACCGATTGAGAGAGTTGAAGTTAGGGGGTAGATCATAATTGAAGCTGGTGGATGAATGAATGATGCCTTTGACATCATGAACAAATAATTCCAATCTTTTATTGCAGTTGTTGGTTATTATTATTATGTTAATAATAACATCGATCATCATCATTGTCATGCCTTAGAGCATCAGCATTGGAGACACAAACATGTGTCTCTTAAATAAAAATTAGTGAATAGGAAAGAGACATTGTCTTGGGGAAGAAATGATCTTGCTAATCTGCTTGCTCTTCATTCTATTGGTTTTAAGTTTTTTTTATTTGAATAATTTTAATGTCAATTATCTTTACTTAAATTTATATTAAATTTAATTTAAAAAAATTGTGAAGACAAAGTCTCCAATGCTGATGGTCTTATAGTTAACACTTCTATTATTATAAACTTTTTATTTTTTTGGTCAACTATTATTATTATTATTATAAACTTAAAACTGGTTTCTATAGATACAGATACAGATACTGGAATGTTGTTTTTTAATTGCTTTTGACATATGATTCTTTTCTAACTGCTTTTGACTTACCGTACCTTTCGTTTTAGTGTTAATTAAAAAAATGGAAAATATAATTAAATGATTAAAGTAAATAGTAATTTTATAAGTTTTCTATTTATAAATAGTCGAAAAAAATTTGTTTTATTCACGTGGGATGATGAATCAGAGTTGAGTAAATGAGCCGGTATTTGTGTACCATTGAAGTACGATTACTCGATAAGCTCAATCCATGTGTGAAACTAAATCCTACTGCCTCTCATTGATACATTGATTGTGTTGTGACTTTGCCTTCAAAATATTTTCTTTTCACTATAATTTCTAAAAATAAGCTCTAGTTCTCAAACACAAGCATGCTATCCTTAACAATATAAAGCTCATTTTACCACATTATAACCCAGGTAATCAACAAGACACCATCTTCAAACTTCACGCGATTAGTCACAAAAGAAAATTATTATTTACCAAGCAATCTTAATAATTCTTGTGAGAGGAAAAGAGAAGAATTGAAAGTAATCCTTCCTTCTACTATTATCATTATAAAGTGTGAAATGAAGGGAGAAAAGGTTTTTGTGTTTAAATATGGGGTAATAGGGCTTGATTTAGAGTTGGATAGGGGAGAAGTATGGTTTTCCATTTAAATTAAAACGAAAAATTGCAACTTACTTAGAGCGAACGACAGCCGGGTTGGATGAGACAATGAGGCGGTCGGTGGTTCTAACTTAGCAGATTTTCTCATGTCTTAGCTGGGAGAGGGAAGGAATTGCTCACGAATGGGATCAATGACACAAACTTGAGGTGGAGGCTCTTTGCCAAGGTAATGCTGGAATTGCAAATTTGCTTACCAACAGACAAATAACTTTGGCTAACTTTTCTCTATCTCAGTAAAAGCTGTAAAAGTTGTTGAAGATCGAGGAAGTGAAAAACAACGTTTGTGGATCAGTTTCACAATGCTCTCTATCTAGGAGATGTTAAAGAACGTGTTAAGATACTTATTGAGATATCTCTAAAATTGTTGTTGTACTCTTCCTCTTCTTCTATTTTCAAATAAAGAGAATCCCTCTATGTCAAGGTCGGTTTAATCGAAGGTTATGAGGTTGATTCATTGTGATTATTAATTTTCAACTAAATATATACATATATATATATATATAGTTTTAAACTACACCATAATACTTTATTGTACACTACCGATTTTTATATCTAAAAGCCATTCTCGACAGTCAAAACAAAAACATGATGACAATTGATCAAGCCCGTATCACTTTAGAACGCAAGAAAACGTAAGAATTGGGAACCGTAAGCACAACATGTGACCACTCAACCTTTCCCCAAACTTGACCACTAGGACGCTTTTCAACCGTAATCAACGCACACCAAATATTCTTGTCTTGACAATGACAATGTCGACTAGGCTGCACAAACTTGTCCCAAAATATTAAGAGTTTCCCACCGTAGTTAACTGTTTCAACCAAACCATCACGACAATTCTTATTCAGCGAAGACAAACCCTTGACGAATCTCCACTCTTTACATTTTGTGTCATACCACCAGCACCTTTTGGAACGACAAGAGTACAATACATTATTTATCTTACATATACTCTCATTCACGAGTGTTTTTGCTACAACGTTCCATCTACCTTTTTTCGGATCATAAACAGAGTCCTTGTTATCGTTGCTCCTAACGTAAATCTTTCGTTGCATCACATTCACCTCTATTTTTCTAATTATTGAAGAGAAGCGGAGCTCGGCACCAGGGTCAGGTAAAGGTTCCCAAGTTTGAGTATTTGTATCGAAAACCTCACCCTATTTGGCAGATTCATCTCCCGCGCAACCTCTCATTACATATATTTTCCCATCGAGGACGCATGCAACCGCATTCGCTTTAGCTTGTCATGTTTGGGGTTTCACGCCATGACCAAGTACCCTTACTTTTGACTAACATGAAAGTGGTCGCAGGATAGTATTGTTAGAGTGCATAGGTTTCTGAACCAACCGTAACGACGAACAACGGTATACGTGTAACTTCCGTGTTCCTTAGCCATCCTCTCGAGTTGTATTGTTTTTGATGTTTGTAGTAATGGACCCTCGGGAATTGTTGTACTTGACGAGAAATTATTATGTGGATGTTTATCGAATTTGTCGAGAATGATTAATATATGATGTGGTATTTCATGTATTAGGGATGTCGAGTACATGATGTGGTATTACATGATGTGTTCCATATGTTGCGAAGTTGAGAGCGAAGTATTATTCTGTCTTGGTTCGGTGATTTATGGATCTACGTCATTATCCTAATGCGTGGTTGGGGTCAATGGGATTATGTGGTATTTAATCCTATTGACGGGTCTCATTGGGGTTATGTGATATTTAACCCTAATGAGGGGTCATTAGAGTTATGTGGTATTTAGCTCTAATGATGTTGGTTAGGGTTATGTGGTATTTAATCCTAACCAGGGGGTTTGCCGATTAGGATCATGTGGTATTTGATCCTAATAGAACGGTAGACCGGGGTGGGGTCCTGTGRTATTGGATCTCACGGGGACTTGGTATATTAGAGTCCTGTGTTATTGGATTCTAATGTACTAGGTCGTTTGACGGACTTAACTCGTTCGAATCCGGGGATAATTGGATTTCGACGGGCTAGCCGTTGGGTGACCACGTAGGATCTTATGATGTCAGACCCGGAGATATTATTGAACCGAAATTAAGCGAAACGATTAGGGACATCTCTCCGTCCCAAAATATTTTTTTCACGCCTGTCAAAACCCCGTAATTTTCGCTTAATTTCGCTCAAACCGAGCGGGAAAAGTCAATTGAAAGAATTAATCGTTGCGGTTTAGTAATTCCCGGGTTGGTTCGGTTTAATTCTTAATTAAACCAACATATACATACACCTATATGTGTGTATAAGAAATATCTCCTTCTCCCTTCTAAAACCTTCTACAAGCTTCTCTTGGGTTAAAAGAGAGAGGAGAGTGATCGTGAGAGAGGAAGAAGAATATCTCCTTCTCCCTTCTAAAACCTTCTACAAGCTTCTCTTGGGTTAAAAGAGAGAGGAGAGTGATCGTGAGAGAGGAAGAAGAGAGAAAAGGAGAGAAATAAAAAAAATAAAAAAGAAAGAGGAGAAAGGAAGAAGAGAAGAAGAAGGAGAAGGAAGAGAAAGAGAAGAAGCTTAAGAAAACTCTGTTTTTGCTGTCAGTTGTGGGAATCGGTCGGGGCATCAATTGATCACAGTTTGAGCTAAAACTTGGTGAGTATGTTCTTTAACCTCTTAACTTGTAATCTACCAAATTTCGTTGAGAAATGTTGAGTAATTTAGGAGATATGATTTTTCTCCCAAAACCGCTCAAAACAGAACAGTTTCGTCGGGGTTGAGTAGAGTGAGTGTTTGGACACTCAAATCTTGTTCTTTTGAGCTGAAATTTGGTAGATAGGTTGTTGAGGGTATGATGTTGATGATCACCGAAGGAATTTCGGAAATATTGCCTAGAGAATAAGTTATGAGCATCTAAAGGTGACCCTGTTTTTGAGAAGAGAAGTCCGAATTGGGAGTTTGAGTAATCCGAGTTTGATTACTTGTTATCACCCTTTGAGAAGTGTTTTGGTGACCTTTTGTTAGGTAATTTGGTGATATATTGGTGTTGAGTTGAGTAAGAGCCAAGAAGAAGTAAGCTTAAAGCTTGGAAACCGTCAAAGTATTCTTGTACAAACCGTTGAGCAAAGGTGAGTGCGTAACCGTCGGCTTAGCTGTGTGATATTTGAGTTTTCGTGATTGATATGTGTTTAGGGACTAGTCCATATGGGTGTGACTTATGGCTTAGCCATAATGTGTGATGATTGTGTGTGATTGAGCTCTTTCATGGTATGTATTGGCTTGTTCTTTAAGCATATGTTGATTGCGTTAAATTCATTGATCATATATGTGTATAGCCGTGGGGACGGGATGACCGCCTCACTAAGCATTATCAATGCTTACGCACCTCTTTTGGTGCAGGTAAAGAGAAGTCATAAGTCTTGGAGCTCGTGGAACCGAGGGCCGGAGAAGAGGGGTGATCTAGGTGTTTGACAGGTTTCGTTCTTGTGTATCTTATGTTCATATGCTTTTGTGCTTGGGTTTGAATATTTGGGACTTGCTATTGTGCTCAAGTTGTTGGTGTAGGAGTGTTTTTGAACGTTAGGAGTTGTTATGACTTGTGTTGGTGTGTTGAGAAAATTGTGTTGTTTGACTTGTTGATCGTTGTCTTGGTTGTGTTATAGTAGCTTTGATAGCAAGTAAGGATCTTATTAATGTTGTATTAATTCGTTTTAAGAAAAGTTTTTTTTAATTCCGCATTTTATTATTTTCGCGGATTTTCGTCTTTGCGTTTTCGGGGTGGGTCTTTTCAATACGAGAAGCATATGAAGTGGGTATTTTTACCAACGTAGATTTCTTCTTCTGTGTCCCGATTTGATAAGATTTTAGCAAAAGAGTGAACCAGGAAGAAAGAGGACACTTGGGAAACTGTAATTAAGCAGACTTGAAAGAAGCGTTCTTTGGTTTTGTGGTGAAATCTTGCGTAGTTGAGCTCAATAGATAAGATGAGAGAGTGGAAGGTCTTGGAGACTAAGGAGAATTTCAGGTAGTACGATTTCGATATGCGGGCTAAGCAGTTTAGAACAATTACATCTTGAAACGACAAAAACAACGGCAAAAGTGGTGGCATTACATCTTGAAACGACAAAAACGACGGCAAAAGTGGTGGCATGTTAGTTTTCTTCTTTTTTCATGCAATGCCGCCTCAAACATTTTATAGGCCCTGAGTAAAATTCAAAATAGGTCTTCTAAGACATAAAAAAATGTTTATTTTACAAAAAGAGTTCTTCGTTATGTTGTTCTTTTCAATGCTTTTTTTGTACCATTTCCATTTTTTTTCTTTCAACCTTTAAATTGTATCTTCTTGAATTTGAAAAAATTAGAAACTAGTAAAATGATCATGAGAAACAACTTTTACGAGTTTTACTTGATGCAAATTCATGAACAACGGTTTCAAAATCAATGGTCTCTAATATGATTTTTTCAATGCATAAAATACCTAAACCATTTAATCATTCTTGAGACATTGAATATCTTAAATAATTTTTCAATAATTTGAACTTAAAAAAACTTCTCTCTGCCGAGACCACATAAACTGGTGTAATCAAAAAGAATTCTATATGTAATTGAAACATTCGGATAACAACTTACATTTTCAAGAAATTCAAGAAATTTACTAACTTCCATACGTTATCGGATAAAGTCATTTGTAACAGTCTCAATTCAGAATAAAAGTCATTTAGATCAATATCCGAAGAAATACCATGAGTAAATGTTTTGTGAAAATGAGTGCAATGTTCTCGTAGTTCACTTTATGCTTTTAATTTTATTGAATCAAATAAAAACCCAAAGACATTTTTAAAATTATTCATTTAATCAAATCTATTTTTAACCGAAGCTATTGCCATGTCTACCACTACTAAAAAGTAGTTAACTTTAAAAGCATCCTCACTTGATTGTATTTGTTCACCAAAATCAGTTTCATTAAACTGTTTTTTCCTAAAAACACGACGCTGACTTGGAAATATATGATCAACATCCATATATCACGAGCGCTACTTTGAGCTATACTCAAACTAGATTTAGATTGTTTCAAAGCCTATACTTTTCAAAAAACAAAACTACACCTTCTAGTTGTTTCAAAGCATTATCAATGCATATAGATTTAGATTGTAAGCTCTTGCTCACTAAGTTAATAGCAAACAAAATGTCATACCAAATAACCACACCAAGTAAAAATTTAAAATTATCAAATGCCATGACTAAACTTTCAACATCACTTTTTGTCATAACATTATCACATGATTCATATAACTCCAATAAAGCTAATCTTACTTGTAGAGCTTGAAACCTAATAGCTTTGACACTATTAACTCGACTTCCCAACGAGTATTAGATAAAAATTTTGTGGTAAAACAAGGAACATTATCAAGCAAATTCTTCCATCTCTTTGTAGAACTAGAACAAGGTATACATGCGTTGCAAAACTCCAAAGAAAGAAATAGCTTTCACACATGAATGAGCCATATCACTAACCACAAGATTAAGACTATGACAAGAACATGGCATATACAAAGCTTTTGGATTTATATCAAGCAATTATTTTTGAACACCTTGATGTTTTCTTTTCATATTAGAACTATTGTCATAATCTTGACCTCTCACATTATTAACATCAAGAGTAAGAGAATTTAGGGAATCTATTAATTTATCAAAGAGTCCTACTCACCAACGACGAGTTGGCCTAGTGGTTAAGCCCTTGATTACCGAAAACGTAGAGGCCTTGAGGTCACGTGTTCAAGTCGTGTTGAGAGGGGTCTGGTCTAGGCCATAACCTGGGGGGGACATCTACGGTCTTGAACCTCCTAGTCATCAAAAAAAAAAAGAGTCCTACTCCGGATGTGTCATCTACCTTTAGAAACTCAAAATGTACTCTTATACTCTTACTTTTTATTTGATATATCCACACATCGTATTATTAGAGTCATTTGCCCTTGATGGTTCACATCCGGTGTACAATCAAGAAGGAGAGAAAAATATTTTGCATTTTTAATGACTTTTAAAATTGAAAGTTGAACATTATGAGCCAAAAGAGAAATACACACATTTTGAATATTATGACCAAGATAATGATGATGCATTTCAAGGTTTTGAATGCGACTAATATGATCTTGGATTATCAAATTAAATTCTCCAATCATTTCAATAGCTCCTAAGAAATTACCATTGTTATCTTGGTGAAACTTTTCATTTTTTCCTCGAAATGCTACCGTTTAGTAAGAAATTTAACAACCACAATTATTCTATTTAAAACTAGACTCCATTTTTCTTTTGCAACTTCTTGTTGTAAATTATTAATTGTTATATTTTTTTTTCAAATCTAACTTTCAACTCATTCAAAGTTTCCATGTTAACCATTGTTATTATGAGCATTAACTTTTGTCACAAATTTATGTAAAGCACCTCTTTGGGATTGAATAAACAATTCATCTTTTTTTTTTTCTCTTAGGAGTCCTGATGCAATTACAATTTAAAAAGTATATGGAAGAATAGCACCTGTATTTTGAGATATAAACGTTTGGCTCTCCAAAGCCCGAAGGATTGTCCAAATGTTTATAAATTACTTCTAGAACAAAACTTTAACTTACACAATCAAATCCAGAAGGAAGAAACGTTTTAAATTACATAATTCAAACAAATGAAGTAATTCATAAATCATAATCAAATAAAAAAAACCAACAAATAAACAGAGAATAAACGTTTTCTTACGTTTGTAGATGAAGATATGAAACGTGTTTGTGGATGAAGAGATGAAGAATTAGAGAAGATGATAATGAGAGGAGGTGGAAAGATCCGGAGGTGAATCGTCTTGACTAACATAATTTTTTTATGGACCCCTTTTGGATATGGGCCCTAGGGCAATTGCCCTACTTGCCTATGTACGTAAGCCGGCCTTGTTTCCATGGTGGTTCGACTTCGGAAGTCATTGCGGCAGAGGCAAAAAGTTGAGTAGATTATTAGGGTAAATCAAGGATTAGTTCTTCTCCAAAACCAATATATCTAGTCGTCCCAGTTTAGTAAATTAACAATCCCCATACGTTAAAACCAGTTTGATCGTAGATATTATTTAGGATTAAGTTCTCATTTGTCCTAAATGGGTAAATTAAATTCTCATTTGCCCCCATTGGGATAAATTACTATTTTACTCTTAAATCGGGTTATATAGTTATATTTTTTTTGTTTCTTTATTAATTTCATAAATATTGGCTTTAATAAAATTTGGTTCTACATTGGATTTATAAATTACTAAGTTTAGAATAGAAAGCTTATTTGAAATTTTATAGCATTGGTAGTAATCAGACAGTAATTAATGAATTTATGAAATATTATGCCGGATTTAAATCTGGATGGTGACATAGTAAGAATTCACTAGTACAAATCACTAAAATATCAATCATGGTTAGAAAGTTTGTTATCTTCTTTTTTTTTTTTTTCTAGTAAATAGCATGCATTATGAAGATTTGAACAAATATATGACAGAGCAGTAACTATATAATATAAGCACAAATCATTAAACTACTACATGTCATAGTCTAAGGGGAGTTTATTGGTTCATGGATTTTAACTGATTTAAAAATTCAAAACAAAATCATGTGTTATTGGTTCATTGATTTTAAAATATTTGTTCAAATCACGTGTTATTCATTCATTGATTTCTAATTACAAGTTAAAATCATGCGTTATTCGTTTAATGATTTAATGTTGGATTTCAAAATCCACATTAGATTTTAAATGGATTTGAAAGTGAAAAATAGAAAGATTCAAATCCGTGGGTAAACCATGTTATTTAAAAATCTATTTGTCTGATTTCAAAATCAATAAAAATTTCCAAATTCTATATTGATTTATAAATCAATGAACCAATAGAGGACCCTAAAATTTGTTATTCTGAAGCTAAATCTGTTTTTGTTGATATTGTTAATAATTTAAATTAATTAGAACATATTTTAAATCCGTTCCATTCTCAAATCTTGTGAAAAAGGGACAAAAGTGATTTATTCCAATTTTATCAAACTATCCCAAGGTAAATGCTTCACTTATTTGTACGTATTTGTACATTTCCAAACGCTTCACTTATATGTACGTATTTGTACATTTTTCAAACGCTTCACTTATATGTACGTATTTCCGATTCCAAGGAACATATGTTGAAGAAAGCTGAAAATCTATTTGAGAGGAATAAATTTAATATAATTATGGCGAGAAACTGTTTTATATAATATAGCAATCTCTCTAGCATGGTTGTGTCCAATGTCCATCCAAAAAAGCACAAGCAAAAAACATGTCGAGACAAGAGCGAGGTTCTTGGACAGATGATCATGCACTAAATTTAGTATCAGATTCAGTGATATTTCAACTCTTCTTTTCTAATAAAAATAAAAATAAAAGTAAAGCTTTCGAGGGTATAAAGTTGGCTACATACACCTCTAAGTTATTCTCTATAATAACTTAGTGGGTATAAACATAAAGCTTCTTTATGTAAAAGAAAGATATGTATGTTCCTTTTCTTCAATGATATTATTATTTAAACTATATCTTTTTTCGTATAATGCATCCATCTGATTCTGATCGTGTACAAAAAACATGAACCCTTCTTTTGTTTTTATAAGCCTATCAATAATTTCAGTCTTTCAACTTGTAAGCTTCTTCTTCCTCTCTTTTTCTCCCAAACCCAAAACTTATTTCTCTTTTCTTGCAACCTAAGTTAGCTCCTCTAGGTTACTTTTGATCTTTCCCTGAAATGCGTCTCAAAATTTTCCCCTTTTTTGTTCTCTTCTTCTTCTTTTGCTTCAACAACAATCAATCATGGGGCTTGATGAGTTCGAACCAACAACCTCAATTCTTCAAGCTTATGAAAAAGTCTCTCTCTGGTGACGCTTTGGCCTCTTGGAATGTCTCTGAACTTGGTACTTACTATTGTAACTTCACCGGAGTAAGATGCGACGGTCAAGGGCTAGTCACCGATCTTGATCTTTCCGGTTGGTCACTCTCCGGGATTTTCCCAGATGGGATTTGCTCTTACTTCCCAAACCTCCGTGTTCTTCGTCTCTCTCACAACCATCTCAACAGAAGCAGCAGCTTTCTCAGCACCATCCCTAACTGTTCTCTGCTTCGAGAGCTAAACATGAGCTCTCTTTATCTCAAAGGCACTCTTCCTGATTTCTCACAGATGAAATCTTTGAGAGTCATCGACATGTCTTGGAACCTATTCACCGGTAGCTTCCCAAACTCGATTTTCAATCTCACCGAGTTAGAGTATCTCAATTTCAATGAGAATCCACAGCTTGATCTCTGGACTCTACCGGATTATGTCTCTAAGCTCACGAAGCTCACACACATGCTCTTGATGACGTGTATGCTCCATGGTAATATCCCAAGATCCATTGGGAATTTGACTTCTCTTGTTGATCTTGAACTTAGCGGAAACTTCCTCTCCGGTGAGATTCCAAAAGAAATAGGGAATCTTTCCAACCTAAGGCAGCTTGAGCTTTACTATAACTATCACTTAACCGGGAGCATACCGGTGGAAATCGGTAACCTCAAGAATCTTACGGACATCGATATCTCGGTTAGCAGGTTAACGGGAAGCATACCGGATTCAATCTGTAGTCTTCCAAAACTCCGAGTGCTTCAGCTCTACAACAACAGCTTAACAGGTGAGATTCCCAAGTCACTTGGCAACTCAAAAACCTTAAAGATTTTGTCTCTTTACGACAACTACTTAACCGGTGAACTCCCGCCAAATCTCGGATCTTCCTCGCCTATGATTGCTCTTGATGTCTCGGAAAATCGCCTCTCGGGTCCTCTTCCGGCCCATGTTTGCAACTCCGGTAAGCTTTTGTACTTTCTTGTCCTGCAAAACCGGTTCTCTGGCTCGATCCCCGAGACTTATGGGAGCTGCAAGTCCCTCATACGGTTTCGTGTTGCGAGCAACCGCCTCGAGGGAACCGTACCACAAGGAGTTATGTCTTTGCCTCATGTCTCCATCATCGACTTGGCTTACAACTCCTTAATCGGTCCAATACCTAATGCAATCGGAAATGCTTGGAATTTGTCAGAGCTGTTTATGCAGGGTAACAGAATCTCCGGTGTTATTCCTCACGAGATCGCTCATGCAACCAATCTTGTGAAGCTTGATCTTAGTAACAATCAACTGTCTGGTCCAATACCTTCAGAGATCGGAAGACTCAGGAAACTGAACTTACTTGTGCTACAAGGCAACCAACTAGATTCTTCGATACTTGAATCGCTTTCTAATCTCAAATCTCTCAATGTTCTTGATCTGTCCAGTAATCTTCTCACCGGAAGAATCCCTGAAGACCTCTCCGAGTTGCTCCCAACCTCAATGAATTTCTCCAGCAACCGGCTCTCTGGTCCCATCCCTCTCTCATTAATAAGAGGAGGTCTTGTAGAAAGCTTTTCGAATAACCCTAATCTCTGTGTTCCGCCAACTGCTGGTTCATCCGATTTGAAGTTTCCGATGTGTCAAGAGCCTCGCCGCAAGAAGAAGATGAGCTCCATCTGGGCAATCCTTGTCTCACTCTTCATCCTAGTCTTAGGGGGCATCATGTTTTACTTGAGACAACGGATGAGTAAAAACAGAGCAGTGATAGAGCAAGACGAGACCTTAGCGTCTTCTTTCTTCTCCTACGACGTCAAGAGTTTCCACCGCATAAGTTTCGACCAAAGGGAGATTCTCGAAGCTCTTGTGGACAAGAACATCGTAGGTCATGGTGGTTCGGGTACGGTCTACAGAGTAGAGCTTAAATCCGGAGAAGTAGTTGCGGTGAAGAAACTATGGAGCCAAAGCAGCAAAGACTCAGCTTCTAAAGACAGAATGCATTTGAACAAGGAGTTGAAAACCGAAGTTGAGACCCTCGGGAACATTCGCCATAAGAACATCGTGAAGCTCTTCAGCTATTTCTCAAGTTTGGATTGTAGTCTTTTGGTGTATGAGTACATGCCTAACGGTAACTTATGGGACGCTCTTCACAAAGGCTTTGTTCATCTTGAGTGGCATACTCGTCATCAAATCGCGGTTGGAGTCGCTCAAGGATTGGCTTACCTTCACCATGATCTCTCGCCCCCAATCATTCATCGCGACATCAAATCGACAAACATCTTATTGGATGTAAACTATCAGCCTAAAGTTGCTGACTTTGGCATTGCAAAGGTGCTACAAGCTAGAGGGAAAGATTCAACCACAACCGTTATGGCTGGCACCTATGGTTACTTGGCCCCAGGTGATGATATTTAATACCTCTTTAAACCTTATATTATGAAACATTACAATGCTTTTAAACAACGGAAATATTAAACAATGAGACCCTCGCTAAATATGATCGCCATAGTAACTTGAAAAAAACTTAGAAAATGGTTGTTTATATATTTTTACAGGTTAAAAATTTTACAAATTATTTCCATGGAGTTAATTATGATAAATTTTATTGAAAAAAGCTATTTTAACCTCATCCTTTTTCAACAATTCTAAAAATTTCATTTGATTGTGTTTTTTTTTTGTAAAATGTAGTTCAATTTGTTTTTCCTTACTAACCAATTGATGATATGCATTTGGAAATGTCAGAATATGCGTACTCATCCAAAGCAACGATCAAATGCGACGTGTACAGTTTCGGGGTTGTGTTAATGGAGCTCATCACGGGGAAGAAACCGGTGGATTCGTGTTTCGGGGAGAACAAAAACATAGTGAACTGGGTGTCAACAAAGATTGATACAAAAGAAGGATTGATTGAGACACTAGACAAGAGATTAGCCGAATCATCGAAAGCAGATATGATCAACGCTTTGCGTGTGGCTATCCGTTGTACCAGCAGAACTCCAACAATCCGTCCTACCATGAACGAAGTCGTCCAGCTTCTAATTGACGCAACGCCTCAAGGAAGACCCGACATGACCTCTAAATCCACAACCAAGATTAAGGATTAAATATTATCAGATCATTTCACACAAACAAGACTCTATTCATGCTTTCTTGGTGAAGAGGTGTAGCGACAGTTCGTATAACTTCTAAAGATATCCTGTATTTAAATATATATTTTAGAAGAAACTGCTTATATAGTCTTTTAATACTTCTATGTATTTTAACATCTATCCTTTAAAGAGTTTGGTTATTTCCGGTTTTGCTTCTCCGATTTCAAATCAACATAAGCAAGAATACTATGAATTTTTTTGTAAAAAAAATAAGAAAGAATACTATGGATCGATGATCATCATTCAGACTAGAATTTAATAGCTGCTTCAAAATAACGCATAGAATCTAAATGTCTATGTAGACCCACTAATGAATCATGATAATTCACAAGCTCTTTTTTTCTTGTGGACTTTCAATTCGTCATTCATCTTTATTCATCAGTGAGTGGAACTTCTTTTTCGATTGCATGGCATGGAATGGATTCTTGATTTTCATTTTTATAGACCTAAAAAAGGGAAAAAGTAATATAGGCTATACATACATGTGTGTGTCTATATATATTCATCATGATCCGAATACGTATGATCGATCGATGAGTCGCATCGTCATATTTGTCTCTATATATCAACAAAGGGACAACGGAGAAAAAGCAAGAGGCTCATTTTTATTCTGTCAAGCTTTTCATTATAATATTTGAAATGGTCATTTCTATTAAGCATTTGATAGTGAAATAAACGAGTTATATCACTTCTTAATCAATCAAACAATGATTGCTAATTATTATGTTAATATTTTCTCATTGATTCATACAATATAAATATGCAAACCATTATGTAATGTTTGTTAATAGTCTCTCATCACTTGAAAATCTATTGGTTTGTTAATATACGGATGTCATATCACTCCTCCTATGGCCTTTCATGTTTCGAGCTAGCAGTTCGAAGAAGAATGTAAAGTCTATAATAGATACTTGTGCCTTTGCAAATATAATGCTTCCATTGCGTTTTCTTAAATATGTATTATAATGGCTTGTCTGAACAAGTTTTGTAAACGTGTTTTTAATAGCATATGTATTCAAATTATTTTCATATAACACCTTTTTTTAATGATTTTATACCTAGTCTGGACGAACTTACATATGATTATGATTACCGATAATCATGATTGTTGGGGTAATCTTTTATAGGATATGTCGGCCAAGATATTTGTTTCAAAATGTCTTTATAATGAAAATGTCACAATAGCGTCTTGGGTTACGTTACTTAGATGACATGTGGTGTTGTATTGCATGTGACACTAGATAAGTGATTATATTGAGCATGTCAAGTGGTAGGTTTGGATTACACACCGATATTGACTAAATGACTAATGTGGTATCGAAAGCTTACAAAGCAAGAGATCATTTTGGTTTGATAAAAGGTGGATTAGGAAGAAAGGTTTACCAAATGTAATTGAGAATGGTTAGGGGATTTCTAACCCTATTTCTTTTTTCATCTAAACTCTATTATAGAGTAAAATCATTTCCCACCCTATTCTATATCTCACTTTAGAATAGAGAAAATAATAGGATTACTTTATATTTGGAGTAACTCTAGTTTTTCTAATATTATTTTTAGAGTATAAAATATAATGATATTTTAGAGTAAAAACATAGAGAAATACATTAAAAAAATTTTAGAATCGTAAAATAATTTTGGACGACGATTTCTTTGGATAAAACAATAAACTGCAAAAAGGCTATCTTTTGGTGGAGGAGGAATACTGTAACGCCCGTTTTCGTCCGTAACGGGGTAGACCAAGGGTGAATTTTAGGGAAAAATTGCGGTTCACTTGGTCAAGGGTAGGAAAATATCAAAGGTGGTCAAGAAAAATCCCGAGTGACCGAGCCTGGGTAGGAATTCTTCGGACATGACCGAGAATTCCGATGATATTTGGGTGAATCATCGACCTAAAATGAGTTTTTGAGTGAAATTCCGAGAAATTCGGATCGAGTGAATGGTTATTTTGACAAAGCGGATTTTTTGGACAAGTCTGGTCGAGATTCAGACAAAATGGTCGAGTGGGTATCGATGAATTCGATGATCTGCGCGATAATGTTTGGACGGATCATTATAATCCGACTAATTGGATCGAAAATTTCTGCGGGAACGGTCATCTGCTCGAGTGTTTTGTTGGGAGCGGTTATCTGCTCGAATGTTTTGGTGGAAACAGTTATTGTGTTAAGTTATCGAGGATCTTCGTGCCAATGGACGGGCGGGCACAACAACCCAACTTATCTAGCGCGAGAAAATGAGCGGGAGTGGTATTCTTTGGTAAGAATGCGTGGAAAAGGTTATGGGTGCAGGAGTGGACGACTATTGGGCGGTTATGGTAGTGAAAACTAACCCAAACACTCTATAAAAGGGAATAGGATGAGGAAACGCGAGAGATGCACTCCTGAATGGAGATTCTCTCCCTTAGGGAGAATTTTATCAGAGAAAAAAAGAAAGATCGATCATGATCGAGAAATGATTGATTGGTAACGACCGAGAGGCGGTCGATGGATGATCACTGAAGATCGAGAGGCGGTCGATGGATGATCACTAATGATCGAGAGGCGGTCGATGGATGAATAGTAACAATCGAGAGGCGGTCGATGGATGATCGGTAACGACCGAGAGTCGGTTGAGGGATGATCGACAGGCGATACGGAGATGATCGAGAGACGATAAAGAGATGATCAACATGATCGAGACTACTTACTTAGTGGTCGAGACTGACGAGTAGTGAGCGATATTGATGATGAATTATCGGGACATTGAGGGGCGGTTATCGATAGACAATGGTTATCGAGTGTTCGAAGGGAAGTTACTATGTGTGTTCAGTGATCAAAAGTGACAATCAGTGGATCGAGACTGACAGTGGCCGACCAAAACCGACGAGCGGTTACCGAGAGTGATGATGCTGATCATCAATGTGGTTGAATCTGTGACCATGTTTGATGGCTGGATTCGTAACATCTATCATGTTACTTAATCATGTGGGGATGGTTGGCTTAGTGAGTAAATATCGAAGAGAGGTGTTGGATGGATGATCGGTAGTCGGTGCAAGGATGCCGTGATTGGTGGCCGAGATAATGGGAATTCACGACATTGGGATCTATTGGTAAAAGGTGTGTATGGCATCACGCGGATCAGAGTGGGATCAACGAGCACTACTGGAAAAAATCGTTTTACTCACAAAAAAGTGAGTTTTTAGGTACAAGATTTGTGGTAAAACGTGGGAAATACCACGATTTGCTACGAATTATTTCCATGGGTATAGCGTCGTGGGTAAAAATTTTTTTATGGCAAATCGTGACAAATATTACCACGATTTACCACGAAAAAAAACATGGGAATAAGAGTCACGTTTACCCACGAAATTATTCGTGGGATCCACCCACATTAAGTTCGTGGCATTTCATCGCAACCATAGAAATATACCACGATTTACCATGAAAAAAACGTGGGAATCATAGTCACGTTTTGTCACTAAAATCTTTGTGGGCCCCATCCATGTTAATATTAGTAGCAATTCGTGGTAAAAATGGATATATACCCACAAATTTTTTCAACGCATTCTGTGAGACATCAAATTACCCACGATGTTTGCAATGGTATTTCGTGGTAACGCGTTTGTGGTATTGCGTGGGTAACCGTGGTTATTTAGCCACGAATGAAGCGTGGCAATCCGTGGATATATTGAAACTGAGTGAAACTGAATAGAACCGGAGTAATGCAGATAATGAGTAAAGGTTGATGATCCGGTATACTGTAGATTCTGAACATCTCTCTCTGTTACTTGGTTACGTGGGGCTGGTTGGTTGAGTGATATGTGGAGATTGTTTGGTTGCATTAATCGGTTTATTGAGAAAGAATAACTAAGTCATTGGAAAACGGTTCAAGGGTGACCAAAGGAAAATTCAGACTCTATACTTGCTAACGTTTAAGTAAAGGCATAGATGGCTAAGTTGTTGGGGAACAAGTAGATAATTGGAACTCGTTAAAGAATTGATGGAATTAGTTAAGTTATCGGCTTAAGATAGTTGAAACTATGTTAAAGTTTTTGCAAATTAAAGCGAAAAGTTTTTGGTGATTTGGTCATAATGTGACTGGACATGTTTTGCTTGGCCACAGTAAAAAAATTCGGGTCGGAGTGTCTCAAATACCTTTCTTCTAGGAAATATATTATTATGAACTTAAAGACAACTTTAGAGGAGGCTTTGAATGATGATAAAACGATTCATGACGAGATACCAACAATCAATCAAAAAGAAAAAGTATATCATGATGAACAAATTTACTGTAGACAAAAGAATATGAATTTATGACCTTTATAGATTATAGCCTTGTAATTTTCAGTGCAATTCAAATAGAAAGCCTTTATCAGAAAAAAAAAAAGAAAAAAGAAAATGAATTTATGGTTGAAAGGAAATATGAAAATTCAGAAACAATTCATGTTGTTACAAACCAATGACAAGCCATTAATGATATAACCTTTTTCTTTCAACTGTAGCGATAAAGGGAGGAATCAAATAAAGGAATCAAGGTTATTGCTATACGGTGTTTTCATGATATTTTTTTTGTCAAGAAATGTGATGAATTTTAAAGAAACTTTACGAAATTCAGCTTCTCATAAGAAGTGCACGATTTTGGATAGCTTTGTTGTAACAACGATTTTGGACGATACTTAAATGAGATTAACAATTTTTCAAAACAGAAAATTCTAATAAGATGTTAAACGAGAAAAATATGTCTTATTTTGAAGAATAATTTTGGCGAATGACAGAATTTTGACCGATAAATCTTTGTAGCGTAGAGTATGAAATATTCTCAAAACTAGGTTGAAATATTCGAAAAACAATTGCTTTTCATGTCGAGAGACTATTTTTTGAATAATAATATTATGGAAGTCTAGGACGTTTTTAGGGATTAACTGTTTTATCGATGGATCATGGAAGGTTTCTGACCTCTTCTCAGGCTTGGGATAGATTTGCACACAAAACAACGTTCACGACGCCCTAATGGGTTCCAGAAACATATACAAGATATTATCACCACTCCATTTGAAATTGAAAGTCCTGATATGGGCAATGAAGTACTTATTGGCCCATCGAAAACTTGAACTGTTCAGAACTAGCGAAGATGGTGCATGCCCCAACAGAATGGCCAGCGTTCTAGATGTATTTAGACGACTACAAGACGCTTAAGGATTGTTTTGCAACATTCTCGGTGTCTTATATACCATGTCGTTTTAGCAGATAACTTAGCGGTAAGTACAAGAATATTATCGCGTGAGGTGAGCTATGTAAACTCGGATCCTCCAGTTTGGATTTCCAAACCGTTTTAAGTTTTAATCGAATATTGACAAAAATATATATATATATTATAGTCTAGGAAATGTTTTTGGTCTCCCAACGAATAAGTCCTGTAAAAAAAAGTTTTATGGCAGTGAATATAGATATGAATAAGACATATATATATGCCAATATATAATGAAAGATTTTAGAGGAGCGTGACCATTCTATATTAGTTTAATTCTTCAAGTTGGAGAGGAGTGTGACCATTTTTGTCCAAGATTCCTGCAAATTCACCCTTTATAGCCTATCTTAGAATCTCAATATGGCGAATATTTTATTTCATTTAGTGTAAAAAATTCTAACCAAAAGGAAATATATTTTTAGTCATGCTAATTGAAGTAACCATAAGTCCACAAGTAATGTTGACAAAATCTTAGTGAGAAAAAAAAAGATTTAAAGTTTTTAAACGGATTAATCATTATTGTACTTGAAGAGCTGATCAGTGATTGGATTCTCGAAATGAATCGTGGTGAGTATATGATTCTACTAAGTTGCTTCAGGGGTCCACAAAGACGAATACGATTCGTTGAAGCAACTCATAAATTGAAAAGTCTTCTCATCACTTTTTATTTTCTTTATATCTTTTGTGAAATTAGTGGGCACTCATCAATGAGTACAAAAGAAAGAAGAAACGGTATAAAGACAAGAAAGAACATTGATCAATTTCAATGGAATATCATGACATGACTTCAGAACCTGAAAATGGAATAAGTTTCATAGGAAAAAAGATAGATCCATCAAATACTACAAAACTCAAAATGAGATTCTTGGTGGTTCCTATCCATAACCGTAAGCCGTGTTTTGTAGGGTTTGAATTGTGCTTTAGAATAGGGTAAAACGATGTTTCGATCTATATATATTATTTTGTAAATATTAATTGCAACTATTTAGTTATATGTTAGTAAAAGGATGGTTGTTCGAAACATTATTTTATTATATAATAGTTAAAAATTGTAAAATATTTTTTTGTCAATAGCATCAGTGCGCAAGTTTCAATCCGGATAGTAACACAGATACGACAATAACACAAATCACTATGTTACATGTTTTGTTCTCTAATTTCTTAAGATATTATAATTAAATTGAGGAATAAAAATTGAACAAGATTCTTTTATGATATCAGGACTACTTAATTTGATCACTGTGAATCTTTCTAATGAACAAGAAAAAGAAATATATTTTTATAGTTAACGTTGATGTTTGTAACAATCAAAGTAAATGATAAGAATTACCTCTTATGAAAAAGCAAGTTTGAATCTTTGTTGTTTATCTAGGAATATATAAGATTTTGCATTGGCCATGAAAAGAGTATCTAATCACCTAGAGAGGTAACTCACATGAATTATGAGGTATGATTTCAATCTAATCACCTAGTGAAGTCAAGAACATTGTGACTTTATAAAAAATAAAATAATGGGGTTTGATGTTGGGAAATCTACAACCAATGAAGTATGGATATCCTCTGCAAATCTCATTGATCAACAATCACTTTTTCTATAGATGGTGCCTAGTGTTGAAAAATATATATCTGAGTACTTAGTTTGACCAATTAAAATCGATTAGAAAATGTATGTTCTTTTCTAATGTCTAAGTTGCTCTTGTTTTGTCCTTCTAGCACTTGTTAGGAGCATATGTTCCAACTTGTTATCATTAATAGGTTGAGTAGATAAGCTTTCTTGGCCGTGAAAATTTGAGTTCCCTTGACTTTGATAAGAGTAGTGGTATTTGGGATTGAATAGATCTATGTATTTGAGCAAAGGTTTCTTGTTGGTTCCTCCCATTTAGTATCCTAAATGGACGAACTTGAGGTAGGTACACTTGATGTTGAGGATTTTAATATTGTTGCTCCGATAAGAAAGTTTAGGTGTTGGTTGATACCCTCCTTGTCGTCCAACATAATTCAATTTTTCATATTGTTCCTCAAATTCCCTTCTTGTATCTTTGGTACCTTTAGTATCATTCACAATCGATAATCGATATTTTGCTCATTTTCAAGAAATTGTCAAGTTTAGCATCAGTTCCTAAAACCTTTCAATTTTTAATTACGTCTCTAAAGTCGTCATGTCACAATTCTCACCATGATTGCCATTGCTTTGAGCTAAATTAGCCTGTAGCACTTACACCATCTTCAATATCAATTCCATTTAAGTTACCATTGCTACCAGTATCAAGGGCCATCCGAAATGGTGGAATGATGCGCTGATCCAATATATTCAATATTGACTCTCTCAAGAACCTATGGTGTGGATTAGCTCTAGGTTAACCTTTAAATCTTTCATAAGCATAATACTGAGATTTGTTGTCATTTGCTTGAAGCTTGAAATCTTATTTTCTAGTCTAATCGTCCTTGATTTAGAGAACAATTTAGTCAGGAATGATCTCTTGCACTCTTCTTATGTGTGAATTGAATCTTGGAGCAAAAACATTTCCCACTAATGATCTTTGTATCTAAGGAGGAAAGAAAACAATCTCAATTAGAGGTGTCTCCAGCAATCTTACTCATACTTACGGTGCTAAATAAATGATTAAATTGGTTCAAATGGTACAGTTCAATCTTAGACCGCTCAATCTTACAAGATCCGAGATCTAGCTGCTCAAAGATCCTTCCGAGTTGGTTGTGTTCGTGCTCCACCGGCTCATATCTAGAAGTCACCATCTCACGGCAACAAACACCGATGAAGAAAGCCACATGCATCGGAAGCATGACATCTCTCCGAACCTCTCGGGCTACGGTCACGATGAACCACCGGCTACCGGGTTGCTCCGGCGATACCGTAGGCTACCTCTCTCCCCTCTGCAGGACTGCACATCCATCAGAAGGCTAAAAGCATCTGTGTCGATGGAGATTTCGTCAGGTTTTCATCCCGACCAAAGCTTTTTACCACCAAGACTGAACCTTGCCGAGACCTTCCCGGGAAATCTCTTCGTCGAGCGCCGCCGCGGCCAAGGACTCTGCGCCGCCGTCACCAAAGGATTGCTACGGCGAACTCTCGAGTCATCAGGCCTTGGGCCAGAAAATCTTCAAATTGTTAATGGACCGGCCTTAGTGGCTTGGTCGAGTATTGTTCTGAAATCTGGAAAGCTGTTTAACGGGGCTGCGAGCCCATTTATTTGTTTTCTCTTCTGATGAAATATGCATGTGCTCCTATGGGTCTTTGATTTTTATTTTAATTAAAGGCTTGACCCAAAAAAAGAAAAAAAAATTGGTCCAAATGGTCTAGTGTCATGCTAACATTTTATAAGTTAGTAGAGTAATCGAAGAGTTGTCTTGACAGAGGAGAGAAAATATTTTTTTTGGTCAATTGGAATTTTATTAGAATTAACAGGGTGATACACCTTTTGAAATACAAAAGCCGACGAGTATAAATACTCTCATAAACTAAAACCAACGGAAAAGAAATTGAAATTTCCTAGGAAACTAAAGCCAGCGGAAAAAAAATTGAAATTTCCCTGGAAACTTAAGTCGGCGGAAGAACTTAAAAATCTCCGGAAATTTGATGATTAAACTTAATCCTAAAATCCAAAAAATAGACACCTTATATAAAATAGATTGATAAAAGGTAGACCGGCCACTCTTCTGAGGGAACTACGAAAGAGAAGTACCAGGATGCTCTCAGCCAATCCCACCGCACTAACTGACTTCTCCTATGCCAACGAGAGCTAATCTCTCCACACCTAGTAGCCAAGACATCTCCATCCACCACGAGAGGAAACCGACAAAAATCCATACACCATCATTGAAATAGGCTGAGACTGCGCGACACTACGCATCCGTTGAAACCTGGAAATAAGTCTTTTAAGGAACAAACTGTTCACAACTAGAACAAGAAAGCCAAGACAAGGACGAAGACAAACTGCAAATTGAAACACACTGAAGACATCACATAAACAACTCGAATAACAGTCGCAAACCCTCCACCACATAGGCAGCCGGAAAAGCACTTACTTAACAAAACTAGGGGTGGGTGTTTGGGGTCTCGTTCGCGTTCGGTTCGGGTTTTTCGGGTTTTCGGGTTTAGCCATCTAACTCCCATTCGGGTATTTGACATTTTTGGTTTGGGATCGGGTTCGGGTTCCCTCGGGTTCGGTTTGGTTTGGGTATTTTGTTTCGGTTCGAGTTCAATCGGGTTCGGTTCATATATTTGGCGACCAAAGTAACCGAACCAAAACATATACATCATAACTGTTTTAAATAACACATTAGGAAAATAAAAAAACATAATCCAAGTAAACAATAAATCTCTCAAAGATAATAATCCAAAGGAAACCCAATGGTACAATCCAAATGAACACCACAACACACTACACTACAAGAAGAAAAAGAAAGCAAGAGCAGAAGAAGAAGCATGGACTCTGATTTTAGACAGTGTCGAATTCCAATCCAGAGTAAAAGATGCTTAGTCCTAAAGCCACACAAAAAAAGAGAAAAACAATTTGAAATTGGAAAGCACAACATATATTTTAAAGATTTGAGAAACAACATCACAATATGAAAATAAAATCCAATACTAACCAAACAAGTTTGTAGGCGAGTTGCTAAGTTGGAGTTTATTTTCTTTGTACATTTAAGAACTCAAACTCTGAAAACAATAAGGCCAAACAGATTGTTAAGCAAATACTAAACAATTAACATATAATACAAGAGATGAAAATGTACCTTTTTCAAGATTATCTTCATATTCAACTTCAGCAAATATTTGTGCATTTGTAAGCACTTTTGATTCATACCTAATATCTTGTTTCATCCATTGCTCTGTACACATTAAAACTTTAACCAAATAGTGATTTAGAGAATTCCTATATGGGCATATGATTCTGCCACTCGTGCTAAATGCACTCTCAGACGTAACAGAGGACACTTGCATCACAAGTACATCACGGGCAATCTCTGATAAAACTGGATATGTGTGACTATTGAGTCTCCACCAAGATAGTACATCAAACTCTATTCCAACCATCAAATCCACTTTCACAACACTTTCCTTCAGATAAATCTCCAACTCATTCCCTAAGTCTTCAACTCCTAACTCATTTAGCAACTCGCTGTACCTGAATTCAATCCTCTTTAAACCAAATTCATCATCTACCAATTCTTTTTTCTCATTTGAAAGCTGAGAAGATTGAGACTGTTGGGAACGTTGAGATTGAGATGATGTAGACTTACCAAATCTCTCATTATATTCTTTAAATAGACCATGAAGAACATTGAAAACAAACTTATACATTTCTTTACTCTCCACAGTATCTTTCCCATACAATTCCTCAAAACACAACTTAGCAAATTGCATCTTCTTCCTAGGATCAAACACAGTGGCCACAATCAACATCTCATTCATGTTTTTTATGCCATCCCAATACTTCTCAAATTTTGCTAACATTTCTCTTGCTTTTGTCTTCAAATCAGAATCTAAACTATAACTCAGCTCTATCAGATTTGTGGCAATGTTCACTATCTCACCATAACACTTGTATAAATTCAGAGAAGAAGAAGCTGACACTACTAATGTTGAGTTGTAAAAGATCTTAAGAAACTTTGCTAACCTTGAAATTGCAGTCCAATCAGTCTCTCTAAGAGGTCCAACCCGTTTTTTTCCATTGTCATCCTCCAAAAAATAATCGTTGTACAGCTTGTCTTCTGCATACATCCTCTCAAATGTAGCCTTAAACTTCATTGCATTTGTTAACATCAAATAGGTTGAATTCCATCGAGTTTTAATGTTCAAAGGCAAACTACCTCTTGTCATCTTAAGAGAATCAACTCTAAGTTCAAATGACTTTTGTCTATTTGTAGAGGATCTAACATAAGAGATAACATTACGGATTGCAGAAATATTCTCATCTATTTCAGTCAATCCATCCCTCACTATCAAGTTAATAATATGAGCACTGCATCTGACATGTAAAAATTCACCATCTAACACCAAAGAATCATAAGAGATTAATGCGAATTTATGTAGAAACTTCATCAAAGCTGTACTATTAGCTGATGCATTGTCAACAGTCACACATAAAACTTTTTCTATTCCCCACTCAGCTAAGCAGTCTAGAAGAACAGTTGCTATTGTCTGACCTTTGTGATTTATGATGTACTTAAACCCTATTATCAGTTTCTTTAATTGCCATAATGAATCAATATAATGGGCTGTGATGACCATATAACTAGCACCTGTGAATAACATCATTAAACAAAAAAAAAATTATAGACAAAAACCAACTTATTAAAATGCAGAAACTTAAAAAAAAAAACATTATCGTTAGTTTGACAAGTCCAAATGTCTGTTGTTAGTGAGACTCTTTGCTTGTTTGCTAAGAACCATTCCTTTAAAGATGCCTTCCTCTGCACATACATCTCAACGATGTCTCTTGTTACTGTCCTTCTTGAAAGAGGTTTGTATAAGTTGACCTTGTGGTGTATACACAAAATGTTAGAGTTAGAAACCAAACAACAGAAATAAAACAAGAAACAAGTTATCTTGATTTAGAGAAGTGTCTAACCTTTTTGCAAAAGTGTCTCCAAGCCACACTTTCAATGAAAGAAAATGGCAACTCCCCTAACACCAGCATCTCATTTGATGCTTCTCTGAAAATAGTCTCAGAGATTCTTGCATCTTTCAAACCGTCTTCTTCATTGATAACTGGCTGTCTCTTAGCTTTACCATCCTCCCATGCTAGGAGTTCTTTGCAGATCTTCATATGCTTTAGCATGTTTGAAGTACCTGACTTGGAATTGCATGAAAAATCTCTTTTGCAATGATGGCAGGTAGCGGAGTCACGGTTATCTCCTTTCCTTGTGAAATGTTTCCAACAATCTGACCTTGCAGGGATTGGCTTCTTTTTTGGTTGAGAAGTAGCTTCATTTGCTTTCCGTTTACCTCGACTAGTCAAATCCGGCAACTCTTCTTCAATATCTTATTTTTCTGTTTTTTTCTTTTTGTTAAAATTATCTTGATTTGGAGATGCTGATGAATCCATCTAAAAACAAAACAAAAAATATTAGAACTACCGAGGATATCAGCACAAACATTAGCAAACAATGAGTGAAAGATTAAACAAAAAAACAAAATAAAAAGAACAACAACGTTTTAGTATATTTTAATATTGTGATCCGTAATATAAGAAAAAACAAATTCAGTTCCAATATTGTGATAAAAGTAAGGTTGCATTGATATAGGAAACACAAAAGAGCATAAACAAATCTATTAATGAAAAATAATGGCTAAATTACAAAGATTATCTCCAATAGACGACAGCATCATCATATGCGTTGTATAAAACTCTATTATTGCTTTTTCTTCACGTGTAAAGGCTAAAGACACATATAAGTTTGTTTAATTAAAACAAGGCCACATTTTTTTAGACAAATTCTAGAGGGTTATTGAACTTATTGAATTTGTTAGCTAGCGAGTAAAACTTTTTGAAGGAAAAAAAAAACATTATGAAAAACTTGGCTTGTTTTTTTCCAATAGCTAGCTTAAAAGTCGAAGATCAAAGGATAAATGTGAACATTTTGACCGAATTCACCTATAATATTCCAAAAAAAAAAAAATGGTGGTTGACAGATGAAAAGTTGGAGATCAGAGAAGCAGCAGAAAACGAAGAGTCCTTAGGCCCAACTCAAATCATTCACATAAAACTAAGATATGAACAACACTAAATCAAAAACTATTAGTACAACTAAATCACACTCACAGCCAACAATTTACTGAGCAATTGATTCTAAACTAGCAATAGAGAAAACAGAGAAGATAAAGCATGTAAAGATCTAAGCTTTCAAGTTTCAACCCAAACGAATCATGTAAAACAGTGTTGATAAATTGAAGGGAAAGGGAGTTCATACCTCAGAGCGATTTCTAGAATTCTGAAAAGGAGGAGAGTAACAATTTTGAAGATTTAATTGATCCAACTTTAGATTTAGATTAGGTCTTTAGGAAGTTCTATCGTCACTTTACTTTTTTTTTTCTCGCAGCCGAAGGAAAACTGGGAAAGAAAGGAAAGAAACTAAACTAGGGTTAGACAACTTAGGCTTAATATATTTTTGGGTTTTTCGGGTGTACTTCGGGTTTTCGGGTATATCCGAACCCGAACCCGAACTACTATAGACATAAGATCCATTCCGGTATTTAGCAAAATTCGGGTTCGGTTCGGATTCGGATTTTTCGGTTCGGGTTCGGATTCGGGTTTCGGGTTCGGGTTTCGGGTTCGGATATTTTGCCTATCCCTAAACAAAACTCTTTTCATCCAAACACAACTTTTGTACAAAAAAGCACTTACTAAATAAAACTCTCTTCGTCCAAACACAACTTTTGCACAAAGAAAACTGTCGCAAGACTCCAAAAACTGACCAATAAGCTTCAGAAAGGAAAATGTTATTTTATATGATTTTTATATTTTTCCAATTGTTATTCTGATTAATTGTTCAGAAAATTTATGACGAGTTCAGGACTAGGTTTGTTTTTCTTCAAGTAGAGACTAGGTTAAGAGTTTAATTCTAATTTGAGGCTGAATCAAGATCAAATTTAAAGTGGGGCATTAAATATAGTTCTGTCTTAGTGGCATTGAAAATAATAATTTTCTCTTTACCGTAAGAGAGTAGAAATTTTTTGAAATATGTAAACATATTTTTCCTTGGGGAGACAAAACGGTGTCTCGAACCGGAAAACAAAATTAAAAACTAACACCAAAAGTTTGCAACTTTGAAAATGGCTTCTCATCTTACAACCTTCTCTCTCTCTTCTCTTATTTAGCCGTTGCTTTTTAACTAAATCCGTTCCTCATTGTCCGTCAATACCTATTCTTCTGTTTTCAATCGAACCGAGGAAACTGAGAAAAAAGTTGCGAATTCACCGCCGCCGCCGTCGTCGTAATCCATCATCGGCGGCGGCGAGCGGTATAAGAACCGGACTGCCAGTGCTGGATTAAGTATGACGCCACTCTCTGTACTGAGACAGTGAGTGAGATTGAGATTGGGGGAAAAAGGCAGACAGGTTGGAGCCAGGCAAAATCTATTTTCTATTTTATAGTATGAATAGATTTTAATCTTTTATAGCGAACACAAATTTTAAAGCATTTTCTGGATTTTGTGTTTTTTTTTGGGGGGTTTTCTTGGTGACATTTCGAATGGGGAAGAAGAAGAAGATAGATAGATAGCATTCGTCGGTGGTAATGTTGAAAGAGAGGAAGAAGATTTATGTGAAATGTGAAATTATGCCTTTTCGAAGAAGATTTTGCTTTACTTTTCTTTGAACCAGAAATGTGAAATCTTTATTGTTTTGTCCCTATTGAAGACTAACATGAGATCTGTACAGTTATGGCCTCTTCTGATTTTGTTTGTGTGTCTCTCATTCTATGCACTATCTATCTGTTTAGTCTACAGTGATTTTAGTATGATAAAAACTAGATAAGGGAAATGTGAGGCGTTTAGGGGCCTATCTCACGAATCATAAGTTTCTCAGAGAATCCTAATTAGGGCCAAATCTTATACGAGCATTGAGGTTTCAGGTGCTTTTTGGGCTAGAAATGCACCCCATTTATTCTGAGTAACAAGCAGACCTGTTTTTTAGTAGATCTAATTATTTATTCAAACTCTTCTAAAAGCAGAGTAGGGGATTTTTTCAGAAGTGGCCTAACTTCTCCACAAGCTTATTCTCTATTTCCATCCTCTTCTTCATCAACAAACCATAGGTGGAAGCTACATTCGCGTCTCCTGCTTTTACCTTGAGTTTACAGTTCAGAGATGTCTTCTCCAATTTCCCTTCGTAGAGATATGAGATGGCCACAAAGCTTCCTTTTTTGTTGCAGAGCCAGCCATGAGCAGCTCTCAGTGCAGCTCCAAGTGATGCTGAATCTGTTGTTGCACACAAACAAACACTTTGTTTATTCCATAAGGAGATCATGCAAGTAAACAAGGAAGCTGCAACTTGTATGTATGTTTTAATTGTTACCAGGCCTTTGGACAGTATATACATCACATCCGAAGATTGCTGAGATCAAACTCAAGATATTCTCATTAGCGGATGCACCTCCGGTGGCTATTATTCGGATCGGAGGGGAAGGCATACCAAATCTCTCAGTATGAGCCCGTTTTGAAAGAAACTGACCTTCAATCAATGCCCTAACCTGACAGGAAACAATACATTGGGATGAATCACAAACTATGTAACTGGGTGACTGCATAGAACAGTTTATGAGAGTGTGTATGTGTGTGTGCACTTGCTTACCTCTGAGGGAGGGTCGAACTCATCGACCTCTTGTTCTTTCACACCCTTAAGAGACTCACCAGAGAAGTTCTCAAGAATGTAACGATGGGAGCCAACTAAGCATTGGTAAAAACATTAGTAAAGGAAGCTTATAGCATTTTGCCGCGAGCAATGGCATGGAAAGGAGAATTACTCAAGAACATACCGGGAAGTGGGGGGAGAATTTCATTTTCAGTGTAGTAGAAGCCGAGTTTCCCATCTAATGGATCCAGTAGTGTATTTAGAAAACAAAGAACCTGAACATATTATAGATGGACACCTGAAGCATGAAGGATTATGAACTAGCAACTTACTGTTTAGTGGCTGTGTTTGCTGCAAATACTTATTAAAAACATCCCAAGATCCCTCAGCACAACGGTCACGAATTTCTGTAACGGAAAGTCGCATATTCTTAGTTGTCTCAGAGGATCAAACAAAGCATAAGAACAGATAAGAGTGGGAGTTTGCAGTCATGACTACCTTCACGGGTGAGAGAAGCATTCTTGTAAACCAACATTACCATGTAACTCTCAGGGTCCACGGGATTAGGGAACACCTGGCCCTCAAGACTGGGTTGATGTTCTTTGGTAATCCCAAATACCTGTAGAGTTTACAATGTTTGACATGTGAAATGGTAAGAATACTAGTCCCTTTATGATATACCTAATTAGAAAGCTCGACAAGAATCAAGAGACATGCCGTGTCACTGGTCCCAAGACTGATCGCCAGATCTCCAGGAGTACTAAGAGTTAGACCTGCAAAACATTTCAGAACATTGTATAACCTCATCGGCACCTTGTATTTCATATACGAATACAGACAGAATCAAATCGTAAGATACACTTCCATTCCATCATAATTGTTGCACTTGCTACTCAAAAGCTAAATATATAAAGTGTGAAAATGTATAGGAACTTCTCCCCAAGCTTCTGCTGTTGAATATGTACCTGCCAAGCTATTAGGATTATCTCCTGACCACTGCACAACCACGCAGTTCTTTTCAAAACCGAACCTGCAACAAAACCAAAAGAATCTCTGAATATAACATGTGAAACTGCTTGAATCTTAAAGTTTAGTTTAAATGCATAGAGAAACATCCGAGTATTATCATGCACAGTGGGTATCACTACCCATTCCATCTTCTTTTTAGTAAGTTTATAAATCCGGTTAAGACATAACAATCCTGATCACAACCGATACTAACCTCTCAACAAAATACTGAGAAATGGAACCAGCAGTAGCATAAGCTGGTGCTAAATTTCCAAGTTTTTCCTCCAAACCTGTAGCTGTAGCCTGCAAATGAAGCCTATTAGGAAACAGCCATTTTTGGTGTCTAACTATATAGCCTCAAAGTCCGATCACAACAAACCTCTAAAGCAGCTTTAGACCAACATCGTTTCTTTATATCCATCAAATTCATCCCAGCTCCATCAGTTTCATCAATCGAAGCATAATCTCCTATCAACAAAGACGCCATAAAGGAGCTAACAAGCGAAATCCGCTCCGTGCTCTTATACGTATCTTCCTGTGTGGTAAAAAGCTTCCGTATCTGCGGGCCAGTGAACCGCTCATAAGCACGGGACCCCGTGATCTGAGACAGTTCCATAGCTCCTCCCACAGCATTCTCGATCTCTTTACACTGCATTGTGGTACTACTATCCATCCATATGGGAGATTCCTTAACCGAGAAAGCGTTTTCGAGTTGTTCCTTCAAAGATCTCTTTGAATCGAATGATCTCAATATCTGAGAACTACCCTTTGACCAATACACACTACCGTGTTGTTGCCCGCTACCGGAAACCGCAATGACTTTACCGAAATCGAAATTGGCCTTAGAGAGCTTCTGGAGAATGAAATCAAGTGCCTCCACCCACATGAGAGTTGGGGACACAATTCTTCCATTCACAGTGGTATCTCTGTAAACCCCATCTTTGGTTTTGTAATGAGGAAGATCAGAATCAAAATGAACGAGTTCAGTTTTGACAATGTTTAGGTCTGAGTCCAACACAGTTGCCTTCAAAGACCTTTAATGACAACAAACAAGAAATAAGGAATCACGATTCAGATCGATCAAACTAACGAATTTCAAAATAATCGAACACGGATTATGATCAAATCAGAGAGATAACATAGGAATAGAGTAATAGTTAAGGAGGGGGGACATACTGGGTAGAGCTGTCGAATCCGAGGAAGAGGGAATCGGGAGGAAGAGAGAGATCCGCCATTGTTGATTGATCCAGAGTTTCACAGGTCTCTAGGGGAAGAAGACGAGATATGTGTCGTTTTTATAAGGTTCGTAATTTAAAACAGACACTAATCGTATTTGGATAAGAGCGGAGGTAGCATTAGTCATTACTTCCGAATATTTAGAGACTAATTATGATCAGATTGGATAATTTTGTTGGGATTTTTTTGTTTTCTAACCTTAATTAGGTATTATCCACGTCATGTACACAATTATATTAACAAGAAAAAACAAATCATGTTGAAAATAATTTTAATATCAATGTAACGCAATAAAAAGGTTTATAAATCTAAAACTTTTATATTTACATTTGTTCCTGCGACAGTAATTTTATTATATAACTAGATAAAAATCTGTGTCATAATCTTATACTATTTAATTTTATAAATAATCTTATTTTATTAAAAAGTAAATATATTTTATTACAGTATTAAGAATTTTCATTACATTTTAAAGTATGTGTTTGATTTTATAATATGTTTTAACACACGACTCAAAATTAAAGCGAACTATCTTTCAGGTCACCGGATTGAATTGGTATATGATTATAGGTCAGTGGTTTAATAATTAGACAAAGAAATTATCATTTACGTCATTCATAAGTTTATGCTTATATATTTGCGGTTTCAATTTAAATTTTATAATATATGAAAGAATTGTTTGATGTTGAAATGCATTTAATATATGTTTATACTGTTTAATTTTTCAATTGAAAACACAATGCATTTAATATAAATTGAATCTTTATATAGAAGCTTTATTAATTAAAATTTTGAAATATTTAACTTTGGTAAGTTTAGTTAAGATAATATTATCTGAAATGCCATATTCGAATAAAAAACTTTCAAAAATGTCAATACGAAACAAAATTTCGGAAAATGTCATATTTGTTACTGTTATCCCAAACCAAATGACTAAAACGCTCCTAATAATAAGACAACGTTACCCTCTATATTTTCTTTTTCTACAAATAACAATTACTGAAAAAGAAAAAAATAAAAATAAAAATAAACAACATCAAAAGACACATCCAATGTCTACTGCTTCACTTTTTAGCTTCCCTTCATTTCATCTTAAATCCCTTCTTCTTCTCTATTCTTCTTCTACCTCTTCCCGATTTGCCCATCTTCATCTTTCGCTGATCCGATCTCCGGCGCCGAGGAGTCACTTGTCTTTTTACGCTTTTTCAGCAGCGTACATGACCAATACTAACGATGCCATAGTCTTGGGCCAAGAATGCAAGAAGGTATGGTTTGAGCCACCGGCAGACAAGACGCTGTCATGGGAGCATAATAGACAAATGAAAGAGATAGCTACATTACATTGAAGCTCAACTTTCTCAATCTCATCATCTTCTATGTTCCTAAGCTTCTGTAAATTATGTCCACAGCGGACATGTCCCTCGGGGATGTAACACGTTTCTCGTGGACATATTTATATTTTCTTGTGGACATAATATGATTACTCGTGGACATAATATTGTTTATCGTGGACATAATATGATTCTTTGTTCTTATGCTTCTGTAAATTATGTCCACGCGACATATCCTGGACGAACATCGCTTATCATGGACATATTATGTTTTTTTGTGGACATAATATGTTTACTCGTGGACATAATATTGTTTATCGTGGACATAATATGATTCTCGTGGACATAATATGATTCTCGTGGACATAATTCCTTTCCTCGTGAACATAATATTGTTTGCATGATTACCTCGGACATAATAATGCTTTATGGACATGAAATTATTTTAAACAATTGCTCGACCAACCATTTGTTATGTTCAGTGGGCCTCATGACACATCCAGGTCAACGATAAACATGATATCAGATCCAAGGATAACCTGTTTCTAGTGGACATAACCTATTTCTCATGGACATAGTATTTTTCCCGCGAACATAACACTACAAAAATCCTATGTTCACCCGATACCAACAAACATAAAAAGTTGACATGTTTTTTTATATTATATGTATTTCAGAAATGTCACTGCATAAATTGCCCATCATGAGTATTTTTTCCACATTCGCCGTCTCTCCTGTAATTTTTATTCGCACCTTCTATTTCATACATCTCAACAATCTTTTACACATTTTTGAAATCACAAGTGTTATTTATCGTTTTTTGGCTGTTGTTCGTGGCATTTGGTATTTTCACCTGTTAATCTCGCTTTTCCTTTTCCTCCCTCCTGTTCCAACTGAAGAAACAAAGAAAACTTGAAAATTTCCTAGTCGACCTAAATATTGAATAATACAACATTGGATGAGATACAAAACAACCCACTGCTTGCCACTCATGAAACCCCAACAAAAAACTTCTCAGGATCATAAAATCTGATCCAAGAGATCTATCTTTTTCTTTTCTACAGATTTGAGAGAGCGAGAATGGGTATAGAGAGAGAGATTGTTATAGAGTTTTTTGTGTGTTTTTTTGCGGCCCGGAGAAATGATGATGATAGTCTTCTGCTTCACAATGCCAATTCCATATTTTTTGTTGTTTCTAGTAAATGTCAAAGTCATTTAACTCAAAGGGCAAAACAACCTTTTTACTCTCACTAGAGTCCATTCTACAATTCTAAATGTGGCATTTTTCGAACATTTGCCTCTCTATGGCATTTCATGAAAGTTTTTGGTCAAATATGACATTTTAGAAAAGAAGTCCTTTAGTTAATGTATATATATATTTGACAATTAGTTTCTGAATAATAAGAATAAGTTGTATATGAAATTAAAAGTGTTCGGTAAGAAAGATAGTAGAATTAAATAAATAAAAAAGATAAAAAATGAGAATATTTGTGAGCTTGACACGTAAACACCAATGACTCTCTTTTAATATATAGAGGATTTGAGTTGTTAGAAGTGGACATAATTCTTGTTCTTCCGTCCCGTATCCGTTTCCAAATTCTTATGAGAATGCATTTTTGATATAAGACGAATTTTGTCTTCCGGATTAAAATAGGATAGGATGGGAACGGAAATTCCCAAAATTCTGTTTGGGAAAAATACAAATATTAATGTATATTTTATAAATAATTATATATATATATATACCATATAATATAATAAAACTAATTAGCTTCTTTATTCCAATTACTTTATGTTTGGTTATCTAGATTGTATTATGTTTCTTTGTATTTGAAGTTTTAAATATTATAGAACATACTTTAACTTTTTTTTTCTTATTTAGAATATACCTATGCTTAATAAATTGAAAGAAACATATTAAATACATGATTGCAAGGTTCTTTTATTTTAATTATAACATGTTCTAAGATTTTTTTTATTTGGAAATTTTCGTTCCTACCACATCATGTCTCAGTTCCATCTCATTCCCGTTTCGAAATTCAAAATAAACATAAATGAAACATGTTTTTCTATTCTCGAAATTTTCTTTCCCCTCCCGAGTTGCTGTTTGCCCACCCACTTACATAGTCTTGACTCTTGATACGAACATGGAGATACTAGGATGATTGATACAAGTGGAATGGAAAAGTTTGTTGGTAAAGGCCTTTTTTGCTAAGGTATGTGCAAAGACGTCATAGCAATTTTTGCAATAAACAGAATGGAGTCTTCGAAATTTTTGAAGCCCACAACTTTATTTCTTTGCAGAGATTTATTTTTATAACTTCTAAACTTTTGGATTTTTTTTTTCAAATGTTGTGCTATGTTTTTGGTGATTTCAAATCTGGAGTTATTTGATTTACTTCTTTTATTATTTTTCTAGAAAATTTAACTTTTGGTTTTTCGTGTTTAAAATTTATAACCCTTTAGTATCTAACCAATTTTTAACGAAACTAAATAGAAATTTATTAAAAATAACCAATTCTTATCAAAACTAGACCAAAACTTAGTAAAATGAATAAATTTCATCGGACTAACCAAAATAATAAAAATCAAAACTTTCCAAATACTATAAACACGAAACTGGAATATTTTCTTTATTTTAAATCGATTCTCATGTACAAGAGTTGAACCGGACATATTTTTTCAGTTTAAACGCGGTTCCGATTCTTCCATACTCGAGTTACCTATAACCCAAAATAACCGTCCAAACCGACCCAAATACCCAAATACCCATGCATAGGGGTGTCAAAATGAGTCCAAATTAATGGATCAACCCAATTCAACTCAAACCATAAACTCAATAGGCTTGGAAATTTGAGTTATAATGAGTTAATGAGTTTAATGAGTTATGGGTTTAATGAGTTGGGTTGAAATGAGTTTGATTAAAATGGGTCTATGAGTTTACCAAACCAAACCAAATTAAGAATATAAGTTATAATCTTGTGTTCTTATTCTCCGTCGCTTCTCTTCCACTTGTGTTCTTAGGTTTTCATCTTCTTCAAGCTCATAATCTCCTCACTTCTCTGCTCATCACGATGTTGTTGTGTAGGGTTCGGAAATTTACAGTGAAATGACCCCTAAGACATTGATTGTGAATGCGTAGATCCATTGCGACTAGGTTTTCGTCTTCTTCTTTTTCGACGAACGAGAAAATGGGTCTATGGGTTGAAATCTTATAATCCTTAGTTTCTCACTCTCAATCTCAATCTTTGATCTGTCAAAAGCTTTGTTCTCGAGAATCTCGGAGAGATACGGAGATTCCAATTCCTTATTGATAATCGAAGAAGTCAATTGCTACCGATTCGCTTTTTTCTCTCTGCTCCGTCGTCATCTAGGATTTCATGTAAGCTCTTATTATCTTTTCATTGTTTCTCAATTTCTCTTTTTTTGATGAAATTTTGCCATCTGGGTTATGTTATTGAAGCGCTTGGTGTTTGAATTCTTCTTACTAAGACCTACCTTGTTAAATTGCTCATAGCTTGTTAAATTCTTCTCATCTGGGTTATGTTAGGAATTTGCTCACCATATATTAAATTGCTCATAGCTTGTTAAATTGCATAGCTTGTTAAATTGCTCATAGCTTGTTACATTTTTTTTCTGAAACAGTTTGCTTTGCATCTTTTCTGATGGATCATGAAAAGAACATCCTCCTACTAGTGGTGGGCAATCATCAACAGGTGCATCAGAATCTAGAATGATAGTAAGTTCTTCTAATCGTTCAAAAAGAAGTAGGAGATCATCTATATGGAATTCCTTTAAAGTAGAAAAGGATGAGAATGGTGAAGAAAGGGCCTATTGTAAGAAATGTTCGAAGAACTATTTGTGGCTGCCACATAGTGGAACAACTAATTTGTTACGCCATTTCAAAATATGCTCAATGGATGTAGAAAGAAAAGAAGTGAAGATTGATGATAAAATTGCTAGGGAGAAGTTCAGTCGGGTGATTATTCGACATAATCTTCCTTTTCTTGCTGTTGAATATGAGGAGCTTAGGGATTATCTTAGTTATTTGAATCCAGATTATAAGTGTTATACTAGAAACACTGCTGCTGTTGATGTGGTCAAAACTTGGGAGAAAGAAAAATTAAAATTAAAGTCTGAGTTAGAAAAGATTCTGAGTAGGGTATGTTTGACTTCTGATTGTTGGACTACATCGTTTGGAGATGGATATATAGTTTTGACTGCACACTATGTTGATGCAAAGTGGATATTGAATAGCAAAATTCTGTCATTTTGTGATATGCTTCCTCCTCACACTGGTGATGCTTTAGCCAGTAAAATTCATGAATGCTTGAAGGAGTGGGGAATAGAAAAAAAAGTGTTTAGCTTGACTCTGGATAATGCTACAGCTAATGGAACCTTGCAAGACATACTGAAAGATAGGCTGAATTTAGATGATGATTTGCTATGTCGAGGAGACTTTTTTCATGTGCGTTGTTGCGCACATGTTTTAAATCTTATTGTACAAGATGGGTTACCTGTTATTGCTGATGCATTGACTAAAATCAGAGAGACTGTAAAGTATATCAAAGGCTCAAAATCTAGAAGGATTGCATTTGGAGAATGTATAGACGGTGATGGTGAAGTCATTTTGACTTTGGATGTTCAGCATAGATGGAATTCTACTTACTTGATGCTTGAGAAAGCCTTGAAGTATGAGCGTGCATTGAATAGGTTTAAAGTGGTTGACAAAACTACAAACATTGTCCCTCAAGTCAAGATTGGAAGAAAGCAAAATTATCTATGAGATTTTGATGCCTTTACAATATTAAATGTCAGGGAGAAGTTATTCAACAGCAAACTTATATTTTGGGCATATATGGAAGATTCAGTGTTTGTTGGAAGTGAACAGGCACCACGAAGATGAGATCATTAGAGAGATGGTTTCGAAAATGAGGATGAAATTTGATAAATATTGGGAGGAATATAGTGTTATTCTTTCAATGGGAGCTATTTTAGATCCTAGGATGAAATTCAAACTTTTAAAGCGTTGTTATGATGAGCTTGACCCATTTACTTCACAAGTAAAATTAGATTATCTCAAGAGTAATCTTTATAAACTCTTTAATGAATATCGGAAAAAATTTCCTTTGACTCCAGTTGTGAGTTTTTCAAAAGCAGGCTCTTTTGTTTCTGAACAAGGAAGAAGAAACTTAGGCGTGCAAGATGTAAGTTGCTATATTTGCAAGATTAAATTTGTTTTCTGTTTATTCTAACATATTAAAGTTTTGTTGATATAGGATTTGTTCGACTTAGATGATGTCCCAGACTATATGGAAGAAGGAAAATCGGCTTTGGATATGTATTTGGAGGATCCAAAGTTAGAGATGAAAAGCCATCCTAATCTGAATGTTTTGCATTATTGGAAAGAAAACAGATATCGTTTTGGCGCGTTAACATACATGGCAAGTGACGTGCTTAGTATTCCCATCACAATTGTGGCTTCTGAATCTTCTTTCAGCATAGGATCTCAAGTAATAAGTAAGTACCGGAGTCGACTTCTCCCTAGTAACGTCCAAGCTTTACTTTGTACCCGGTCTTGGATTCATGGTTACACGGTTGATGATGAAGGTATATGACTAATGATTATTGATTTATTTGCTTTACTTAGATTAGTCTATGCATTTACTAATATATTTTCTTCTGAAATTGTAGAGAACAGTGATGATATGGTTATTATTCGATCAGCACCAAATACTGAATGAGAATGATGATGATTTGCTTTTGCAGTCTTGCTGTTCTGTCTTTGCGAGATTGTTGTTTTTATGTTGTTTCTCTGTTCTCTGACTCTATGTTTTGCAAAGGTTTGTTTGCTTTCATTGGATCTGTAAATCCGTGAATTAGATTTGGTTTTTATGTATTGGTACTTGGTAGAGTCTATTGTTCAGAACTATCTTCGACGAAATGGCCAAATGAAAATTTAATCTACTTTCATTATTGTCTTTTGCTACTTCATCAGATTTGCAATTAACTAAGCGTTCCTTTTATCATGTCTAAACTATAATGTCAAGACCTCAAATTCATAATTCATTACTCTGTGTTCTGTTTTTGAAGTCACTCTCAATTATCTTATGTCAACGTCTCAATTATTTAATTTTAAATAAGTACAAAATAAATAATGCAGTACATGCCCCAGTCACTCTACGGTGTCATAATGCCGATTCAAATTCGATAATTTACTTGTAAAAGACAAGACATAAACTGGTGATTATGATGATGATGATCATGATAATTATTAATTATAATTAATTATGATTATTATTTAAATTATTATTTATTAAATGGGTCAACCCATTTAAACCATTAACCCATTAATTTAGATGGTTTATAGATATACCCAAACCATTTGCTAATGAGTTTGGTTAACTCATTACCCATTAAACACTAAATCAATGTGAGTATGAGTTGGTTTGGTTTGGTTTATCCATTTTGACACTCCTACCCATGCATAACTACTATATTTCGTAAGTATGAAAGAAAAAACCACATGCTTTTGTATTAGCTTTAGACCTTTTAAAGCTTAGGAATGTTATCCCTCTTGATCAGTCTTAGTCTCTTAGAGTGTATCCAGGATTTGAATGATTTAAGACATAATCACAATGATTCGTTCATTCTACGGTGCGTGCTATTAAATATAATATGAGCTTGATCACTTTTCTATAACTTAGGGGATCGGATTGTCAAAACCTATTCGATCAAATTTTCCAACCAAAATTAGAATATTGTCTTAACCTACCAATTATGGGTGTTAAGTTAGAAGATGTTTAAAAATGTGAATTTAGTAACTTTAGGTAATTAGCAAAAATAGTAAAACCTTGATGGAACTATATCTTACATGCATACGTTGGATACATTAGTTTTGTTTTCTTTTGATCATCACCATAGTCCAAGTTTTTCTTAGATCTTAATCATTTGTTGAGTTTGCCAAGTGTTTATTTTCCTCATTATTTATTCATTTACTTTCTGTTGCATATTTTACTTTCTTAGTTAAATTTCCCTACATTAATTTATTGCTTTTGCTTAGTCATTGAAAACCCAAACAACTAACTAATCATCGTTTTAATATTATAGCTCGATTGTTATAAGTTGGGTGTGACCTTTGTGCATACGATAACTTTTTCTACTACCAAGTCATTTAATATACATTGCGGATAATATTTTGGATATTAAAAACTGAGCACATTATATGTTTTTGCCATTACTTAATTGACCGATCTGTTTACTATTGGATTGTCAGAATTTTGACTTTGTTTGTGGCGAATTAGATATTTTAAGTCTTCATACTCCTAAAGTTGAAGAAAATATTGAAATATATTTGTTTCAAGAATGTAGACGGAAATGTATATATTTTTTTCTTCTTCTTTTATTTGATAACAAATGGTTATTCGGACCGAAAGCTGACTTTTTCTTCTTGAGTAAGTGTAGTGGTTTCTCAGATTTTTTAATAGACAATACTTTGTTTATTTGCTAAATAGAAATGATAGAATTATGGATGGAAATCAAACTTGAAGAACTTGACGCCATGCCTCCAAAATTTTTACTGCTAAACCACTATTGATTAAATGTTATCTTGTGTAACAAGACTTTGAAAACTCAATTCTCTTATTCACTTTAAGACTTTAGCTTTAGTATAAATAATAAAGTTTTTATATTTTTTATGAAATACACCAAAAACGTGCTTTTCAATTGGTCGACTCTCTCTTATCAGAATTTGATATCAAGTCCGTGTGATAAAACATCAAGAACATGGTCTAATATAGTGGAAAGAAAAAATAATGGATGGTAATAGAATCGTTGAAAATTCAACTATCTTCGACCTAGTTCAAAAGGGATATAAAAAGAAAAACCGTGATTGGTTCCAAGCTTGGCTGAAAAATCAAAAGGCAAAATCTATGAACGAGATTAATTGCCCACTAAAGCCTCTTCTGTTATTGGCACACTCTTCTTGATTCTTGTCGTTATAGTTAATTTACTAGGATTCGGTGTGGTGAACAAAATATCATAAAACTTGGTTCATATTTGATATTATAGAATCATTTGTATATTTTTTGTCTTATGTTTATGTATCAGGGGTTGAAATGTCTTACAAATCTATATTTATGTTTCTATGAATCCGTATATTACTATTTCAAAAGCAAATAATTGAGTTTCAATAGAAAGAATGACTTAAAATTTTAAAATAACAACTGAAATTTTCATATTATGTGGAAGCAAGAAACTAAAATAAAATGATAAGTAGTGGTGGACCTTGCAACCTAAGATCCAGGAAGCTACAAAGGAGAGCCACCGATAGTGTGTCCATAATTATTCTCCCACCCATCACAGAAAAGTTAATTTAATTTATCACTCTCGGTAAATTATAATCGTATAAGCCCCTACCCCTACAGTAGTCAACGTTCCGCAAATGGGTCTAAACATATCCAATTTATAAAAATTGAAAGTCCCAATCTAAGCAATCTATTCGATATTAATGAATCTCAAAGAAGCACAACATAAAATACTTCTTCCCTTATGTTTTAAAAGATGTTATTAAAAAGTTGCTTTTTTATTCTATTTGATTTTTCCAAATTTTGATGTAATTTTTATTATTATTTTTTTGAAACCATTTGTATTATGCAATCTATTTATTATTGGTTAAATTATTTTTAATTATAATGATATATAAATATATATAAATTCAAAATATATAATATTTTGTATGATTTATTAATCTGTGTTTTTAGCTCAAACATTTTTTTAAAGTAAACACTAAAGGAAGGCAAGAAACAACAAGATTTTATCTAATCTGGATATAGACTCTCGTGATACAGTAGACTTGGTATCGAGGGAAGCAGCGACGTGGATAGAAGCTCAAAAAAACGAGGAGATACAAAAATGCAACATATCCAACAAGGACGAACGCAGCAAGTACAGGTACCCGATGTCATATTGACGGATCCTGGAAAGGGACAAAAAGTTTATTAGGGATGGGCTGGATTCGCAACCAAGACGAGGATCCTAAACTATCGATGGGTTCTAGGAGCATTCGTCGAAACTTGTCTCTGCTGCATTTGGAACTTGGGTGATGTAATGTATGGTGGTCAAGTAGCAACTATTAGTCAATTTTCTCACCGATTGTGCAGATTTAGAGTATATGGTGAATTTTCCAACAGACTGACCTGCTTTCAAGATGCACCTGAAAGAAGTGGAGAAGCTCAAAAGAGCCTTTAATATTTTTTTCTGTCAGTAATCCCTCGATTTTCCAATACGGAAGCAGATAACTTAGCTCGTAGTACTAGAGTTTTTTCACACGAGGTTTGTTACGTAATTATTATTTCGCTGTTTTGGATCTCTAAACTGTTTTAATTTTTACTATATTGTTGAAAAAAAAAGAGTAAACACCAAAGGAGTATAATAAATACATTAATTAAAGAGACGGACAATAATGAAAGTGAGAGAAAAGTGTGTGCAAAAATGAACCCGATAATAAAGGATAAAATATAGGAAATAATTTAAAAAAAAAAAAGAGACACAAAAAGGATTAGGTGTTGAATGTGGTGTGTTTATTTAAGTGGAGAAGAGTCCTTCACACTCCATACATACTACCTTTGGCCTCTTCTTCCTATTTCCATCATAATTAAACAAAAAGCAGTCTCGATAGATGGAGACGAAAAAGAGCATGTTCGTTGAACAGAGCTTCACGGATCACGAGATTGGTGATACTAACAAAAACTTTGACGAAGATGGCCGCGAGAAAAGAACAGGTAAACTTTTATTTTTATTTTGTCGACTCACCGTTATCTCTTAACACCTTATATATACGGTATGATACATACAACATGAACACGTCATATATGTGTATATGTAACGGGCAAGTAAGTCTCAATTTTGTTTGTGTTAGCATGAACACATACATGCGTATATTATTTGAGTTTTAGCACGTCAAGAAAGTTTATACGCAAACGTGAAACATTAATAAAAACGAAATTTTCGTTTGCGTTTTAAGTTTATACTTTGTAGAAATATTTTATTAATTAATAATTGAAATTATTTTATCTTTTAAAGATGTGAATTGAATGTTTCTCTTACGTCTTAACGAACGTAGAGTTTGTGTGGTTGACTGAATTAAATAGGGACATGGATGACGGGGAGTGCGCACATAATAACTGCGGTGATAGGATCGGGAGTGTTGTCGTTGGCGTGGGCAATCGCACAGTTAGGATGGGTGGCAGGACCGGCCGTGCTAATGGCTTTTTCGTTCATAACATATTTTACATCAACCATGCTTGCCGATTGTTATCGTTCCCCAGACCCTGTTACCGGCAAACGCAACTATACCTACATGGAAGTTGTCCGATCCTACTTAGGTCATTTTCTCCATCGATCTCTCTTTTTTTTTTGTGCTTTGGTATCTTTTACATGTTTATATAGCTTCATTCCGAAGAACCGCTTTTGAATTCTTTTTTTTTTTTTTGCTGAAATATCTGCTCACATCTATTTTTTTCCAATGTTTTAAGAGTTTTAATGATACACCAAATGACAGCCAATATTAAGTTTCATGAATTCTAGTTCAAACTCGATCTGTGAATACTAAAAGTTTACATTACAATATATTCCCATGACATATATGTATATAAACAAATGCTGTTTTGTAGTAAATATTATGTGAAGTTTAATTTGTCTTAAACTTGGCATGTTGAATTCTACCACCATCCCATGTGAAGTGATCATTCATTCTTTCAACATCATAGTCTCTTGTGGAGTCTTCTCTTTGTCCTCACCCCACTTATTATTCTATTCCTTGTTTTAAAAGTTAAAACTATCAAAAGATACTCTCCCCTCTACCAATTCTCAATTTTTTTTCATCTTTCTCTCTCTTACTTAACATTTAACATTTTAATTAAGAAATTGTACAAAGAAAAAAAATTATGATACTGTGGTTCAGACACGGAAGATCTAAGAACTAACAAATTTTTTGATAAAGACCTCTTGGAAAATGTCGTGTTGTGGTCGGACAGATTTCATTTCTCTTGTATAAAAGCGTCAACTTGACTTCCCCTGAGACAGCTTCTTTCTTTTTTTTTTCTTTTTTTTTTTAAGTGTGACAGTTTTTGTTTATAGAGTAATTTTAGTATTTGTTAAGAATTGATGATTTTATATATAACAGCGATATCTTATAGATATATTGATGTTAAAAATAAACAGGAGGAAGAAAAGTGCAATTATGTGGATTGGCTCAATACGGGAATCTGATTGGAATAACAATCGGCTACACAATCACAGCTTCGATAAGCATGGTGTAAGCTTTTTTTTAATTCAATTTTCTCTTCTTTTTTTTCTTCAATTATTTCTCAAAATAGTCAAAGTCAACTATAGCAACCTCTTCTTTTTCTTGACTTACTTACTACAAGCATGTTTATTAGTAAATTTTAAGAAAAGACAAAATATCTCATGATTTTATTTATTCTACCTTTAAAGACAAAGTGTTATGATAGGTAGAGTTGTGCTATATAAAATTCCAAAACTCTCTTTTTTTGTTAATTATTTGATGCAAATGAGGTAACATATTTTGAATTTAATGGAGGGTGGAATCAAAAGAGGGAACAATTTCAAGCATTAAAGTAATGAAGAATTGAGTTAGATCTAGCTAATAGGATTATTGAGTTTCTGAATTATAAATATTACCATATAACTGAACTAATTGTTTTAATATAGAAGAAAGGAAGCATCACACTAACGAATTTAATGATTCACTGAAACAGGGCAGTGAAGAGGTCGAATTGTTTCCACAAAAATGGGCATAATGTGAAATGTGCCACTTCAAACACTCCCTTCATGATCGTATTTGCAATCATCCAAATTATTCTTAGCCAAATCCCAAATTTCCACAACCTCTCTTGGCTCTCCATTCTAGCGGCCGTAATGTCCTTTTGTTACGCCTCCATTGGCATTGGTCTATCCATCGCCAAAGCGGCTGGTAAACAAGATATACATTCTTATGTTTATAGTAATTTCAACTTTTGAAAGAGTAAATCCTAATGGTTTTGAAGAAACAAATAAAGGTGGCGGTGAGCACGTAAGAACGGCACTGACAGGAGTTACGGTCGGGGTTGATGTATCGGGTTCCGAGAAAGTATGGAGAACGTTCCAAGCGATTGGAGACATCGCATTTGCCTATGCATACTCAACTGTACTCATTGAAATACAGGCAAGTAGTCACTATTAATGTCCTACTGCTATTTTGTAAGCATGTTGAAGGTTGAGTTAATGATAGTAGGAGTTAGGGAGACAGCAACAAGTGAGAGTCCAAATGAATTGAATTGTGTGCTGTTTGGTCGCAAAGTAAACGTCACTGCATGGACCTACCCATTAAATAGGAAGAAAGTTATTATAAATAAGTGTTTGTAGTGAAATTTGAGAGGAGCCAAAAATAAAATAAAAATAAAAAAAAAATCTGGAGAGGAGCCTGAGTCTATTAAGGAAGCTAATTCAACAATAAATTTGAAACCATTTCAATTTTGAAAACAGTTTAAAAGATTAGGGTGAATTAAGACTTCACCACCATTCAAGACTCATGTTTTTCCAACTCTTTTTATATACTCTTATTTTTTTTGTAGAAATCCTATATTTTCTGAATAATGGATATTAATTCGTTATGGATTCAAATGATTTGAGTTTTAATCAACAACATTTTAAAAGTATTTCATATTTATTTTCCGACATACATCAGTTTAATTATATTTAAAAGACTTGTGAAATTCTTGATGTAACTAAGAATTTCTGGAATTCTCTTGAAAATGAATAACTCTTAATTAACTTTAAATAATTATTATACTAGAGAAATGATATGAACGAAAAATATGGATACTTATTACTAATGAAACTTAAATTTTAATATTTATAATGACTAACTACAAGATTAGGATTGTGAAATGGTTGAATGAAAGAACAAAACTAATATGTAATATATCTAGAAAAATATTTTTGTAAAGAGGTCATTCAGCTTGTTTGATTCATACTAGAATTTTTATAAACATAATCCAAACAACCATTTGATTTACAATATAATTAAGTTTAAGTTTATTGAAAAAAGCCTTGCATATAAAGATGAATTTTTATGAAAACTCATCATAAGGGATTGAAAATTTTAAATTAAAATTAAAATTGAGCTAATTACCCAATATTTATAGGTTTATGCTAAGATGATTTAACATTATATCTCGTTTAGATGGTGTTGTAATCTATAACATAAGTATTAACACAAGTGAAAATCAATATTTATATAAGATTACGAATTAGTGTCGAAATTCCTTTGAAAAATTGGTTGTATTTAGATTACATTTTCTTTGAAATGTTGAGATCAAATATAGTTTGACATATAATATGGCTACAAAATATGAAACATCGATGTTTAAAATTGATATAACGAAAAATGATATAGTATCCTTGTGATTATGCGAGGATTCAAGTCCTAATTAATATTTTCATAATTCTTTTACAAACGACTAATCTAATAATACAAGCTTTTGAACGACATTTAAAATTACTCTAATTAACAACCCTACTTTTTCGAATGTATTTTTAAAAATATATGACTAATTAACATAAAATTCACTAATTAAACAAAATATTTTCTTGAACAAAAATCTTTTAAATTTCATGTACTTCCATTTTAAGGGCGACACTTTTTTTTTTTTTGATCACATTCAGATAAGATAACTCAAAAAAAAAAGTTTCTGTTTAATTCTATTAGCTTCTTTTTTTTGTGTGTTTTTTTAATATCTAGCTCTACTAAACTTTGTATTTTTCTAAACCTTGGCAGGACACCCTGAAAGCAAGTCCACCATCAGAGAACAAAGCCATGAAAAGAGCAAGCCTTGTGGGTGTTTCCACAACGACCTTCTTCTACATGTTATGCGGCTGTGTTGGTTATGCTGCCTTCGGAAATGATGCGCCAGGAAATTTCCTAACCGGATTTGGTTTCTATGAGCCATTCTGGCTAATCGACTTTGCCAATGTTTGCATAGCAGTGCATCTTGTTGGTGCTTACCAGGTCTTTTGTCAGCCCATTTTTCAGTTCGTAGAGAGCCAGAGCGCAAAACGTTGGCCAGATAACAAGTTCATCACAAGAGAATACAAAATCCATGTCCCTTGCTGTGGTGATTTTAGTATCAACTTGTTCAGATTGGTTTGGAGGACTTCATATGTTGTGGTCACTGCGGTTGTAGCCATGATCTTCCCTTTCTTCAACGATTTCTTGGGTCTTATTGGAGCAGCTTCCTTCTGGCCTTTGACAGTTTACTTTCCGATTGAGATGCATATTGCTCAGAAGAAGATAACTAAATTCTCTTTTACTTGGACTTGGCTAAAAATATTGAGCTGGGCTTGTTTCATCGTCTCCCTCGTTGCTGCAGCCGGATCTGTGCAAGGACTCATAACAAGTCTCAAGGATTTCAAGCCTTTCCAGGCTCCCTAACGAAATCTGTGTTCTCACCAAACGTCTCAAAGAACACAACTTCCATGCACTCTCTTCTCTCCAATAAAAGTGTCTATTTCTTTGCAGTTTATTGGCTTTTTATCACATAGCAAAATGTTGTACTTGTATTTCCTTGTTGTTAGCTTCCTTGTAATGTTTGGCTCAGATAGCCCTTGTATGTAACTTGTAATATTTGTAGAGCGATGTAACAGAGAAATATGAAATAAAGATCCAAGCTTTTGTTGATTGAAATGAAAAGAGGAGTTCACAGACTTATTTAAATAACAATGAAGGAATTAAAAGCTATCATCAATGAGTTTCTCACAAGGAATCCATTGCCCTCTAACCACCAAGGCTAGCCCACAAATCTCACACAAAAGCTGCCATCTCTGTCATGTCACTCCATATATAAGGATCCTCTCTAGGGTTGGGATGGGTGTGTCTCCTCTGCTCCAAAAGCAGTCTTGTCCCTTTGTGCACACTACATGTTGCTGTGTAAACCTTCTTTTTGCTCCAGCCTTGCTGGCTTGCTGCAGCCTCACTTCTTTTGTCTTGGAATGCCACATCATCGGACTCTGTTTCATTAGCTAAACACAGCGTTTTGAACCTCCCAGCTTTCTCATTTTTATCCCCAACTGTATTCTTCTTGTTCCTTCCCATTTCCTTTTCTTGGTCCTTATGCTCACTCAGAATGAAAATGAAGTAAAAGGAAAAAGGAAAGCATAACAAGCAAAAACACAACACAAATTAAGGAATCCCAACCTTACTCTACCAAGGTTATAAAACAACACTGTTGAATAACAACTAGACAAATATAAAACACGCACGTAGTGGGTTCTATATTTTGTTAAAATGTTAACCACCAGTGATGTGATAATTATAGTCACTGTAGCTACCGCAACTCTTCGACAATATCAATCGTAGCTACCGCAACTCTCAACTCTGTTATCATGATATTTCGTTTGTAACTGTGAAAGTCTTCGTGCTAGATCTTACAGAATTACAGATGAATTTATTTTCTTATGATTCTTATCCTTCGGCAATAAGTTAGACAAAATGTTTAGTGATAGAATTATGTAGTGTAATAAACCATTTTAACGTTCATATTAATGTCTCGTAATGTGACTACCTTCAAAAACATCAGCAATAAACGTTAAACTTGTTCATAAATATGTATTGAAAATTGATTTTTTGGTCGCTAGAAGAAGGGGTTAATGATCCATGGAATTGGAAAAGTCTATTTAAGTTTCATCTACTTGCTGAGATGTTTGTTCGATGCAATGTGGGGAATGGCCAAAAAGACGTCTCCCTAGTCTATTGGGACTTCCCATTCATTCACGAGCTGCTGCTTGTGGCCCTCAAGAATGGAAACTCCATACGCCAAGAACAAATCTGCTTCTTCGCCTACATATCTACCTAACAACAATTCAGTTACCTGCTGTTTCTTTGGAACTGGACTAGTATACTTGGACTGTTGATGGTGAGGAAAACTTCTTCTCCTCCAGCTTAACGTGGGAAGCATTGTGGTCACAGGAAGCTGCGAAATATTTGGTTCAAAGGTCCAACTCCTAGTCATGCTTTTACGACGTAGATATGTCAACTAAATAGACTGCCCACTAGAGTTTGATTTGCTTCTTGGGGTATACAGATTGCAACTTACTGTTGTCTTTTCTCTATTTATGATGAAAGCAAAGAACACCTGCTCCTTCGTTATGATTACAACGTACTGATTTGGCCATCCGTGTAGACTAGTCTAGGCCTCACAGCTCATATGTTCTATATATATTTGGGACTCGTTTATTGTTTGGACAGATTTAGGTACAAAAATTCTCTCCGCCCATCCTGCGAAAACGGTATATCATCTATGGAAGCAAATGAACAATATACTCCATCAGCAACAAGCGACTCCTGCCGCAATCATCTTCAAGACCATTGACAGGAAGATTCCGTAACACAATCACCGCCAGAAGGACACGGAAGAAACTAATGAATATAATGACGTTGTGGCTACAGTGGGAGTAATCTAGGATTGCTTCTCCTTCAAATTAAAAGATCCATGTGACCCCTTGTTTTTGTTTTCTACTTTTGGCAAGAACACATATAGATATGGTTGACATTTTGTAAACGTCAAAACATTTCATTTTCTAATGATCTTTACATTCATATCATAATAAATAAATAAACGTTGAATTTGTCCCTCGGTATTTGAATGCACCGAGCTAGGTTGGCTAAACGAATTTGAATTTTATGGTCAGACCAATGAACAGATAGGGGGAATTGGATCGAGATGAACTAAACATATATGAAAAATATAGTATTGGCAACTTGTTTGAATTGGACAAAAGTATAATTAATTATTACGACATCTTATAAATATAATTAAGAAACAGAATTACACGCATGGAAAGTCGTCAAATGTCAACCTTCAAAGCTATAGTGCTGAATTAAGTGCTACTACGATCCTATAACTAATGTCCAATTTGCGGCATTTTTAAAATTTCCATTAGGATAATGCGTTGAATGACAAAAAAAGAGTCAAACACGATATTTTCTTACTTCAGCATTTACATAGTTTACTTATATATTAACAATGTACAGCTTCAATTATAATCTTCATTAATTAACAGAGTTCCAGTGACAAAATCTAAAGATCAAAATCATAAAAATACATTTTTGAGTATCCATCCTTGGAGTTGGTGGCATTTAGGTTTAACAGATAGACCTTTGATAAGGGCATAAGGCTTATTTTGTTGAATTTGTTTCCTTTTCACGAACTAAAGTTTTAATTTAACTAAAACGAATAATTTTATCGAGTTGTTTTTGGATATTTGCCTCAAAATTAATTGGTAATAAAGATAAATTTGTCTTAGGATTCCGGTAGTGAAATAGATATTTTGGAGTATTTAGGAATAATGAAACTGTGCAACGATGGATAGATGGATACAGGTCGTGCCTAGGTTTTGGGAAATATTAGGGATGATAAAAACCTTGTTTTAAATCTATGAAATTGAATATCAAAATCAAGAAAATAGCACTAAACTTACATATTTTTCCAATGTACAAAATATAATTTAAAAATTTTTGTGGCTCCAAAATTTGCATAATATTAAGAAGCCTAAGAATAATACTTTTGTCGCTCATTAGACATGGCCATGAATGGATGTGAAACAACCATTGTCTCCAAATGGTTTCATTTCCTCCTTGGAAAAAGAAAAATTGGACATAAACGGTGTCAGGTTGAGAAATAACAATTGCTTAGGTAAATTCACTTAACAATGTTTCTAGGCTCGAACATTTATACAAGCACGAGAATTAGTTCTATTAGTATTATAATTTATATCTATAGAAAAGTATTTTTCATTTTATCAACAACATATTTATGCAAATTTAAACACGGATAGTAATATAATGACGATTTTCTCCTCTTATAAAGTTAGTTGATAATTAGTAAAATATTAGAAGATGCTCTATATTATATAAAAAGTATAAGTTATTGAGAAAACTTAACAGTTCTTATATTGCGGCCGTCTATGCCTTTGTCCCACATATTACAAATAAATCTTAAAGAAGAATTATCTTCTATTTGTTCATCTATAAAACCATCAACTTCTCCATCTTTCCCTGTGGATACAAACAACATCCATTCTTTCTCTACACACAACTCCAAAAAAGTTACTCTTTTTCATTCAGCACACAAACAAAAATTAGTACAAAGTCTCGATTTTTTCTCGGAATCTCTCTTTGTGGGTCACTCTTCATCAATGGATGACAAAGCAAGAAGCTTAAAGATCAACAAGAACATGGAGGATTTCACGAACGTGGAAGAAGAAATGGACCTAAGGAGAGGTCCATGGACCGTTGAGGAAGATTTAGAGCTAATCAATTACATTGCAACTCATGGTGAAGGTCGATGGAACTCTCTCGCTCGTTGTGCCGGTATGATACACTAACATCTACTTACACATATACATACTTAGATTAATATAAGTGTAAAGGGTGTGCATGAATGTGCTCCTTGGGTGAAAAAATTATAATAACAAACCAAATATACACAAGTTGCATAACTTAATTAAACTTATAGTTACCTTTTGTTCAATTCTTGTCATGTTTTCTAGTTCCATATGTATCTTTGTTTTTTTTTTTAAATTCAATTCGCCACTCTTTTTCGGTTGATCATATTTATTTTGTTTTGAAATTTCAAGAAATGGATTTTGCCTTCTATCCACAAACGAAAAGAACCCTTCTTGGGGATATAACAAAAAATGTAAAGCTTTTATGTTTCTTCCTCTCATTATTATTATTATTATTATTATTATTATTATTATTATTATTATTATTATTATTATTATTATTATTATTATTATTTTGATAAACAATTAAAGTATATATGATTCTAATGAAATATTTTTTCGCTACTCGGACTCAATTATTACATATTTTTGGACATGGATTCAATCATTTAACCCTCTACGTTTTGAATAAAGTAACTATATTCGTGTTGAAATAAAATGAAGTAACTAATTCTAATTAATGATAAACATCTATATGGGGAGAGCACTAACGCAATGGAAGAAAGTTTGCTGGAGACAAAGACCCTTTTAGAGAATTTGCCTCATAGCAACGGTCCCTATAATTTCTAGAGTAAATTTGATAATTTTGCCAACTATGAACATTATGATGAGTTTCTTGCGTATGAAATCATCATACAATATACGTGTACACGATGGTGTCTAAATATATAATTATCTCTTTCCAATATGGAACAGGACTCAAAAGGACCGGAAAAAGCTGCAGACTTCGGTGGCTGAACTATCTCCGACCAGATGTCCGCCGTGGAAACATAACTCTTGAAGAACAACTCTTGATTCTTGAACTTCACTCCCGTTGGGGCAATAGGTATATATTTTAATTATTTTTTGGTTAAGTATAAAGTTTTAGACCAGACAAAAATAGGTAACGTTTAGCTTTACACAAGTCATCAATACACTTTAATTTTCTACTATCACGAAGATGTTGTATTTACACGAATTAGTTCATATCTAGTCATCTATACATTTTATTTTTCTGTTAACAAGAATATGGAGATTGGTTAATTTGTATTAGGAAAGGATTTGATCACAACTTTAGTTATTAATACATTTCGTTTTCTTGTGATTACAGATGGTCTAAGATTGCACAATATTTACCAGGAAGAACAGATAACGAGATCAAAAACTATTGGCGAACACGTGTTCAAAAGCATGCAAAACAGCTTAGATGCGACGTGAACAGTCAACAGTTTAAAGACACCATGAAGTATCTTTGGATGCCTCGGCTCGTAGAACGGATCCAAGCCACCTCCACCAGGTCTGTTTCCACGTCATCTTGCGTCACCACCTCTTCAGATCAGTTCGTGATCAACAACAACACCAACATGGAACATTTGGGTTTAATGAGTAACCCTAATGGTCACATAACGCCGGATAATTCAAACGTGGCAGTATTTCCTTCATCAGATTTGACGGAGTGTCATGTGAGTTGTGAAGTGGGGAAGATTGGTTCGGATCAGGATTTGGTGGATCCACAAATGTCATCGCAGAATTATTTGGATAATAACAGTGGACTATTCGGAGACTTTACGAAGATGCAAGATCAGAGTTACCTTAATTGGTTCGAAAATATTAATGGGATGATACCTAATTATTCGGACAGTTTCTGGAACATTGGAAATGATGAAGACCTCTGGCTGTTACAGCAACAGCAACAACTCCTCGACAATGGAAGCTTCTGAAAAGACACAAGAAGCTATTTAAAAAGTCATAAAAAGTAATTAGAAAAACAAAGCTTCTGAATTAGGATGTGAAAGGAATTTGTTATAAATTAAGGGGGAAAACAAAGCTTTTATTTGAAGGGAAATTTTTTAGTTTATTTTTGTTAAATACTAGCAACTTTAGATATATTGGAGCGATTAGGAAATCGTTATTTTTGTAGTAAGTTTGATTGCTATTTTGGAATTGTGATACTATTTTTAAGCTGATAATTTATAAAACAATTCAGAATCGAACTAATAACTGAATATTTTCTTCTTATTTTGTTGTTTTGGGGATGATACTTTTATTTGAAAGAAGATTTTCACACTAAATGTGCCTTTCGTCATGGAACCATGCTATATAAACACACTACATTTTATAATATATGATTTGCCAAAGCAACCATATAATTGGTTCCACGTCCATGTTTCATACTACTTAATTAACAATATATGTCAGACAAGCAGACGAACAATACACATATTGAGAAGATATACGTAATGACTATGGAATGATAAAATGAGAAGAAAAGAAAAATGGATAATCCAATTCATGATGCTTTTAGGAAACATGTCTATGGGACCTGTATATGTGAAAAAGGGGACCAAAGTGTGTGAAAGGCTTTGGGTCCAAAAGTAGACAATCCAAAAAATTTGTCATTTTTTTAATCGTATCTCCACGTAGAGACGTCTCAATGGTTAATGTATGAGCTTTAAGATGGCCATTAAGGAGATTATTCTTGGAAGAATGTACTCCAATAATTATGAATGTTTGTTATTAAAATATATGCTTAGTGATGATTTTTTCCACCATTAACGCGTGCAAATCCTTAATATTTAATTGAATCCCATTATTGTACGGACGATCCCACCATTATCCAGATCCTTTCTATTTCTAACACTGTAACACGTCATCCAAACGATGTCGTATTCCTCTCCTCAATTATTTTCTAAAGAATAGTAGTATAATATATATATATATATCTTTATAATTCGTATTTATCTACTGTAAAAACATTTTAAATTTCCATTCGCAACGATGTAATAACTCTCTAATAAATATTATAACAGACAATAAAAAATTTGTGATAATTTTGTTATGATATATTAAAAAACAATTTAGAGCTAGAAAATAATAACGTCAACAATTATGCAAATATTACCGAGTATCGTCAATTCAACAGAAAAAAAAACACTAAAGACAAAGCCTAGAAGTCACAAGTTCAAGTGACATTTGGGATCAATAACCTATTTATCAGTAATATATATATTAAAGAGGGGTATTTGATTGATGATTTAGAATCAATTCCTTATGTTTATTTTTTTTAAAGAATTGATAATGTTGAGAACATCTAGAAGAATTCATGTGTGTGGTCAGTGTGGAATCTAAATTTTTGATGTTATACGTTAGATATTTTTTTCTAATTTATTCATGAGAATCTATTAGAGTTCTTTTTTTTTTATCAAAGAGTTTGGTAGAGCTCGTTTCATATATTCAATATACAAATTTTTTTTATCGATATTTAGTTATGAATAACACTAGATTTTAATATAACATTTCTAGTTTAAGATTTTTTACTAAATTAAAATATTGAGATGTTGTGGTTCCCTAAATTGAAGATTATACTAAAGATAATTAAAATGTAACGTGAGATTGTTAGTTTTCCTTACAACTATATTTAATGGATTTTAATGTCGTATCATATTAAATAATCAATTTTTTTGGTTAAAATCAACATATTCATTTAAAAATACGTAAAACTTTTTTACAACAACTATAGAAAACTACATGAATTTTGTTCGTTACCAGAATAATACTTCATTTAATAAATATTTTCCATTAATACCTCATTTTTGAAACGTTACCGGTTTCAAATACGCGACTTTACCAAAAACATTTTTGAAAATCCCAAAAAACCGCTAACCTATCACTAATAAAAATTAAAAAATTAAAAAAATTTCATTTTAATATTTCAGTGGATCCCACCCATTATTTTCACATCCTTCGTTTTTCTTCTACAGAATCTCATTGTAAAACCGGTTTTCCGCAATTTTGCTATTTTAACGGGAAGACATAATTTTGCTATTTTTGCAGTTTTGGCGAGAAAACGTAATACCATAATTTTATGATTTTGGCAAAAAACGTAATTTTCGCAATTTTGCAGTTTTGGCAAAAAAACATAATTTCACAATTTTTTGGTTTTGGAGGAAAAAAAATAACTCTACAATTTTGAAATTGCGGAAATTACGTTTTTCGCCTAAAACAGCAAATTTGCGGAATTACGTTTTTCCGTCAAAACCACAAAATTGCATAAAACAGGTTTTCGGTGAGATTCCAGAGAAGAGACACGACGGATGTGGAAGGAGTGGATGAAACCAACTTGAAATATTCTAATGATCTTTTTATTATTATTATCATTTTTTATTTTTTTTATTAGTGATACGTTAAAGGTTTTTTTGGGTTTTTCAAAAAAGTTTTTTTTTTTTTTGATAAAGTTGTATATTTGAAACCGGTACAAAAAAATTCATGTATATTTTCTTTTAAATAAAAAATACAGTACGAGTGCGAGTTTATAGGGCTTCAATTAAAAAAATTGGTTAAAATAAATATATTCATCCATCCGTAAGGACTTTTGAATCTGTACGATGTAAAATCAGTGCGAGTTTCAACATATATTTCACATAAGTTACATATGTTGTATTATCCTCTAAGCGGTTTTTTTTTTGTTTAGTTTAAGCTTTTAAAGACTTTTAGGCCGAAAACCATACGTTTCTTCGATGAGATCAAAGATTTGTTTGTATCTTTATTCAAACTTATTCAGGTTTCAAATTGTATGCAGATAATAAAAAGTGAAAAAAAAAGACAACAAGTAGATAAAAACGATGCTGATTCTTCTTAATACACATTTGAAGAAAGACAATATATCCACCTCATTATTGAAGAACGGTAAATTCGCGTGCGGAAACTTATGATTTGCCTTTGTTAGAATTAGACACCAAATAATTGATCACCAGCTCCCTACCGAACCTCAGACGCTCTGAACGCTCCCACAATATTCCACTAGATCACCAATCGGAATATTACACAAACGCTTAAAGTGCTCTTTTAAAAACAACAACAATAAAAGAACAACTCCCTTGAAAGATCCAAGAAACTCTCTTAGAAAAGAGTCGAACTTCTCTCTCATAATTTTTTCTCGATCTCTCTTTGCTCTTTGTTTCAGGTTGCTGGTAATGCCGCCAACCTACTCAGATTTATAGTGAAACCAAAAACTCTTGTTTCCATTTCCATGTAACTCTAATTTCCATTTTGCTAAATGGACAATTTCCATTTCTTTAATAAAATGATAATTAATATAACTTGTTAATTTCCATTTAAATCTAATATTAATTTTCATTGAAACTACGCATAATTCCAACAAATTCCACCTGACATAGCCAAAATGGCCCATCTATTAATCATCATGGTCCATGTCGCATCTTTGGCTTCTCTAACCATATCTCTCGCCCAATACCACTCTGGCCTCAGCCTGAGCCACAAACTGCTGGCCTAACACTCGCCTCCTCGGCCCATCTGCTCTCGCCTGCTGACTTCTCTGCGCCGCTCGACTGCTGCCCGCCTGCTCGCCTCTGCCTCGACCTCGCTTTTACGCCTCGAGCTTGCCTCGACTGTTTAACCTTCTGCTCGACCTGTTTCATTTCTTCGCCTCGACCTTGTATGGTCCTTCTACTTGACCCTCCTCGCCTCGCTCGATCTTGATGGTCATGTCTCGACCTGCTCGGCTCCCGCTCGCTTTTTCCTCGCTGATCCCGCTCGCCTTTCCTCGCTCGATTGCCTGACCCTCGCTCGACCTCCTCGCATGTACAACTGATCTCGTAAATCCACCTGCGACTACCACAGCCTCTCTCAGCCCAGTAACGATCTCTCCCATTGCTACCATCGATAATCGGATCCTCGATTACGCTCGATTCGCGAGATCCCTTTCCACTGGGGTTACTGCCCCGCCTGCCTCTCAGCCGATTCTCCATCGGCCACGCGACGCTCGCCACGGCTTCTGACCTCCACCGCAGTTATCTTCCCGACTCCGGAGGCTCGCTCCACTCATCGCCATGCGGTTTCTCCACCCAAACCGACGAGATCTCCATTAAATCCGATAAGATCTTCACCTTAGACCCGATGCCTCTCTTCCCTTAACTCGAAGAGATCCACTGTGAATAGTACCACTGTGAACAGTACCCGCGAAACCCTTTTCTGATTCTCTTATCAAATCCTTCTACCACTTGCAATCAAAACCTGGATTGCTCTGATACCACTTGTAAGGATAATTCGCATGCGGAAGCTTATGATTTTGCTATAATTTGACACCTGAAAATTGATCACCGAGTTTCCGGCCTCGAAACGGTACGTCTCGGATGGGAACCGTCTCCCACAATATTCCACTAGATCACCAATCGGAATATTACACAAACGCTTAAAGTGGTCTTTTAAAACCAACAACAATAAAAGAACAACTCCCTTGAAAGATCTAAAAAACTCTCTTAGAATAGACTCGAACTTCTCTCTCGCACTTCTCTCGATCTCTCGCTTCTTAAATTTTCATTGCAGGATGCAAGCTAACCTTATCTCTCAGATGTGAAACTAAAAAACTTTTGTCTCTATTTTTATAGAATTCTAATTTTCATTTTGCTAAATGGACAATTTCTATTTCTTTTAGAATAAAATAGATAATTAATATAATTTTATTAATTTTTATTTTAATCTAACCTGAATAATTTCTTTTGTTCAAATTATGCAAGACTAGTTGAATTAGAGACAGGTCAAGGTCAACTCCCGCGTCAGCCGTCAGGTAATCTACCACCATATACGGTTACAAAAACATATACGAAACCAGCATCTATACAATGTATTTTTTTTTTTTTGGGCAAACCTATACAATGTATAATTTATAAGTCGATTATACATAACTTCTGAAATACAATTTTGATACATAATTACGATGTAGAATCTTATTATAGTGACGGGTGCCAACTCTATCCACATCCGACTCAATGATTTTTTCCCTTTATTATTATTTAGCACTTTTTTTATAACCATTTATTAGCACTTATCCCTCCAATATTAATTCATTGATCGTGATTAGACACATTGGGCTTCAATTCACTTACTGAGTGTGGCAAATCTTGGTAACCTTGGCGATGTTTCAAGGTTTGTTTCTAATAAACAGGTTTTAAATTTTTTCCCCCATAAATCAAACTAAGGGTTAGACTAATCTAATTTTGGAAATAGTAGTTAACAAGCGTTTCTTTAATAAGAGTCGATGCATAACTGTTGGTGTCAGATCAGATCTCGGATCATGTCTGATGCATCGGACGTCCATTATTTTACAAAATCCAAAAAACTCTATATTGCAAGAAGAAGATGCTCAAATCTTGATATTAATCTGTGATTTAATCCATGGATTAGTGACCATGATAAAAAAAATTGAAGTTATGTTGTGATATAATTCATGAATTAATGACTATGATAAAAAAAAAAAGGGAGTTATTTGTGAGTTAACTATGGAATTAATGGTCAATTCTATAAAAGAGAAAAGAATATTCCAAGAAAGGGAATCTCAGTTCTACATTTTTCTCACCACTACTTAAAAAAAAAAACAATGTTATTTCCAATAATCATTACATACTATATTTTTCAGTTATGTAGTTAAATACATTAGGTAAGAAGTCGTGCACGGATGAATCTTATGCTATATAATTTTATGAATAGTCTTATTTATAGTAAATATATACGTTTGATTAGTTTATTAAAAAAAAATTACTATGTTTCAAGAGTACATAGTGGTTGTGATAGTTTTATAATGTGTTTAAACACAAGTCAAAAATTAAGCTGGGTTTTTTTCAGATCAGTGGATTTTTGGGTCGAATAGGTACCAAGGAGGTCAATGGTTTAATGACTTTTTAATGAAAAATATATATACATATACACATATATACAATAAATAATTTTCTAATAAATATACTTCTTTGTATATTATACATATATATATATATATGGATATGAATAGAGGCATATATATATATGATTTTTACCAATATATATATATATATATGTTATGTTGATTTTTTATTTTTATTTTATTTTATTTTGGAAGCAAATTATATTGGTTAAATGAATGGATATCCATAGTACATTATATTTATAGAAGAATATTGTATCAATTTTAAATCATATATTTCAGTGAATTATATTTTATAAATAAAATATATATTAAGTCATTCATAAGTTTAAACATATAATTTTACATTTTCAATATAATGTTTTATACTGAAGAAAATAATTTTTATAGTGCTGAAATATATTTAATATCCATTTATATAGTTTAATTCAAAATATTTAGTTATGGTAAGTTTAGTAGTACTTATCTATGTTTGGCAATTGGTTTTATCATAATAAGAGTATATAATTTATAACCAAATATTCGTATCTATGCAAAATGGTTTCGTTTCCGCCTTGGAAAAAGAAAAATTGGACATAAACGGTGGCAGCTAAGAAATAACAATTGCTTAGGTAAATATACTTAACAATGTTTCTAGGCTCGTAACATCCGTTTGTGATTTTATCCACTGTTCTAAAAAGCAGTTTCCTAGGCCCCATTTAGGCGTTCAGGAGACGTTTATACGACCGCCTAAAATCGCACAGGTTTTGTTTTAGTATATTTTTTCCAATCACCAACTATATTGATTTAAATTTATAAGTTTTATATCCATATATATGATTATAAACGTTCACATATTGTTTGATATAAATTAAATAAATGTTTTTGTCTAATTTTTGTTTACGATTTCATATTTTTATTTTTCTGATAGATATTTATATATAATATTTCATATTTTTTTTGGTTGTTTTCAGACTTATAGCGATTTTGATGCCAAACCAATGGTAATGCTTTTGGGTCAATATTCCACGGGAAAAACAACATTTATAAAACACTTTCTCGGATGTGACTACCCAGGTAACTTTCTCTGTTTTCTTAAACTCCTAATAATACAATGAATCTTCAATTATATATCTGATTTTCACCATTGTCCTCTTGTTATCAGGAGCTCACATTGGCTCAGAGCCAACAACAGATAGGTTTGTGGTTGCAATGGTATGTTAATGTCTCTTGATTTGATTACAGTTAAATGATTGCTAGTTACTTGTATTCATTTAAGTTAACTCTTATGATTTGATTTTCTTATAGAGTGGACCAGATGAACGGACCATACCTGGAAATACCATGGCTGTTCAAGCTTACATGCCATTTAACGGGTTAACAAGTTTTAGAGGTGCTTTTCTCTCAAAGTTTGAGTGTTATCAAATGCCGCATCCGGTGAGTGATTAAGCAATACCTCACTGTCTCTTTTTTATCTTTCCCTCCGAAGGTTTATATAAGCTTTGTCTTCCTGTTTGTGTTGTAGGTTTTGGACCAAATTACTCTTGTAGACACTCCTGGAGTTCTTTCAGGAAAAAAAGAAAGGATGCAAAGGAGCTATGACTTCACTGGTGTTATCTCATGGTTTGCATCTAAATGCGATATGATTCTCCTGCTCTTTGATCCCCACAAGCTTGACATCAGCGATGAATTCAAACGCGTGATATTACTCAGCCAGACCCATCTTATTCATCATATACTGATCAAGTTCATGGTCAAACTCATCATCAGATTCATCTCTCAAGTATAGCTCATCACAGATACAAATATGACTATGATCTTCTTCTTCTTCTTCTTCTTCATCACTCTCTACATCTTCATCGCTATCCATCTCATCTTCTGATAGACTCATTACGAATCCTCTACCACTCCTTCCCGTCCGTAAGGTTGTCTTAGTACATGGCTGGTGAAACTTTGAAGAGGCTTTGAGCTTCTTTTCAACAGACTCGATCTCACAGACCAAGCTATCGATATTCCAGTTAGGCTCAGGGTCAATGCTAATCCCATCGACACTTTTGGGACAATGAGGCTCCGTAAAACAATTCCCATTAGCAGAACAAGTTGGTTTACTATTATTTCTGTGTCTCTTAAGGTTTTTTTTTTGTTCTCTTTGTTATGATTTAACTCTAACGCAAGATCTCTCTCTATTTATAGAATTGTGATTTTACACAAAAATATTAAATTGATACACTTTCCATTTTTTCTTCATGATTTGATTTTTGTCCAATTTCTTTTGTTGCTTGATTTCCCTTTTAATTGTTTTTCCTTTTTTTTTCCCATTTTCTCAATTAATCCTTTTATTTTACATAAACTAATCTATTTCATAGAATTCTTGAATCATTTTTTTTAAAAATAAGAGATCTAAATCTTGTTTTTAAGTTCTTGAATTTAATAATAATAATATTATACTTGTGGATATGCTCAGAGGGAAAGCATCGAAGAGAAGACTCTGCTTAACAGGTTGGAACAACCGGGGACATGGCTGCTGCGGCGGCTTTTGTAGCATCAGATGATTCTTCTTACATCACCGGAGAAACTTTGGTCGTTGCTGGAGGAATACCCTCAAGACTTTTAAATCAATTTCCAACAAATAATAGCGTAAGAAAAATAGAAACAGGGGAAATAAAAAAAGTATAGTCTAGATCCTTTTTAAAAGTTTTCAACGAAAACAAATTTTAAGAAAAAAAGAGGAAGTTGTAATAATATTATGAGGCCATTGGATACCTTTGTTTGTTGGTCATGTAAAAGATAATTTCTTAATGTCATTAAGAAAAATTCATTTGGTACACTCTTTGAAGAACTATTTCAGAGTTAGAACAATAAAGTTTGGGTTTTGCATGTATAGGTAAACCATTTAGGTTTTTATTGTTTCTTTAGGTTTACATTTGTGTTTATGTTTATAGTGTTTACCACTTTTTTCTCCCAAATACAGTCGTCGTTATTGTATAAGATTCGCTTCTGATCCGGCTGTCTTAGTCTTGGGAACCTAAGCGACAGACTACAGTGTGCTTTCGACAAAAGTGATGCCACGTGATAGCTTGGTTACAACCAAAGTATGAGATGTCACTTTTGTTGGGAGATCATGGTTCGTGCAATCAAAGTGAACAAGTTTCTCTATACGGGTGCACACAATATCTAACTATGTGTGGAGCATTCTGCAAAATGTAAGCTCTTTGCCATTTTAGCTATCTCCCTGAGACTTTGCATTGGTGATTTGATCAAGCCTGCATTCTTAACATAGCTAGCGACGTTTATTAAACTCATTTTTGGTCCTTCATGAATTTCAAAAGCTTTCCCCGAGAGTTGAAATGCATCTAGTATGTGAACATTGATCTTACGACATAATAGATACATTAATTACTTGTTTAGCAAGAAAGATTCAGAATTTCCATTAAATACTATCCATAGATACCGAAGACACAAAAAGAAGAAAAAACCAGCCAGATACCTTGGTAAAGGAGCTACCAAGCATTTGTTCTTTCTTTCCTGAATGAAAGAGATTGAAAACTCGAATACACATCAGACATGTCAACTTTGAGGAGAGCATTGTTCATGGCATCTGTTAAATTCTTCTCATCAACAGCATCATAGAAACATCCACGGCTCTTCGAGTCCCTTATTAGCTTTGTCCAAATCGAAGCACTCAGCGCCTTGCACAGAGTGAGTGCCACATTGGCTCTTTGACGATTACTGAGAAACCCAATGTTTCCGTTACCGTTACTTCTTACGGTGGATATGATAATGATGTCTTCTTCTCCTCCTTGAAACCCATCGACCGACCGAACATTTAAAGTGAAAAGCTCACCTGGTACAGAACTGTACTTATCTCCGATCCTCTCGTGGATTGCTCTAGGTTGACCTTTATAAGGTGAGATAACCCCAACGCTCATCTTGGTCTTTGTCTCACTTGACACTGTTTTATTTAAAAATTAGGAAAATTAACAAGTACTATATGAAACACATAATACAAATAAATAATTTACCTTTGAGAAGACTGGATAAGATCTCAGAAACCACGGCAACCTCAACCATGTTCTTAGGACTATGTCCGTCACCAAACTCTTCTTTCCCAAGTCCCACGTTGATGAACGAGAAAGAACCAAACATTTTTCCTTGAAGATACCGCTTTTGGTAGTTCATTTCTTTAACAATCGCAGCATCAGAGATCTTACCACCATAAAACTCCATGTTGGGGAAACGACTTATAGAGGGATGCATACGGTATTGAATTTTAAGCAAATGTTTCTTGTGCTCAAGCAAAGCCAATCTCTCAAACAAGCTTCTCCCAAATTTGGCCTTCTGACATACCTGCGCATACAAGAACTACGTTTCAAACGCAATTCCTACGTTTAAAATGCCAAACACAAATAGATCAATAAGACAAAATAGACTACCTCGCTTTGTACCATTGCTGGTAGCTGACGCTCATCTCCTATGAGAACAGCATGGCGCAACCCCTGAAGTTGCAAAGCAGCAACTGATTCACATTCTTTAAGTTGAGCCGCTTCGTCAACTACAAGCAAGTCTATTGATCCTGTCCGTTCCGCTGTCATTTCTGCAGCACCCGAGGCAGTGCAGAAGATTATGTGCGCCTTTTGTAGGCAGAATCTCTTCATATCCTCGTTTGTCAACGAGGTTGGAATCTCAAAACGTTTTGATAGCAAACGTAGAGTCTGAAGGCAATCAACACGGATGAGTTTGTTAAAGCAATCGAATGTGAAACTTCCATGTTTCTCCTGCACTAAACATCTGGCTCGGCGAAGAGCTTGACGGGCTGCAATCATATTCTTCTCGTTAGATGATATAAAAGACTTAGGCAGATGTGTGTACAAATCCACTTTATCCATCTGGACCTTCTCCAATTTTTCACTTAACCCATCAAACTTTTGCATTACAAACTCCCCAAATGTAAGAATCTTTTCTTTATTTTTAGCTTTTTCCTTCTCCAATCCTTCATTTGAGCCAAGAAACATTTTCTTTACAAACTCACCAAATGTTGTAAGAATGTTTTTGCCTTCTTGCTTCTCCCTTATGTCACTTAGCAACAGATATTTGTTATAATTAGACTCCGTATTTTCAAGAATATCTATGACTGACTCCAAACTCCGTTCCCATCTGGTCAATATCGAAAACAGTTTAGGTAGTTTACTGATGCGATGATCAAGAAACACATTGAGGATATTATCATTCCCCCTGTCGTCTATCCCCATCCGAACTCAGTTTCCGACTAAAAAAATATTCCCAAGCCCGTAAGTAGAATGTTCTGATGAAGAAGATTCCTTAATTACATCAAGAGCCTTGATGCAACTTCTACCACAGCCGTGTTTGTAGGAGCACAAACTACTGTTTTGCAACTTAACTTGACAAGGGCAAAGAGAAGAGTAGCGACCGTCTTTGTCTTGCCAGTACCAGGTGGCCCCCATATCAGTTTCACAGTAGTCTTGTCACGGATTTTTATATTCTCTAGGCAAGCCCAAATTGCAGATTCCTGAGAAGAGTTCAAATTCGTTGATCCTATAATATCCGATACAACATTCCCCCAGTTCCTAGAAGAAACAGGTTGCTCTGTATCCTGAAATACAAAAAAATACCTTCAGTTACTCCACATTAGACGTTTAAGCAAGATCAGTTTTTATTACGTACCGTGGAAATATTTTTCTGAAGGCCACTCTTGATGAGACTCAAGTCGGCACCTCCGTTGTGCAAAGCCTTCCAGATACGAGTGTTAGTGGTTAAATTCATAAGAAAAACACCGGAACGAAACGAAAATTGCTCATCACTGGATATGGATGTAGAGGAATGAACAGAGAAATGTAGCTCATCTTCAACAGAGACCACATATGCAAGAATCAGTGGGTTTAAGTCATCGACACGTCTTAGCCTTTCTGCTTTTGTGAGAGCAATGAGATCTCCAAGTTTTGGCTCGTAATTTGTACTGTTTCCTTGCGCAATACTCATCAGTACTGATATATTGAACTTGTTAAATTTTCTACTCGGCAATTTAGCCTCCACGGAACGTATGTAAAAGACAGGAGCTTTGCACAAAGAGTTCAAGCTTGAGAACAACTCGGTACGTGTTTCCTCTAGTAGAAGAGGAACAAAGCAGTTATGGTATTCATCAACGGACAAAAAACTGACGACTGGTATTGACCTAATCGTATCCTTGTAGATATCTTTGTTGAGAATATAATTGATGGACCAAGAGAAGATTTGAGTGACCAGACTTGTCTTCTCATTCCTCTCCATGTCACAGAATCTTTATGCAACATAATAAACAAAGAAAAAGCTGCGTTAAGTACCTACTTCATAGCAGATCATAGTAGCTACATAGAAACGTATTGACTTACAAGGCAAACTGAAATAGTATGATGATAAGTGAAGCAGTTCTATACAAGCACTGAAGTAGGAAAATCAACGAAGACAACAGGTAAAATCTGGCTTATCAGTTCGGACTACTTAAAAAGGAGGAAGAAGGCTAAAGGTCCAAACAGAATTGGGAAGGAATATGTAATTTCAACAATTTCCAAGAAAATGATTTGAATTTTTTGTTAATAAATATATTTATATATGTATATAGACAGATATATTTGAGCAAAAATAGCACTTTGCATGCATGACAAAGTTTCTAGGCGATTACACTATTAATTAATTTTATATTAGAAAATTTTCATTTTATATAATTTTGGTTTACGAGAAATTAGTTCACTTAAGGAAGAAGAAAGGTCGGAAACTTAAGAACGAAGCATTTACGGTGGACTCACCATTTGTCTGTTTTAAGTCGTCAAAATCATCATGATTATACGAAATTAGTCACATCAATAAATTATTTTTTAATTTGTTAAAAAAACTTTAAATTACCACACAAACAAATTTTTGATCCAAAAATGCAAAAAATATTTCCCTAGTTCCAATAAAACCTGATTCAAAAAGAGTAAAATGGCAAAAGAATTTGAAAAGAAATACAAATTTACATTTGAAGCTTTTAATGTACACAAAACTCACCCTAGGCACAGATACTTGATACTCGCCAATTATCCGCTATCCGTTCAAACAAGTATCCGTTTGAGCAAGTATTTGTAATTAGCAAGCCGGATATTAAGGCCTCTAAACTAATTGCTTGCAAGTAACAAGCCAAGTATAAGTAGTTTTTTTTGTACTACTTATACCCGTTATTTGTCTTGTTTCTTTTATCCGCTCAAGTATCCGTAAAACTCTTACCCGTTTTTAATTAAGCCTAAGCCTAAAGTCTTTAACACCCATTACCCATTTTTAATTAGGCCTAAGCCTTTAACATTAAGGCTCATATTGGCCAAGGCCCAGCCACTAAAAAAAACCCTAAAGCCTAATACTCTCAATCTCGCATCTCTCTGACTCTCTCTCTCTCAAATCCGTAAACCTCAAACCCTAGAAACTTCATCGCCTCTCAATCTCTCATCTTCTTCCTTCTTGTTCGATCTCTTCATTCTGTTGTTCTTCTTCTTTTGTTTCTGCGTTTTCTTCTTCTTATTATGAGTCTTCTTCTTCTTTTGTGTGTTCTTCTGCTTCTGCTTCGCTTAAAATCTCTGTGACGCCTCGCTTTTTGTATCTTATTCGATCTCTTCCAAGGTAAATCTTTTGTTAATTTGTAGGAGTAGTTTCTTCAAGTTTCGATTGACTGATTGTTAGCGTAATTGACTGATTTTTAGGTTAGTTAGGAGTAGTTTCTTCAAATTTCGATTTTTTTTTTGTTGTTGTGCTAATTGATTTAAAGAAATGAGTATTTCTTACTTCTTTTTTATTCATGGGTGTGTTTCGATTGGATCAAAATAAGCTCAAAAGTTAGTGATTCCAAACTATAAAAATTTGATATTTCGGTTAATTTTAGCATGTTCTGCTTGGTGATTCATCTGGGTTGAATCTAATTTTCGGTTTCCGATTAACTTAAGGGTGGTTTTGTTTGGAATTGGATGGAAATCTTTTAGAATGACTGTTAAGACTAGGCCTAGTAAAGACAGTACGTAGAATTAGAAAAATTGAAAAGTTCTTACTAATCACACACATGATTTATCACATCATTTATCTTATAGCTATAAACTTTAGATTAATTGGATGTTAGCTTAAAGATTGTGAGGCACTATATATACTTGATATTCATTTCAATGATCAATAAGACTTGAATTTAGGTTCACGATTTAACTCTTTTTGTTTTTTTTTTTGATAATAAGTTCACGATTTAACTCTTAAGTAACGCTAAGAGATTACTCTAGTTAGAATTTATTGTTTCTTATTACACTTATGTTTTTTTTATCAATGTACACGATGCATTTGTCTAATCGTGTGTTTCATTGTATTAGGTTTGATTTGGAATTTGACTTTGGAATTTTTTTTTTGATTTGGAACGTGAGCTAAACGTGATAATGGTTCTGATTTGGAATTATTTTTGGTAGTCTTGTAGATGGAGTCACTGAATGCAGAAACAAATGCAGAAAGTGTTGGAGCTTCTGTTACAGAATGCAGAAACAAATGCAGAAGGTAAGTTTTTAACTTTCTGTCTTTAGTTTTCTGATTTGGTTTTATGTTTTTGTAGGTTTTAGGTTCTTATTTCAGTTTTAGATGGTATTTGTTCACGGTGACAGTATGTTTTAAGGTTCAGTTCTAATTAAAGCTCTTCATCATCCGGAGGATTGGCCTGTTCTTCAACCTTTCACCTCGGAGATTCTTGATCTCAGCAAGAGTGTTTCGCATTTTAGTTTTATTTACAGTAACCGGGATTGTAACAAATGTGCGGATGCTATGGCAAAGCATGTCACACATTATCTGGTCACCTTTGGTATTTTAGATGTTGCTATGCCTCCTTGGCTTTTGGCTATTGTCGTTTCTTATGTTCCGTCGAACTTGTCAAATGTTATTAATTAATCGAATTAGTTGTCGTCCCTTTTCAGTGTCAAAAAAAAAAATGTACACAAAACAATAAGCCTGGGCTTTAGGACTTGTTACCCGCCGGACTCGCTCCAGACGCGCCTCGTAAAAACGGGGATTCGCCTCGTTTCAAGCCAAGTCCAAAGTTAGTTTTTGGAATCCTTGCAAGTCTAAGTCCAAATTTAAAATTTTTTCGTAATACTTGCTCCGTTACCCGCCTTGTACTTGATACCCGCATACTTACCCGTCCCGTTTGTTCTTCGCCTCTTATTTTTTTTTTTTCGCAAGCCCATCTCATTTCTCGGCCCAGCCTAGTTAATACCTAAACCAAAACACCTAACCCTCAAAGGCTCACACACTCTCACTCCAACAATCGCAGCCACACTATGTCTTTCACAGAGGCGAAATCGCAAACCTCATCTCATCTTCTTCTTCGCATCTCAGTCTCTCTTCTCTTCGATCGGAGCATCTCTTCTCTGCTTCCCGTCTCGTGTCTTTGTCTCTTGGCTTAGGTCTCTTTTCTGGTTCGCCGCTTGGCTCTTCGCCTCCGTCTCATCCGCTCATCGTCTTCATTTCTTTCTCTTTCTCTCTCGAATCTTCTGTATCCTCTTCTTCGTCAAGGTGAGTCCTAGATCCGTTCTCCCTTGATTATTGCTGCTTTTCTCTGCCAATTTCTTTTAGATCTGTTAAGCATGCGTTGAGTTTTCTTAGGGTTTATTTGTTATATCTATTGAGTTAGGGGATTCATCTCGCTTGGATGGATCTATTGCTGTTAATTTTGTTTTTTCAGTGAAGTGATAGTTTAGTTCGAAATGATTTCTTCCTTTGATTGTATGCTCGATTGATCTAGTTTTAATCTTCGATCTGTCATAGATATTTTGTATGAAGGGAACAACAATCTACAGAAGCATAGATATTTCTTGAACATACATGAAGGGAACAACAATCTACACAACTTTGAGTATCTCTATGATTTGATTTCTCTGTAATGTGTGGAGCTTGTGAATTTGGGAATCTATTTTAAGCATGAGATTTGACCTTAGCTTCTGGGTTTGTATTTTGTTATAACGATTTTATCAATCATGTATCCTAACTCTTTCTAATTGGTATCAAATCACATATCTGATGCAAATCCTGAAACTATGTTCTCTGTAGATTGGTGATTCTTCTTCAGGTGGGATTAGTGCTGAAAAGGAACCTCTTATAAAGGAGAACCACAGCCCAGAAAACTACTCTGTTCTTGTAGCCATTCCTCCGTGAGTCTCTGTCCTTTTTTCTTGTTTGTTAGTCAACAATACCAATTAATAAAGTTGTGGTCCCAGATTGTTTTGTTTTTTTTGCTATTCATAGTTTGTTGCCAATATCTCTGCTGAAAGCAAGTGGGATATTTTGGATATGCACATTTTACAGATTTTTCTAAAAGCATGCTAAGAAGTAACTTCCTTTTATTGCAGGTTTCTCTTTCCAGAATCTTTGTCTTGTTTTTACAAAGGCACATTTCATGTTTTTATTAAAATCTTTGTCACTTATACTTTCAATTGCTAGAATGCAATGCATGAGGTAAATACTTAGATATAAAAATGTTATTATAATTTCGCATTATTACTATTATGATTTTGTTAATTTCATATGATATATGTTAGCTTATTTGTTTTGTGATGTTTCATATGATTTGTGTTAGCTCATATTACCTTGTTATCTTGTAGATGGAGTCACAGAATACAGAAACAAATGCAGAAGGTGTTGGAGCTTCAACACCTGCTGCGGAAACACAGACGTAGCTTCAACACTTGCTGAGCTTCGTTGTTTTTAACATTCAGTTTTAGATTTTCATGTATGTATTATTCAGGTTTTAAGGTTTTGTATGTATGTATTATTCAGATTAAAGGTTTTGGCCGTTTTGAATTTTTAAAAACAAGGCAGGTAATCTAAAAAAACAAGGTAAGTAATGCAATTACTTGTTGAGCGGGGTAGTTGGACGTGCAAGTCCGAGTATCGGTCAAGGTACCCCACAAGTATCAAAAATTTGGGTGGGTACCCGCTTGGGCGGATCGAAGTCCGAGTCCAAATTTTCATTATCCGTGTGGGGTGGATCAAGTATAAAGTATCCCAGGTTTACAAAACATAACCCAGTGAGAGATAAAAACTGAAAAAACATAACCCCATTGAGAGGCAAAAACCCCATTGAGAGGCAAAAACTGATATGGTTTTCTTCTCATCCCACTCTTTCTTACTAAGTCCTAGGGCCTAACTCTTGACTATACATATATAATTTCTCTATAGAAATTAATAGTGAAGCAAAACATACATACATGCACGCGTAATGTTATATATGTGTTTTTCAGACGGGAATGACATCAGTATTCTGATTCTTGTCACAGGTAATGATAAGGCCTTCCACATAAGTTGGGAGGAGGCAACGCCACCATTTGCAACCACTGGCGACTGATTCTGCAGGAGGAATGATCATCAGAACGTTGTCGTGTCGCCTCACCATTCCCATCACGCTTACGGTGCTCCCTTCTTTTATATATCTGATCACAAATTAAGTCATAATATCATCATAATGGGCCGAGAAGATCTGAATTCATTATTATATGTGTGTGCATGTAAGATGAGTCTGAGAGAGAGAGCAACACCTTTTGAGTTCTTTGATGGGTAATAAAGCAGTATAAAGAATTAAAGATCATTCTTTTGTAATAAAGCTATTTACTTTGAGAATCTTTCTGTTCTAAGATTTGAGAAGAGTTCAAAGCACAGAAAGATTCTTCCTCAGAACTTAAAGCCATTTACTCTATGTGAATGGTTGGTTAAAAGCACCAAAAGATCCTTCCTTTGACCTAAAATAAGAAACAAAATCTTATGCCCTAAAGTATATGGATTTACTATTAACCCTCCACAAAAAGTAAATAGTTGTCAATGACTTTTATGCCCTTACTCAGAAATAGGAAACAAAATCCATGAGTCAGAGACAAAAGTCAATGGTTTGTTAGATTCCATTTAGCCGTTCAGTTAAAAACAGGGGTTTTAAAAGGCCACATTTTGGGCTTGAAGAGTGACTCTAGTAGTAAAAAAGGGTTTTGTTTTGAGGGACTCTTTGTACTTAATTTACCAAAAGTATAAGGATGAAGATGTGTAGCAGAAAGGAAATCAAAGATGAATAGATTGAATACCATACCCTTCTTTGAGACGCATGGGTCGGTTATCATTGGAAAGGTTGCGATCCGCCAACCATTGTAGAAAGCTTGGAGATAAATCCTTAGTTTGTGAGGTAACATTAGCTACTGTTGCAGGTTTGACAATTGGAGAAACTTTTGATCCATATCCTGCTTTAACAAGTGCTCGCAATCCGGACTGGAAGTCCGAGATGTAAAAATCGGACATATATCTCTGCCACATACACAAATAAAACAATGATCATTAAAATATTCAGATGAAAACACTTGAATAAGTGAATAGAGTAAAAAGAATTTAAACCTCGGCATGCCTAGATCCCCAAGAAAAGCATCTATGTTTCAAGTTTGCGGATTTTCCACAAAAACCTTTGTACTCATACAATTCCGTCGATACATAAACACATCTCGGTATCCTTTGGTATGACGACTCAAGCGGAATACTTCCACATGTTACGACCTGCAAACAAAAAACGTAAAAACGCCTTTGAAACTAATAACAATACAGCATTGATCACTCAAAAAGATTAGGGCCCTGTTCGTTTGTGTATCTAGATATTGCATCTAGATATTGCATCTAGATACTGCATAGATATATCTAATATTGCGTCAGGATATGTTCGTTTACGTTTTCGTTTTAAATATTGCGTCAGATGCGATTACGTTTGTTTGTGTAATTTGAATTAGATTGGATCTTAAAATCGAAAAGAGGCATATCTTTATGCTAGGATTTAAAAACAAAGTTGAACCTAAAAGGACATTATTGTTTTCGGAAATTTTACAGGTTTCTAAAAATTTTACGGTTTTACAAAAATTTTACGGTTTTCGGAAATTTTACGGTTGGAATTTAAGTTTTCAAAAATTTTAAAATTTTACGATTTTCGAAATTTAACGGTTTTCATTTTATTGTTTTAATTTCTGGTTTCTGGTTTTGGTTTAAATTTTTTTGAAATTTTATGTTTTCGAAATTTTACGGTTTCGAAATTTTACGGTTTCAAAGAAATTTTACGGTTTGAAAATTTTGTTTTCAGAAATTTTACTGTTTTAAGATTTTGAAATTTTACGGTTTTGAAATTTTCGTTTCGGAAATTTAAGTTTTCTTTTCGAAAATTTTACGGTTTTCAGAAATTTTATTGTTTTAAAATTTTGATTTCAAAATTTCACGGTTTTTCAAATTTTGGTTTCGAGAAATTTTCTGATTTTAATTTTATTTGAAATTTTTGTTTTGAAATTTTATTTGAAATTTTGAAATTTACGTTTTGAAATTTTTGTTTTAAAATTTAGGTTTTCGAAATTTTATTTTCAAAATTTTACGGTTTTGAAATTTTCACGTTTTCGGAAATTTTATGATTCATAGGTGTATTTTAGTTTTCGAATATTTTTCAGTTTTTCGTAAATTTTAGGTTTTTTCAGAAATTTTACAGTTTTCCAAAAATTTTACGGTTTTCAGAAATTTTACTGTTTTCCGGAAATTTTATGATTTCCCTAGGTGTATTTTAGACTTTTTGTGAGAGAGAAAAGAAAATCAGGGGTATTTTGCTTTTCGTTTTGGATTAGGTGTATCTAGATCATCTTTTCAGAATTCAAATTCTAGGTAGATACAGCACAATCTGTAATGCAGAATAATTTGAACTAAACGACATCATCAATATCTGTCTGATCACGATATCTATCTGTGAACGAACAGCTTGATTTAATAACTACATGATCCATTCCAAGTTACCATATCAAGAATACTGATTAGTCTTACTAACTAACCCAATGATCATACAAAAAAAGACAATGAATATGACATTCTAACTCATCAGATGATTAATTAACTTACTTAACTCATCAAATTACCAATTAGCTAACCTAAGAAGCAACAGATTAGTACAAAAATGAAGTCTTTAACTTACCCCTGTGACCTTGATGAACTGTCCATCAATGGCACCTCTAATCACAGCATCTGGATAATTCTCAATGAAATCCAACAACCCTCTTCTTCTCCATATACAATTCCACACAAAAACCACGACGGCCGGAAAAATCGCGGCCACAATAACCACCACAACTAATGGCTTCTTCACCGCAACAGATAAAAACGCACCAATTAGTAACGCCATCCCTGCAACTACAATCACTGCCCAAATCACAGCTTTCGGTACCCTAAACCCGACCCGAACCGGATCCGAATTCAAAACCGTCACACCGGATCCATATTTGGGTTTACTCGATCTTAAATTACTCGTCGTTTGATGATGATGATGATCAATCTGACCTGATCTCCTTGCCCCGGACCCAATTGGACCAGACGAATTAAGCGGACCGGAGGTGATTAAACCGGTGGGTTGAAGCTGAGAAAGAGGGCCTGAAGATTTTCTAATTAAACCCGATTGAGATCCGGATCGAACGGATCCACTATTCGGATTCGAAGACGATGCAGATGGTACACGTGGCGGTGGCTGTCTAGCTGGTTCGCCGGAGAAAATCGACGGAGGTCTTTGAAACGAGGTGGAGTCAGCAACGGAGATATCAAACATCCTTCCGAGTTCGCCGGATTTTTTAATATCGCCTCCGGTGTAAGGCATAGCACGAGCCGCCATTGTCGGTGGTCGTTCTTTGGGTTGTTCGAGTTTACCTGAAACGTAGAGTCCGCTTGGTAATTGATGAGATTGTAATCGACCCGCCATTGCTACAGAGATAAAGAGAGAGAAATGCGGAGAATTTGTTACTCTCTCTCTTCTCTTCTGAGTGATTTGAAGAGAGAGAGAATGTGTAGCAGTGGTTAAGTGTTTGAGTGGCAGTGAAGATGGAGAAAAAGAAAGAAGACAATGGATGTAAATGACGATTTTACCCCTGAATCTTTTAATTTGGTGATGTAATTTGTTGTTTTTTTTCTTTTAATAAAAAAAAAACATCGAGGGAGAGGTTTCCAAAAGGTTTTTGATTGGTTCACGTGCCTCCACATTTTTGTTAGTGGATATTATTTTTACTTTTCTGTCCCTAAATGTAAAGATTTTTACATAAAATTTTTGTGCTCATAACAATTTGGAATTTTTATAAATATAATTAATTTGAGTATTTTGACGTCTAGTAAAATTATTTGTGTTGTCAATCTTACATATAATTGGGTGACAAAAAAAATAAGAACCTGACAAATTGTCAATCTTTAAATATTGTTAGTTACCAAGTGAGTGTAGTATAATGGGGATTTGCTAAATTCTTCCAAACAAAGTTGAACGAAGCATCTTTAGTTCGAGATTTTTGAAAATAAAATTGATTTATGCCTTAATTGGGTATTACTAACAACAAACTATCAACAACTGGTCAAAAAAAAAAGGAAAATGTTCAATTAATTTCTCTACTTTTTGTAATTAACACATTTATTCCTGAACTATTGAGATTAATTCCCAATTTTATAATTGACTTAATGAATTTGCTCTAAAGAGAAGTTTATATTTATTAACTTAACTGAACCATTTGCAGACATAAGACCGAGAAGCTTCAATTTCGACATTTTATTCCTAAATCGAGAGGAACCTAAAACAGAAAAAATCGCGATTCGCACAACCCAGATTTGGAGACGCGATTCGTGGTGGTCCAGATTCGTAAGTACCATGCCTAGAAGAAGGTGCAAGCTTCTAATTTAAAGGGAACCTGAAGCCCAAATTGAAAATGAAATTGAATCTTCTAGTGATTCGAGTGTTGACAAAGATGACTGTCCAATTATCGTCGAAGATAGCAGAGGATATAGAGAGGAAGAAGAATGTTTGGCTGTAATTCTAGTGGAAGAAGAAGTTATTGTCGATGTTAAAATATGTGAAGAAAGATCCCACATCGGAAAGATGGAAGGACCTTGAGTAATATATAAGGGATATAGGTCAATCCATTCATTGCCAACCAATTGGTTTTGAGTTGGAAGACCATTAACCTTAACATGGTAGCAGAGCCCTGAATTCACACTGTCCTACTAAACTGAAATTGATTGGGCCCGAAAGTAGCCCAATCGATCTGAACTGAAGTTCGACCGACCCAGAAATAATTCGGCCGATTTCACCCGAAATAATCCTAGATTGGGATTTGTCGAGATTAATGGCTAGATGGACCATTATCTTGAGGGGGAGTGTGAAGAAAGATCCCACATCGAAAATATGGAAGGACCTTGAGTAGTATATAAGAGATATGGGCCAATCCACTCATCGCCAATTGGTTTTGAGTTGGAAGCCCTTTAACCTTAACAAAATATGCAATAACTTAGAAGACCATTTTGGGGATGATGCGTGTGAAGATTCAAGTGGTAATAGAACTGGCGGCAGCGGGGATGATATGTGGAACGACGAGACGCCCGGATCCATTGACTGATGAATACGAAGAGGAAGCAGAGACGATAATGCACTATGGAGATCATTCTCATGAATTGTTATGTTTGTATAAGACATTCAACAATGTAGATAAATTCAAGTATGCACTCCTCAGGTATTCTCTAAAGACTTAATACGATATCAAGATGTATAAGTCATCTTTAGACAGGCTTGATGCAAAGTGCACACAACACATTGAAGAAAAGTGTCCATGGAGAGTCTATTGCTCTTTTGAGAAGAGGAAAAGCAAGCTTATCATAAGAGTCTTTCACAATGAGCATGTTTGTGTAAGGTCTGGTTACACAAAACTTTTGACAAGTGGAACTATTGCACAATTGTTTGAGGAAGAACTAAGAGTAAATTCAAAGATTAAATCTCAGGAGATGGTAGATGAAATCAAGAGAGAGTATGATCATGGAAGGTTTGTTACACCTTCTTTCACAGGTTTCATCCAAGCGCTACTAGAAAATAGTCTCGAGAGTTTAACCCGATTATACCGCAAGTGCACAGTAATGCAGTTGTAGTACGTACGGGATTGATTCACAGAGACTGAGAATAACTACACATAGATTGTAGGGACAAATCTAATCTAGGTGAATTATAGAGTTTGGGGTTTTTAGGTTTAATTATCTAAAGTGCATAAAATAAATAAACAATAATTAAATAAACAATAATTAAATTCTTGAATTAAATTACGTAAAATAAATTGCATAAAATAAAATTACAGAATTTAAATAGCAGAAAATAAATTGCGTAAATTAAATAGCAGAAAATAAAGTGCGTAAAATAAATTACGAAATTTAAATAGCGTAAAGTAAATTGCGTAAATTAAATAACAGAACTTAAATTGCATAAATTAAAGTGCATAAATTAAATTGCGTAAAATAAATTGCATAAAGTAAATTTCAGAAATTAAATTGCATAAAATAAAATAACGATTAAACAATAATAAAGAAAACGATCCCAAGAGAATTGATGAGAACGAATCCGGAAATCTTCTTATATGAGAATTGATGTTCTTTAACCCTTCGTTAGCATCCATCGGTCTAGAGATTTCGTATATAAATTAATCCACTTTCGTAATATACTAGTTTCTCTGTGAAACCCCACTCTCGTGGTGCTCTACAAGCATTGAGAACGATCTTTTCATCGACCGGATTGACTAACAATTGCAATTCTACAAAATAGCCAATCTTCTAACGTGTTTAGTTCCGGGATCTTAATCCACTCTCATGGCATCAAGACCGTAAGATGCTAAACTAACTTGATCAAAGCTAATTTAGATGAGCTCACAAGTTAAAAATAGATTTATTGATTAACTATTATTCCGAGTATGTAGATCTGAAACCCTCTACCCACTCTCATGGTGTAGAGAATTCCCGAAACACTTGGTCATGCCTTTTGGATTAGACCAAGCTCTTAGAAAACTCCCAAGGGAGTAAATCTAGCCTTAGGAACACATACAAGGTAGTTAATCGGTTAAAAACACAAAACATCAATCTCTAATCAGTAGATCCCATCATTGATCTGTACCCTAAAGATCTAAAGGATCTACTCGCTCATAACTCTAAGGGTAATAGTAGTATATGAGATAGAAGACATGATAAACAATAAACAAAAGCTTTAAATAAAGCAATAGAAGAACAAGAAAAAGAACTAAAGAACTTGCATAATAAAACTTAAGAAAAAAAGAACATATGAGATTTCTCTTTAAGTGGTGGCTACAAAGTTGTGCAAAAAGTGGGAACCCTTTCTAATGATTATTACATGTGTTTATATAGAGTTTAGGGCTTTAGGATGAGGATAGGTCGTGCCCAAGGAGGTTGGGGAAAGATCTTTTGGGAATTAAACTTGCAGGGTGCCAAATAAGGCAAGTGTAGGATCTTCTGGATTGGAACTTGAATAACTTTCGCATCTGATCTCAATTTAGTATGATTCCAATTCGTGGAGCTTCCATTTTTAATCAAGATTCCATATCAAGTTGGTTTGTATCCAAATTCCTTATGGTTCGATCGTAATGTTCGAAAAAGTGCACGTAGGTCCAAACCAGGAGAGTTCAGAGTCACCTGACTTGTAAAAATCATATTTTCTTATTCTGAGCAGCTCTTTACTTGATTCCAACACTCAGAGCTCCCATTTTGAATCAATATTCCATAGCAAGTTATTTTGTAGGTTAATTCCTTCTCGTTCGACCGTAAGCCTCCAAACAGTGCCGACATGTCAAAACGTCGAATTTCGAGTTTCTTCGTCGATGCTCATGGTCGATGCTCATCCTGGGGAAGCACATCGACCATGGCTGGTCAATGGTCTTCGTCACGACTCAGCATCGACCCCTCATGGTCGATGTCCTAGTCGATGCCTCCTTTGTGAAGCTTTCCGTGATGTTCTTGACCCGAACAACTAGCTTTAAAGTCCGTGTGGCTTCTTAAGCTCCCAAATCACTCTAAAAACACCGGTTTTCCTCCAAGTACCTATAAACGCACAAACACATGCAAATACACTAAAGTAGTCCTAAATGATAGTTATAATGTATGATATTAGTCTATATTAATATGTAAAAACATGTAAATATGAGCTCTATCAACTCCCCCACACTTACCTTGTTGCTTGTCCTCAAGCAAAGTAAAGCTAAGCATGGTGAAAGATGCTAAAAAAAAAACAGTAAAGATAAGGAGAGTGAACTTGTACCTTGTGACATTGTTGTGCTTAATGCTTTTCGACTTTGTGGAAGTGGAATAATCTCTACCTGCTTATGTACTTTGCCATAAGCATAGAAACTCACCCTAGTTTGAACCGCTCCTCCTTTGATCCTAGACTCCTCATTGTTGACTCTTCTTTTTATTCTAAGAATGGGTTCTCAACTTGGGAATATCGATCAAAGGATATGAACACTTTCTCTTTCGGATTTCTGTAAGCTAAAAACCGTCTTAGTGCAATTTCTTTCCCCTTCTTTTTCTCACTTCAAGGTCAATCGATTTTTCTCTACTTTTCTAGGATATCATTTTATTTTATTTTATCGATCCCTTTTTCTTTTCAGCTCTTCACTTCCCCTTAGGACAGGTTTTCATGAGACGCGAATGTTAAAAGTGGTAGCTTCCAACACCGGTTCACTTTCATAATACATATATCTTTTTCTCTAATTATTGAAGGGAAGGAAGAGGGGAATTGCATTTACTTAGACGTGTCTTGCAGTGTCTCATAGAGGTATCACATCCAATGTATCTTAAGCCCCAAATCGAGAAAATTAAAGTTCATTAAGGTGAGAAGTCAACTTTGAATCGTCTAAGTCTCCGGAAGAATGATTCTTTTTGGGGTTTATTGATCTACTCATATATTTTCCAAATTTCCTAGTAAAGGTCACACACTATCCAACAAAGCATCCAAACATTAACACAAATAACACAATTTAACAAGTTCTATTGCTACCTCATTAAAAAAAATTTCACATGTTATTGAACTTATGAACGAGGAAAAGAGTGTAACAATCTCTCAAAATACGAAAAACTTATGGTAAAACTTCCATCAAAAGATGTCAAGGAAAAAAAATTACCTCCATAGATCGCAAGACTCCACTTTTATGATGCCTCTCAAAATATCAGTAGTCGAGCTGGGCTTCAAATCTCCAAGATCGTATTTTTATGCTCGCCTGACAGTGCACCTCCAGGTGGCTCGAGCCAGGCTTCAAGACTTCAAGATTGCGTTTTCTACTCAGCTCGACCTCCTCCAGCGAAGCTCATCGAGTCGACACTCCTTCTCCATTTGACTCAAAGTCTCCATTATCCTCGATCTAATAAATCTAAAATGCAAAATGCATGCAAAACACTCTAAGTATGCAAAACTATAGATAAATGCTAAGAACAAGCTATTAAACAAGGCTAAATGAATGAATAATGCATGCTAAAACCATATGAAATGCAGACATATCAACTCTCCCAAACTTAGTCTTTGCTTGCCCTCAAGCAAACAGAAGAATAAGAATGGAGAAGAGGTTTGAAAATGGGGATTCAGAACCAAAGCTTGCAGATATAACAGATGATCTCAATGTCCAAGTTGCTAGTTCTAGAATGCAAAGTATATGAACTCTACTTAAAAAGTTTAGCCATACTCCTCACAACACAATTTCAATCAAGTCTCAACCTAGACATGCATTCAAATATATCATTCCCTTTAACATTCAATTAAGCAGAAACCATGAATCAAGCTATGCACATTCAATGAACTCATTTGGCTAAGGGTAAGGTTAAGAGACAAAGATGGTCCCTTTCACATAGTTTGATCAGTTCAGAACAGGGATCTCTCAAGAAAAAGGAATGAGCTTCAGTAGAATGCTAAAGGTAAGAACCAACCTATGCATACAAGAATAGACTCTCATCTACCCAATCATACAACAAGTGTTCTTAACCCCTAGTTCTAAACCCAGAAAGTTGTCCTAATTCTACCCTTAATACTTAGGCAATTTGCCTTGAGCTATTCTTGGATCAGATTCATTCATCATTTTTTTTTTTTTTGTTCTTGTTCTAAGAGAGGTTCTTTATACTTCTAGCGGATTGGGGTTTTTCTTAAAGTTTTTCACTACCAGCTTAGGCTTTTTCTATGTTTTTCAGACTTTAAGCTTTTTGCCTTTCTTTTCTCTTTCTTAGCACACCCCATATCCTTTACTAGATTAACACACTTTCAGATTATTCCTCTCCTAAAAACTCTTAAACTTTTTCTTTCATCTTTCTCCAAGTTTTCTTTCTTTCTTTTCACAGAACCAAACCCTATACCCAATGATCAAGATCCCACCTAGTCCTATCTGATTCGAAAATTGCAAACCAGAACTACATGAGATTCTATCCTTGTTGGCTCGAACCTAACACTTTCTACCAAGGTCATTCAGAAATAGGCCTAACACACTCAATAAAGTAATAACATGGCTTGAAAGAAGGCTAGGCTAAGGGCATGGTAAAACTGTTCTAATGAAAAGAACAACTACTTGGATTAGCAAGAGTGGTAAACAGGTGAAAGAAAATCCAAGTATGTATATGGTATCCATGAGTTCAAATGCAGTGCATAGACATGATAATTGTAAGTCAAGTTCAAGTTCAAATAGATAAGGAATGGTATCAAATCACAGCATGCTTCAATTGAGACATAATCTAGTTGTGCATTCAAAGTATGGTGCAGTCTTACTTCAAGTTCATTCACAATGCATTAGACAACTAGAAACGAGGGCAATGAGATTATCATATTAAATTAGCAAGCTTGCAAGGTTATAATCATCATAATCCCCATGCATATGCAGCATACATATGAAAACAATCTGACTCAATCAAAATGTAAATGCAACTGAACACTCTGTTTTTGTAAATTTTTTCGAAAATTTTTCAACTTGTTTTTGGTTTTTCTATGCCTTAGATGTATGCAGACTCAAGAATTAAAAATAAGAATACAGAAAACAAATCAAACACATCTTAAGGTTTCTCCTCCTTAAATTACCAGTGTAATAAAAATTTAGAAAGAAGGTTTAAGAAGCAACAAAAAACAAGAAAGAAATGCAAATGATATATCAAGAAAGGATAGAGCAGTACCTCAAGTTGGAAGAAGGAGGAGATTGAATCCTCCATGCTTTCCCGAGTGTAGGCAGAATGGGAGCTTGACTCGATGTGATGACGCGATCGCACGTGGTCGAGCTCGCTGACTCGATCTGACCACTCGACCCCACCTGGTCGAGCTGTCTCCTTCAAAATTTCAAAATTCAAATTTTAGTTCCCCCCATCTGACTCGATTGCTTGGCTCGACCAGGGAGGTCGAGCTGGTGTCATCGAGCTTTCTCGTTTCTTCCTTTTCCTTGCGATTCAATGCTCATACTCTCCTGAAATCACACAAACAAGCCAAAAACAAAATTTAGCATACTTAAACGACGGTTTAAAAAGAAAATTGAAGCAATATATACACGGATAGACATGGGACTTCCTCCCAAGTGAGCTTGTTTATAGTCACTAAGCTTAACTTCCTGTTTTACTCAGGCAAGGAGAGGTTCATCCAGAGGAATTGAAGTTCTTTCTGGAACAATACGATCGGCCAAGTACGGTTTGATCCTTTGCTCGTTCACTGTGAATTCGTTTCCGCTCTGTCTGATCAAGGTGACTGCTCCGTATGATGATACTTCCTTGATAGTGAATGGTCCTGACCATCTGGACTTAAGCTTTCCCGGAAACAATTTGAGCCTAAAGTTGAAAAGGAGGACCTGATCACCAGCTTTGAACTCTCTGGGCAGAATCCTTTTGTCATGAAAGCTTTAGTCCTCTCCCTTGCATGCTCATGGTCATGATCTCCTTAGGCTCATGCAGATCCAATGCTCTCTTCTCCTGAGCGGTCTTGATATCCAGGTTCAAGAGTTTTGTTGCCCACAATGCCTTGTACTCAATCTCCACGGGCAGATGACAAGCTTTGCCATAGAGTAGCTGGAATGGTGTTTTCCCAATAGGTGTTTTGAATGCAGTCCGATAAGCCAGAGAGTCCGTGACAGCGGACCAATCTCTCTTTGAAACCCCTACTACTCTTGCTAAAATCGCCTTGATCTGCTTGTTAGACACTTCCACTTGCCCACTGGTCTGAGGATGATATGGTGTAGCTACCTTGTGCTTAACCCCATGCTTCTTCAATAGGTTCTCAAAGAGCTTGTTGATGAAGTGAGATCCTCCATCACTGATCACTACTCTTGGCACTCCAAATCTGTGGAAAATGACACTCTTGAACATTTTCAGGACAACTTTTGCATCATTAGTATGGCAGGACATTGCTTCAACCCATTTTGAGACATAATCAACAGCCACCAATATGTAACTGTTCCCATAAGATGGTGGGTTGAAAGGTCCCATGAAATCGATGCCCCACACATCAAACACTTCAACTTCCAGAATTGGGTTCTGAGGCATCTCATTCCTTCTACTGATGTTACCCATTCTCTGGCAAGGATCACACTTGGTGATGAAAGCTTGAGCATCCTTGAACATTGATGGCCACCATAACCCTGCTTGTAGCACCTTCTGCACAGTCTTGAATGTAGCAAAGTGACCTCCATACACTGAACCGTGGCAATGCTCTAGAACTCCCTTTACCTCTTCTTAAGCTATGCACCTTCTGAATAGACCATCTGAACCTCTCTTGTATAAGTAGGGCTTGTCCTAGAAGTAGTGGTTCACATCCCTCAGAAACCTCTTTTTCCTGTAAGCATCAAGACCTTCAGGAATTTCGCCGCTTACAAGGTAATTGACAAAATCTGCATACCAGGGTCTCTTTTCCTCTACTATCATGACAACATCCATGAATTGTTCATCAGGCATGGAATCATCAATTGCTGCTGCATCTTCAATCCTCATCCTTGACAAGTGATCAGCTACACCATTCTCTATACCCTTCTTGTCGACAATCTCCATGTAAAACTCCTGAAGCAAAAGGATCCATCTGAGCAGTCTTGGCTTAGTCTCCTTCTTAGCATAGATATGCCTGAGTGCTGCATGATCTGTGTAGACTATCACCTTGGAACCCACTAGATAGCTTCTGAACTTTTCAAAAGCAAAGACAATAGCCAGCAACTCCTTCTCTGTTGTTGCATATCTCACTTGAGCTTTATCTAGTGTCCTGCTTGCATAATAGATCACATGCAGCTTTTTGTTAATCTTTTGGCCCAGAACCGCTCCCACAGTATAATCTGATGCATCACACATGATTTCGAACGGATAGTCCCAGTTTGGTGCTTGGACTATTGGGGCTGAGACCAAAGCTTTCTTAATCACCTGGAAAGCTTTCAAGCACTCAGAATCGAAGATGAACTCTTGTTCCTTGCACAATAGCCTAGTGAGTGGTCTGGCTATTTGTGAGAAATCTTTGATGAACCTTCTGTAGAACCCAGCATGACCCAAGAAACTCCTGATATCCTTGACGTTCTTAGGCGGTTGCAGCTGCATCATCACATCAACCTTGGCTTTTTCCACCTCTATCCCATTCTCATAAATTCTGTGCCCCAAGACAATCCATTCTGTGCCCCAAGAACCAGATTTATCTCCTCACACCTAGTAAGCACCCTGCAAAGATTCAACAAGCAGGAGGAGAAAGAGGAGCCATACACGGTAAAGTCATCCATGAATACTTCCACAGTCTCCTCAATTAAATCCTAGAATATAGAAGTCATGCATCTCTGAAAAGTAGCAGGTGCATTACAAAGACCAAAAGACATTCTCCTATAAGCAAATGTTCTATATGGACAGGTTAAAGTAGTTTTTTCTTGATCATTAGGATGAATAGGAATTTGAAAGAAACCACTATACCCATCTAAGAAACAGTAATAAGGGTGATTTGCAAGCCTTTATAACATCTGATCAATGAATGGCAAAGGGAAATGATCTTTTCTAGATGCAGTATTCAATTTCCTGTAATCAATACACATCCTATGACCAGTGATAGTTCTAGTGGGTATCAGTTCATCCTTATCATTCCTAACAACAGTTATACCCCTTTTCTTTGGAACACAATGCACAGGAGAAACCCAAGTACTATCAGATATAGGATAGATGATTCAGGCTTCTAGCAACTTAAGAATTTTCTTTTTAACCACTTCTTTCAAATTTGGGTTCAATCTTCTTTGAGGTTCAATGCTAGCATATGATTCATTTTCAAGGTGAATTCTATGAGTACATAAGCTAGGTGAAATTCCTTTAATATCATCCAGGGAATACCCAATTGCTTTTCTAAATTTCCTCAATTCAGTCAATAGCACATGCAACTCATCATCACTAAGCATATCATTTACTATGACTGGGTATGTAGAATTTGGTCCAAGAAAGGCGTACCTTAGCCCAGGAGGAAGAGTTTTGAGGTCTACCTTACGTGCTCGGAGCTCTGACCAGTTGTCTGATGCAGAGAGGTCTGACTCGACATGGTGATCGAGTTGTGTGGTCGAGTCTGACGTGGGGAGATGGCTGGCTCGACCTAGTTGGTCGAGCTAGTGGCGCGCCATGCTCGCAGAAAAACCTCTGCTTTCGACCCCAATCAGGTCTTCAAAAACCTCTGACCTTTCCATAACCTTATTGAGTCCAAGATCATCTCATAACCCAAGGTTTCTTCGTGTAGATACCCATCTTTCCCACTCTTGGTTAAGGCAGTCTGAAGGTGGTCTTCCTCATTAAGTTCTTCCAGAAGTTCATCAGCAAGTTGATCCATTTCCTCAACATAAAAGATCTGTTCTATTTCTCGCTTTTCATGGTGTCTTTGATGTCAAATGTCATCTTGAAGTCACTCCCAAGATTAAGATCAATCTTTCCCTTTCGAACATCAATAACCGCTCCAGCTGTGGCTAAGAAAGGTCTTCCTAGAATAAGAGGATCTCTTGGTTCTTCATCCATCTCCAAGACTATGAAGTCTGTAGTATCTCAACCGTCCAACCTTTAGAGGTGATCTTGTAACATACCATGAGGAGTTCTAACTTATCCGTCATGAAAGCACCAAAGAGATGTGCAAGGCTCAGAAGCATCGAATCCTAACTTCGCAACCGAGAAATGCAGATGAGACTAATAGATGCTCCAAGATCACAGAGACTTCTCAAGATTAATGGCCCCAAAGAGCCTCAGAGTAACAACAGATCACTTAGCTTCTCCTTAATAACCCTCTTCCGTATAATGGTATCGCACTCTTCCGACAAAACCACCATACCTCGAACCTCCTTGGCTTTCTCATTTACTGCATCCTTTAAGAATTTCGATATAGTGAAACATCGGTAAGGTATCAATGAGAGGTATCCTAATCTCGCTTCCCTCATGTGCTTGTGCGCCTATACTTCTCCATTATTTCAATCGCTTTTGGGAAAGGCAGTTTGGGTTGTAGAGGAGGACAAAAGGTGCTTTTCTCCCAAACAGGAGGGCATACTCAGGTGGTCGAGCTGCTGAGTCAGCCTCCGACACGTTTTTGGTCCGCTTGCAGCTCAAATCCTCCCCATCTTGAATCTCATTGTCCTCGTGATGCTAATGCACTTCCTCTCGTGGAGCTGCTTTCCACTTAAAGTGATGGCATTGATGCGAGCAAAGTCCTTGGGTTTTGACGCTCGAGCCGGATGCTAGAAGTAGATGCTCTTGCCCTCCATGTACTTTATCGAGTTCAATGTCTCAAACTTATCATAAGATCATTATAAGTGTAATCCGCTGCCATTTCACCGAACTTCTTAAGCTATCGCCACAGCCTTGTAATCGGCAAAGATGGTCGCCATCTATTGATCCGAGCTGTGGAAGGCGAGCTTGGGAGGTGGAAAACCGGGCGTGGACCCATGATTCCTGCATGATAGCTGCTGGTAGGCGGCAGAACAAAACCTGAATCGGTAGCAGCAAAAGCTGATCGATTGAAGCCGAGGTAAACTTGATCCTGAGGGTTAGCAACGTTGGTGCTTGTGTAAGAGAAATTGGGGTTGTTCTTGTAGTTGATGAAACCTTTGTTGTAGCCATCCTGATTCTGAACATAGCTGACCTCTTCCATATCATCATACTCCCCATCTTGAACCTGAAAGACCGTATCCTCACTAGCAAAGTGAACTTGCTTCCGCTGTTGGAGTAGTTGATCTAACTTGGCATTCAGAGCCTTGATTTCTTTCCGAGTCCGCTCATCTGAATCAACACTGCCCCTTACACTTCTATCATACTCTGCAATGTAGTTACCATTTGACTGAGCAAGGTTCTTGACAAGGTCCCATCCGTCATCAACATCTTTGTTGAGGAAATTACCATTGCTGGTTGTATCAAGAAGCATTCGGACCTGAGGTAGAACTCCTCTGTAAAGTATGTTAAGGAGGGACACATTGCTGAAACCATGGTGAGGACATTGAGTGGTGTAACCTTTGAATCGTTCTCAGCATTCGAGAATGCTCCCCCGCTTTTCTCCGAGAAAACCCGATATCTCGCTCTCAAGCGAGCTGTTCGAGCATTGGAGAAAAACTTGGCAAGGAAAGCTTTCTTGCAATCATCCCATGAAGTGATAGAGCCATGGGGTAGATTCTTTTCCCAGAGATGGGCTTTGTCACCAAGAGAGAATGGAAAGAGTCGCAGCTTRAAACCATCTTCACTGACTCCATTGATCTTGGTAAGGCTGCAGAGCCTATCAAACTCATCTAAATGATCGAGAGGGTCCTCCATAGGTAGCCCATGGAATTTGTTGCTCTGCACCATAGCTATCAAGCCACTCTTGATCTCGAAGTTATTGTTCTGCACTRTAGGAGGGACAATCCCTTGTCTGTTGGTGTGAGTGTTGGGAGCATCTCCCGCACCGATCAGACGCTGCCTTCTCGGATAAGGCACATGTTCAGGCTGTGGTGGTGGATTATCATCAGCCATTTCTAGTGGATCCTGTTGATCTACTCTGAGATGTTCTCTCTGCTCTCTCAACTGTTGTGGTAGCTTGTGAATATTGTCGAGGTAGCGGATGAGGTTCTGACTWCCTTTTGATCTCGTTTGCATGCAGGTGGAGGAGGACTCGATGGGCTGACTCGAGCAGGCGTGGTCGAGCTAGGCTGGTCGAGTCAAGCTTGTACCTGAAATGCAAAGACAAAGAAAAGAAAGATCAAGTCAGTAACAGAGTAGACGGAATAAGAACTTGATCTAAAAYAATTTGAAATCCTAATTGTAACAAACAACACCCAAATGTCAACACCAAATTGATATATCAATTTCTTCTACTGAACTATCATATCATTGTAGTACAGGTATCAATCCAAATGGATATTAGCCAAGAAGGATGCAATCAAACAGTTTAAGTCAAGCCAAGCAATAAGATGTGAAACTATCAACCTAAGCGAAACTAAAAACATGACTACAAAGAACTATAAACGAAAATGAGCAATAACAGTAACGATACTACAAGAACTAGGAAAGACAATGAAAAGAAATCAATCAAGCAAGAGAAGCTCAAGGATGGGGTAATTGACTTGGTGTATCCTCTTAATCTACCTAGATGGTTTAACAAACTCAATCAAGCTATTCCTGTAGACATTAAACTCATGTAGCCAAGTTCATTTCCATGATAAATAACCTCAGCTAATCTAGTTCCGCACCTAATCCCTTAGCGAAATCTAGCTTAGGGCATTAAGAATCAGTTTAATAAAGCCAATAAACACCCTAGACAACTAATCCCTTAGGAATGTAAATCTCTGAATTAGTTATGGGCATTTCATCAAACACCTTCGGTGAAATACCTAAGTTCTAATTCCAATTGATCAGAGAGAAATTAGCATTAAGAACACTAATCCAGAAGGGAAATCAAACAATAAACACTTAAACCACCAAGGAGACTAAGATTCCACACCTAATCTATCCCATCCTTCAATGATTACTCGAACACATGAAGAAGCATAATCACAAACCAGAAATCATAATAACTTGCATAAGTAGAAAGATTAAAAAGAGAATAGATAGATTAGGAAGAGAATAGATAGATTAGAAAGATTCAAACAAAAATAACAAGTAGATTCAAAGTTACAGGATCTAGGAAACAAGAACAGATGAACAAAGCTTAAGAAAATCGAGATTGTTCTTGTGTTAAGCGTTTTATATTTATACTAAGAGATAAAAACCAAAATCACAAAAAGACAAAATAGGCTAATTTTGGGGGCACTTCGACCAAGGTGGTCGAGTCTTGCATGGTCAGCTTCTAAATTTCAAGATTGCATCTTTGTTCTTATTTCGAGGTCTTGGCTCGACCATGTGTGTCGAACTGGCTCCAAAACTTCAAGACTCCCACTTTTATGATAGGCTCGATCAAACAGCTCGGCCGTAGGTGGTCGGGCTGAAATGAACAAGATCGTATTTTTATCTCGGCTCGATCGAGGCGGCCACCATGGGTGGTCGAGGCCGAGCTGAACTTGTGCATTTTTCTACTCAGCTCGACCTCCTCATCGAGCTCGTCATCGAGTCGACACTCTCCTTCTCCATTTGACTCCAAAGTCTCCATTATCCCTTGATTGTACCTGAAATAAATCTAAAATGCAAAATGCATGCACTGTCTGAAACACTCTAAGTATGCAAAACTATAGATAAATGCTAAGAACAAGCTATTAAACAAGGCTAAATGAATGAATAATGCATGCTAAAACCATAGGAAATGCAGACATATCATGTCTAACGCTATGCTTCCTTAAGAGTTTGTCGAAAGTTTTGTTATTGAAGTGTGTTCCTCCGTCGCTAATCACCACTCCAAAACGCGGGAAAAAGATACTCTTAAAAAGTTTCAGAACTACCTTCGCATCGTTTATTGGACATGCCATAACTTCTACCCATTTAGATACATAATCAACCGTCACTAAGATGTAGTTGTTACCATGAGAGTTCGGGAAAAGTCCCATGAAATCGATGCCCCACACGTCAAAGACTTCTACCTCTATTATCGGGTTTTGAGGCATCTCGTTCCTTTGACTTATGTTTCCTCTTCTTTGACATGCATCACAAGCTTGGTTGAATCGATGAGCATCTCGAAATAAAGTTGGCCACCAAAATCCAGCTTGTAAAACTTTAACTACCGTTTTGAATGTAGCGAAATGTCCTCCATACATAGATCCATATGTACTTCATTTTCGGGAACGCACCTTCTATAGATTTTATCCTTACATAACGTGTAGAGGTTTGGGTCATCCCAATAGTATCGGTTGATCTCTTTGAAAAACTTCTTCTTATGATATCCGACGAGATCAGGCGTTTCWCTCCACAAGCGAGATAGTCGAATGTCGTGCACTCATGGTGATTTATCCTTGATGGCGTTGATGCTCTTCAGTTCCTTGTTGAGGTAGTGCTCGCCAATAAGTACTCTAATAGCGTAGACTTGCTCTTCTGGTAGTGAATCGTCAATAGGTATCTCGTCCTCGATACTCATCCGAGAAAGATGATTAGCCACTCCGTTTTCTATTCTTCTCTTGTCTTTTATCTCCAAATCAAACTCTTGAAGAAGTAGTATCCATCGGAGTAGCCTCGGCTTCACATCTTTCTTTGCAAGTAGATACCTTAATGCTGCATGGTCCATGTGAACTATGACTTTTGAGCCGACTAGGTATTGACGGAACTTCTCAAAAGCAAAGACGATCGCTAGAATCTCTTTCTCCGTAGTAGCGTAATTCATTTGTGCTTCGTCTAGTGTTCTACTGGTGTAATAGATGACATTCAGCTTCTTATCCTTGCGTTGTCCTAGCATAGCTTCTACCGCATAATCACTAGCATCACACATAATCTCAAGTGGCAATTCCTAGTTTGGCGGCTATACTATCGGTGCACTCACTAGCTCCTTTTTGATTGATCACAATGCCTCGAAACATCCATCATCGAAGCTGAACTCGACATCTTTGCATAGCAGGCTTGTGAGTGGTCTTGTTATCTTAGAAAAATCTTTGTTGAATCTTCGATAAAAATTAGCATGACCAAGGAAACTTTGTATGTCTTTCACCATTTTTGGAGGCCCTTGTCATCACATCGATCTTGGCCTTGTCGACTTCAATCCCTCTTTCTGATATCTTATGTCCGAGAACGATTCCTTCTCTCACCATGAAATGACACTTCTCCCAATTAAGTACGAGGTTTGTCTTTTCGCATCATTCAAGTACCTTGCACAAATTAGACAAACAACCACCAAACGAAGAACCATACACAGAGAAATCATCCATAAACACCTCAACTACTGATTCAATTAGATCTAAAAATATCGACATCATACACCTTTGAAAGGTTCCAGGTGCATTACATAGTCCAAACGACATTCTTCGATAAGCAAAGGTACCATAAGGACATCTAAATGTCGTTTTTTCTTGATCTTGCGGATGTATCGAGATTTAAAAGAATCCTGAATACCCATCTAAAAAACAATAGTGAGAGTGATTTGCTAATCGTTCTAACATCTGATCAATAAATGGGAGAGGAAAATGATTTTTTCTAGTGGCAACATTTAATTTTCTAAAATCAATACACATCCTATGTTCCATGATAGTTCTAGTAGGAATTAATTCGTCATTTTCATTTTTTACGACAGTGATACCACTCTTTTTTAGGTACAACATGAACAGGTGAGACCCAAGTACTATCTGATATAGGATAAATAATACCTGCATCTAGAAGTTTCAGAATTTCTTTTCTTACGACATCACATAAATTTGGATTTAATCACCTTTGAGGTTCAATTGAATTCTTAGATTCATCTTCTAAATGTATTCTATGCATGCATAAGGATAGGGATATGCCCTTGATATCATCTAGAGAATATCCTATTGCTTTTATATATTTTTTCAATTCATTAAGTAAAAGAGAAATTTCATCATCATTAAGCTCATCACTTACTATGACAGGATATTTTGAATTAGGACCGAGATATGCGTACCTTAGCCCTTTTGAATGTGGTTTCAACTTCTTATTCTTCGTCACCTTCGGTTAGACTCGCGTAAGCCATCTCACGAGGTATCATGTCCGCCACATCTCTATTTTGTAACGTTTGGAATTCTTCACTTAATTCTTATTTTTCGAGCTCAACTTCGTCCAACACACCATCAGTCAACAAGTCGAGATCGTCTATGTAGAAGATTCGGTCTCGTTCTTCGGGTTTCTTCATCACTTCGTCAATACCAAACTGCATAACTTTGTTGTTTAGATGAAGGTCAATTTTTCCATTTTTGACATCAATGATGGCTCCCGCGGTTGCTAGGAATGGTCTCCCAAAAATGAGTGGATCTTTGGGCTTGTGATCCATCTTGAGTACCACAAAGTCGGTCAGGATTTTGGTAGTCACCAATCATCACCGGAATGCCTTCAAGTAATCCCACCAACATTTTTACTGAACGATCAGCGAGAACTAATGACATCTTACACTCCTTGAATCGAGTAAGTCCCAACTTTTGTGTTATTGATAAGGGCATGAGGTTCACACTAGCTCCAAGATCGCACAAAGACCTCCCAAATGTTATTTGACCGAGAGTGCAAGAGAGAGTGAAACTACCCGGATCGTCTAACTTCCTTGGAATCTTTTTGTCGAGAATGACGGCGCTGCACTCGTGCGTTAGGAATGCCACCTCGATGAGTTCCTTCTTCTTCTTAGTCACGAGATCTTTGAGGAATTTGCTAGCGTTGGGAATCATTGTCAAAGCTTCTAGTATCGGCATAGTGATGATTACACCTTTCATTTATTGTTCAAATGCATTCCTCATTCTCTCCATTATTCTCCTTTTAATCCTCCCGGGAAAAGAAATTTTTGGTTGATAATTGTGCATGTCGAGTGTCACTTGTGTCCTTATACGAGTCTCGGGTTCCTTCGTGTGACTACTCGTAGTATGAATGTCCGGTTGTTTGCCTTGAGAGACCATCGACCCCTCCTAGTCCATTTGCCTTGAAAAAGTGAAGGGTTGTGTTGAATTCAGAATCATTTCCATTTTCTCATTTATCGCTCCTTATAGTCAACTTCTCCTCGTCTTCACGGTCGTCAGCGTGTTTGTTATTAGATCATAATCTTCTTTATAATTTGCGTCACTCTCAGCTAGGTTCTCGACTAGTGTTCTCCTGCGATATGCATCTTGCCCTAAGAAAGTTCCGCAGCTCCCCACATCTAGTAACATACGATACTTGGAAGTGATTCCTCTGTAGAATGTGCTCAACAGGTATTCGTCTCCAAATCCGTGATAAGGGCATTGCCTGGTGTGTTCTGCAATCCTCTCCCATACTTCTCCGAAACTCTCAGTGTTTTGTTGCGTGAACCTTGATATCTTGTTTCTCCAATGGGCTCTTCTAGCGTTTGAGAAAAACCTTTTTAGGAATGCTTTCCGGCATTGACTCCACATTGTAACGGTCTCAGATGAAATGTACCTCTCCCACTCTTGTGCTTTACCCTCAAGTGAAAATGGAAATAAACGAAGTTTTAGTGCATCTTTAGAGAGACCGTCTATTTTCACCATCTCACACAGCTTGTTGAATTGATATATATGATTGATAGGGTTCTCTGTTGATAATCCATGAAACTTATAACCCTGGACCATGTTAATCAAGATGATCTTGATTTCGAATTCAACTCCGACTACCGGTGGGGGCCAGATTCCCGTGCGTCGATTTTGGCTTGTTGGCTCGTCGGCCATGCCTATTAATCGTACCACCATTTGCCTACGCACCACATTCTCTTCTCCACAGTACAACAACTGGTTCATTTTTTTTTTTTGGCTTTTCGAATTTATTAACCTGAAAAATCAAAACAAAAATTAAGCAAAATAAGAAAATAAAAGAAACCTAGTCTCAGATTCAGACCAAATATCTATGGTTATTGCTACACTTCTTGGCAACGACGCCAAGAACTTGATCACGGAAGGTTTGTTACATCTTCTTTCACGGGTTTCACCCGAGCGCTACTAGAAAGTAGTCTCGAGAGTTTAACCCGATTATACCGCAAGTGCACAGTAATACAATTGTAGTACGTACGGGATCGATCCACAGAGACTGAGAATAACTACACAGAGATTGTAGGGACAAATCTAATCAAGGTGAATTATAGAGTTTGGGGGTTTTAGGTTTAATTATCTAAAGTGCATAAAATAAATAAGCAATAATTAAATAAACAATAATTAAATTATGTAAAATAAATTGCTTAAAATAAAATTATAGAATTTAAATAGCAGAAAAAATGGTGTAAATTAAATAGAAGAAAATAAAGTACGTAAAATAAATTGCGAAATTTAAATAGCGTAAATTTAATAACATAAATTAAATTGCATAAATTAAAGTGCATAAATTAAATTGCGTCAAAAAATTGCATAAAGTAAATTGCAGAAATTAAATTGCATAAAATAAAATAACTTAAATAAAATAACGATTAAACAATGATAAAGAAAACGATCCCAAGGGTGAATGAGAACGAATTCGGAAATCTTCTAATATGAGAATTGATGTTCTTTAACCCTTCGTTAGTATCCATCGGTCTAGAAATTTCGTATATAAATTAGTCCACTTTCGTGATATACTAATTTCTCTCTGAAAACTCCACTCTTGTGGTGCTCTACAAGCATTGAGAACGATCTCGTCATCAACCGGATTGACTAGCAATTGCAATTTTACAAAGTAGCCAATCTTCTAACGTGTTTAGTTCCGAGATCTTAATCCACTCTCATGGCATCAAGACCCTAAGATGTTAAACTAAATTGATCAAAGCTAATTTAGATAAGCTCACAAGTTAAAAATAGATTTATCGATTAACTATTATTCCGAGTATGTAGATCCGAAACCCTCTACACACACTCATGGTGTAGAGAATTCCCGAAACACTTGGTCACGCCTTTTGGATTAGACTAAGCTCTTAGAAAACTCCCAAGGGAGTAAATCTAGCCTTAGGAACACATACAAGGTAGTTAATCGGTTAAGAACACAAAACATCAATCTCTAATCAGTAGATCCCATCATCGATCTCCACCCTAAAGATCTAAAGGATCTACTCGCTCATAACTCCGAGGGTAACGACAGTATATGAGATAGAATATATGATAAACAATAAACAAAAGGTGTAAATAAAGCAATATAAGAACAAGAAAAAGAACTAAAGAACTTGCATAATAAAACTTAAGAATAAAAGAATATATGAGATTTTTCTCTAAGTGGTGGCTACAAAGTTGTGCAAAATTTGGGAACCCTTTCTAATGAGCATTACATGTGTTTATATAGAGTTTAGGGCTTTAGGAGGAGGTTAGGTCGTGCCCAAGGAGGTTGGGGAAAGATCTTTTGCGAATTAAACTCGCAGGGTGCCAAATAAGGCAAGTGTAGGATCTTCTGGATTAGAACTTGAATAACTTTCGCATCTGATCTCGGTTTGGTAGGATTCCAATTCGTGGAGCTTCCATTTTGAATGAAGAGTCCATATCAAGTTGGTTTGTAGCCAAATTACTTCTGGTTCGATCGCAATGTTCGAAACAGTGCATGTAGGTCCAAACCGGGTGAGTTCAGAGTCACCTGACTTGTAAAAATCATATTAGCCCTGAGCATTCGGGGTCCCGTTCGGATTTCGGGTCGGGTCCATTCGGGTTCGGGTTTTCGGGTCTAAAGGTTGAGGACCCATTTGGGTATTTATAAAAATCGGGTCGGGTATATACTTAATTTTGATATCCGATAAATACCCAAAAATTATCGGGTCTTAATTCGAGTTCGGATATTTATAACCAAATGTATCCAAATGTAACCAAATAACCATACAATACCCGAATTTAAACTTTAAAATAGACATAAAGTCATTCATTGTTTTAAACCAAAAAGAAACATCAAACATTCATTGTTTTAAACCAAACAGAAACATCAAACATTCAAACATCTTTGATACATAGCCTTAAACCGTTAAACCAAAATTACCAAACATAGTTCAATAAACACAAGAGAAAGAAACATACCATCACACGCACTCACGTACTCATGCATCTTCTAATCATCAAATGAGCACTTTGCAGTCCCTGTTACATTGAAAAGAAAGTGCATCAATAATAAAGACATAAAGAGAGATGAGTTAAAGTGTTAAAGGATGATTCAATTGACATTTACCTAAAGGCTGAGTCTTATAGTTGTAGAAGCTGCAATACCTACTTACTAGTTGAATTGAGTTTGAAACTCAGAAAAACGTTTATAAAACATAAGTTAAATACTTAAATGTAAAATTATATAAAACATAAGTTAATGTCAACATGTATAAACATTAGTTACCTTTTTGAAATCTGTCTTGCAACTCAATATCAGCAAGCATTTCTTTGCTTCTCCTTTAACTGAATCTCTGACTTCATCCACTGCTGTGTGCATATCAACACCTCAATGGTGTTGTAATTTAGACCATTCCTACTTGGTTCTAAGATGCGTCCACTAGTGCTAAATGCTGATTCAGATGCAACAGAGGACACTTGCATTGCAAGAACACAAGAAACCTACGATTGTTGCGCCTCCACCTAGACAGGACATCAAAGTCTCTACCAAACAGATTTTGCTTTGGATGCTCTACTCTTTCCTTCAAATATATGTCTAATTCATTCTTTGCATCTTCAAGTCCATCCTCATCAACCATGTCATTATAAACAAACTCCATTCTTTCATATCCAATATCATCATCAAGAAGATCCATACTACCCACAACACCTTCTCTTGCTGTATTTTCTTTCCCAGTAAATTCAGTCCCAGTAAACTGAGATGATCCATCAGTAGATGATGATATTGTATAGAAGGTGCTATACTCTTTAAACATACTCATCAAAACACCATACACAGAACCATACAGTTGTTTAGACTCTGAACTGTCTTTGCCATAGAGCTTCTCAAAACAAAGCTGATCAAATTGCATTTTCTTTGTTGGCTCAAAGACAGAAGCCACAATCAAAAGCTTATTGATTTCTTTAAAACCACCCCAATACTTGTCAAATTTGGCTAACATATTTAACGCCTTAGACTTCAATTCCATATCTGAACTAGTACTCAATAACCTCAAGTTCTTCTATATGGTAACAATCTCACCATAACACTTATGGGAGCAAACAGATGTAGAAGCTGAGATAACTAGAGTAGAATTGTAAAAGATGACAAGAAACTTTACCAACCTGTCAATAACATGCCAGTCAGCATAAGTTGGAGGACCAATCCGTTTCTTACCATTATCTACTTCCATAAAGTAGTCATTGTAGAGCTTGTCCTCAGCTTCCATCCTATCAAACGCTGCTCTGTACTGTTGTGCTTTTTTAAGCATCATATGTGTCGAATTCCACCTGGTTCTGACATCCAGAGGCAAACTTCCTCTGGTCATCTTTCCTTCGTCAAGCCTTTGATCAAATGATATCAACCTCTTGGTTGAAGACCTTACATAAGTCACTGCATTACGAATAGCCTCCACATGGTCACTCATTTCATTCATGCCATCCTTGACAATCAAATTGATGATGTGCGCACAACACTGCATATGCATGAATTCCCCATCTAAACTAATGCATCATTTCTTAGCAGCTTGAACGCATCTTAAAATTTTCTTAGAGCAGACATGTTAGCGGTTGCATTATCAACAGTGATGGTGAAAACCTTCTCCACACCCCAGTCAGACAAGCAATCAAGCAATGTAGATGCTATTGTGGACCCTTTGTGATCAACAACATACTTAAACCCTATGATCAGCTTCCTTAAGTGCCAATTTGCATCAATGAAATGCAAAGTGACCACCATGTAACTGGCAGCTGTTGTTGGAGCCGTCCATATGTCAGTAGTGAGAGACACCCGTTGCTTATTAGCAAGAATCCACTTTTTCATAGCTTCTTTATTTGCACAAACATCTCAATGATGTCTCTTGTCGATGTTCTTCTAGAATGGGACTTGTACAGACAAACTTTGTTACAAAAATGCCTCCAAGCCACACTATCAAGTGGCAGCTCTCCTAACACAATCATCTCATTACATGCCTCTCTAAAAACACCCTCAGACACCTTACTAAGCTTCAGATCAGTACCAATAGGAGTTAAGACCTCTTGTTTCCTCTTTTCTGCTCTAGACTGTTCCCACGCCTTGAACTCCTTGCAGCATTTCAAATGCTTCTGCAAATTAGTAGTCCCTGATTTTGTTGGACATGAAAAATCTTTTTGACAATAATGACATTTGCACTTGTTTTTATTATCCTTCAATCTCGTATAATGCTCCCATACATATGACCTTGTTCTCGACCTCGTAGTACTACCTCCACTTTTTCCCGTATTTGTCTTCTTTTTCCCTCGATTATCAACCGTACTAATATCATCTTCTTCTTCATTATCATTATCAGTAATTGGATCATTATCAATATCTTCATTAGGAAGTGATGATGAATCCATCTGAAATTGGAAAACGTGTCTTTAGTTTTGTTCATTAGTTAAAATCACAAATGCAAGCAATGGTATATCTTATGAAACCATGTAATTACTCGCTGCATTATATGGGAAAACTACAATAAAGAAATACTAATTTTTCTATGACTTATTTCTGAATCTCTAAATGCATTAAGGCTTAGGCAGTAATAGATAATGCAGTCAACGAGAGAGAAATTGGAGTTGAGTGGTAGGTAATAACTAATAACAAATAGACAGAGAAATATATGATATGATAATTCATGAAAGAGAAAGTGAGAGGGATAAGAAAAGAAAGTAAGAGAGAAAGAAGAGAAGAAAAAGGGAGACACATACATTAACAACAATGGAGGATGGGGATGATCACAAAACAGAAGATAGACCTCATAGTCCTAACTCTCCCAATTTGTTTCCCAAAACTTAATTTTTTAGTCATAAAAATTAAGAATTTACCGATTACAACACCAGATGTATAAATATATGTAAATCTTGAAGGACTTATTAGTAGGGAAAATAGAAAGTCCCAAAGTTATAAGATTTTTTATTATTAATATATAAAAGAAATGAGTGAAGTATATATGTGTGGAATATCAAAGAAAAAAGTGAAAAATAATCCTACCCATAAGAGGATTCAAATCATAGAAGAAGAATATAATCAAATCTAACAGAGAAGATGGAAGCCCTAGTAAAGATTTATGCTTTAACATACAAAGAAATTAAACCCCAAATCAGACCTTTAAAACTAACTAATATATTTGAAGATCAACGTGTTCCTGAGAACATTGAAGAATAAAGGAAGAAACGAAGATAAACGTAAGACAAAATTGTATTCACCTGTCTCAAAAATAATACACGTATTGTGTATATAACTAATAGAGCCGGTGTAACCAAAGTAATCTAATCGTAAGCTAAGCCCATAACTAATAGCTTCACCCCCCAGAGTTGGGCGTAGAGATTGACAATGCCCAACTTGTCATTATGTAACTCAAGAACATCTTGGGACAAAGGTTTGGTTAAAAGATCTGCTAACTGCTGAGAAGTAGGAACGTGAAAGGCCTGAATATTTTCTGAGATAATCTCACCCCGGATAAAGTGGCAGTCCACCCCGACGTGCTTCGTACGTTCATGTAGAATCGGGTTCTTCGCAATGTCCAAAGCGGACTTACTGTCTGTGTAGACCCGCATAGGAGCAACGTGTGAATAACCCAAATCGCAGAGAAATGCCTTCACCCAAATAAGCTCTTGAGTAACGCTCGCCATAGCTCGATATTCTGCTTCAGCCGAGGAACGACTAACCGTATCCTGTTTCTTCGTTTTCCAAGAGACAATAAAAGTGCCCAACTGCATAAAGTAACCTGTAACGGACCGGCGAGTTAGCGGGCAAGTCGCCCAATCTGAATCACACCAACCGGAGAGCTGAAGATCATCGTCAGCCCGCAACATAATTCCCTTGTCCCGGAGTATTTTTAAAGTATCGCACCACGCGTACTGTAGCATCCCAATGATCCATCTTTGGTTCCTTCATGAACTGAGAGAGAGTATGTACAGAGTAGGCTAGATCCAGCCGAGTATTAGACAAGTAAATGAGTTTTCCTACGAGGCGGCGATAAGACGTAGGATCTGGTAACTCCTCCGAGGTAGAAAATGGTAAGCCATGATTCACATGTAATGGTGTCACGGCTGGCTTAGCCCCCAACAGACCTGTCTCATGTAAGATATCCAACGCGTACTTTCGTTGACAAAGGTAAAATCCATCTGAACTGCGTGCAACCTCGATACCCAAGAAGTACTTCAAACAACCTAAGTCCTTCATGTGAAACTGAGAAGACAAGTACTCCTTAAACCGCTGAACCTGCAACTCACAGCTCCCCATAATAATCAAGTCATCGACATAGATTAAGATCCGAAGAGAACCAGCCACAGAATCAAAGAGAAACATAGAATAATCGGAACAAGATTGACGAAATCCATATGATTTAAGAGCGGCAGACAGCTTAGCAAACCAACAGCGAGGAGATTGTTTAAGTCCATAGAGTGACTTACGAAGACGACAAACTTGATTAGGAGAAGCCGTTGAATAGCCAGGAGGAGGTTTCATGTAAACCTCTTCATTAAGGTCCCCATGGAGGAAGGCGTTGTGCACGTCCATCTGATGCACAACCCAATTTTTGACAATTGCGTACTTAAGAAACAACCTAACTGATCCCATCTTAGCCACAGGGGTGAACGTTTGGCCATAGTCTACACCTTCTCGTTGCTTGTTACCCAAAGCAACCAGACGCACCTTATGTCTTTCCAAAGAACCATTTGATTTAAACTTAAACCTGTAGACCCAACGGCTACCAATAGTATGTTTACCCGGAGGGAGAGTTGTGAGTTCCCAAGTATTATTTGCTTCCTGAGCTTTGAGTTCAGATACCATAGCGTCACGCCAAGCAGAACATTTGACCGCCTCTGCAAAAGAAGAAGGTTCAGTTGCTGCACTAATTTTAGCTTGAAAGGCTACATGATTAGAAGAGAATCGAACAGAAGAATCAAAATTAGAGATGGGGTAGAGAGAGTGAGAGTCTTTTAATGATGTGGTCTGAGCGTGGTTAACATCGAATCCTTGTAGTCTTGTGGACGGGAATTTTGCCCTCTGCCTGCGACCGAGAGGTAACGATTCTTCAGCTATAGTGGGAGAGATCTGTTGAGGGGACGAGACACGTGATGGTGATGAGCTGTCGAGAGGTGTTGAGGCACTGGAAACATCTACAGGAACCAAAGCTGTAGGCGTAGGAGATAGAGGTATTGTATCGGGGCTAGTAATTAAGGGAGAGAGATCAATTACTGAAGCCGGCCCAATAGGCCCATTATCAATTTCAGGAGAGGCAGACGCTGRAGGAACCTGCATATCAACCAYARCTGCAAAAGGAAAAACATTTTCTACAAATTTAACATCACGTGACATGAAAAAAATTTTAGTGGTGAGATCAAATAACCGCCAGCCCCGTTGGCCATAAGGATACCCARCAAAGATACAATGACGAGAGCGAGACTCGAACTTGTCCCCATGAGTCCGTTGATTATGAGCGTAGCAAGAAGAACCAAAAACGCGAAGATGAGCCAKGCTTGGTCGTTTTTGATAGAGCATTTCAAATGGAGACTTTCCGTGAAGCAGCGGAGTAGGGAGACGATTGATTAAGTAACCCGCAGTCAAGATGCATTCGCCCCAAAAATCAATAGGTAGAGAGGCATGGAAACGAAGAGCTCTASCAACGTTGAGAATATGTCGGTGTTTTCRTTCCACACGACCATTCTGGTTTGGAGTACCAACACAAGACGTCTCGTGAAGAATACCTTGTGCGCGAAAATATGATCCAAGACACATGAATTCGGTGCCATTGTCACWCYGCACAACCTTAACGTTGGTATGGAATTGTCGAGATACAAGAGCCAAAAAATCGCGTAATTTCCACTGCGTTTCATTCTTGTCTTACATTAGAAAAATCCACACACTACGGGAACAGTCATCAACGATAGTTAAGAAATATCGGGCTCCAAAAACGACGGTGTACGGTAARGACCCCAAACATCRTAATGAATAAGATCAAAAATGGCATCAGCTTTATTTTGACTAATAGGAAACRGATCACGGGTTTGTTTAGCCTGAAAACAAKTACTGCAAACGTCTAAAGAGGAAGAAGAGGGAGCAGCTATAACAGAAGTTTTTAACAACACTGAATCAGATGGGTGGCCAAAGCGGCTGTGCCACAGCTTGTTTGCATCATTTTCTTTAGTTGAAACTGCGACAGCCATGTCTATCCCTGCAAAGTAGTAAGTCCCTCATTCACGTCTACCAGCTCCAATCACTATCCTCGTAATGCGGTCCTGAACCACAAGGAAATGGTCAGCTAATTGTATGACCGCTTTGTTCTCTATCAACAGCTGCCCAACTGAGATCAAATTTGACTTCAATCCATCAACGAAATACACGGACTGCAACACCAAATTGTTTCCAAGACAGACGGTACCTTATATACTAGCAAGACGCTCACTACCATCAGCTAAAACAATCAAAACAGGTGCAATACAGYGAGTATTGGACARCATGCTAAAATCGCCTCATGTGGTGTGAAGCACCTGTATTAAGGATCCAATGGCGATGAGAATTTATACCATTTTTACCTGTTAACTGTTCTGAAGGAGTAGCGTTGTTTCCAGCATTGATGAGAGTAACCACTTTCTCCCATTGTTCATCACTGAGGCCCATCACACTGTCTCTGTCTTTAGAARAGAGAAGTTGTTGAGGAGCTGAAGGCAAACCCGGGGTCGCAGCAACATTAGCTGTAGCACGTAAGAGAGTAGCTCCAGCGGCTTTATCTCCAACTTTATCACGTCTGTTACCATTTTGAGGTTTACCTCTGTTACGTTCTSCCCACCACTCGGGGTATCCAATCAAGGCAAAACAGTGATTCGTGGCATGACCAGTTCTTTTACAGTGACTGCAATACAACTTTGACTKGTYTTCTTTATTAGACCAAGTMTGTTTGGTTAATGCTGCAAGTGCCATAGCTTCAGACYGGTCATTATTTCTTTTTCCCTGCATCTGAATRTCTTCTTCTTGGCGCAGAAGATTATAAGCTTCCTCAAGACGAGGTAGAGGTGTTCGTGAAACGAGGGTAGACCTGATTGATTGGAGATTGTCGTCCACTCCATATAGCAATTGTTGAACTCTGTCAGCTTCTCTATCTTGGTCRAGAAGATMTGCAAGGTTACATGTACATTGACCACAAGTGCATCTCCGGATAGGTTGAAGAACAGACAACTGATCCCAAATCTTGCATAATCTTCCATAATAGTTCTCAATACTCTGTCCATGTTGTTTKCMCATCGCTATATCTGCTTTGATTTGCTGTAGACGAGGTCCGTTGGAGATAGAGAAACGTTGTTTCAGACTTTCCCATAAATCTTTTGCAATCTCTCTATGTGAAATACTYGGGCGTAAGGACTCATGGATAGTCATCTTTATCCATGAAACCAAAATTGATTGGTATCCAATCTTCGTAATCGGCAGATCCAGCTTCAGGTTTTGTAATTGAGCCGTCTAGGAAACCAAATTTCTTGCGAGAGCAYAACGCCRTCTTAAAGCTAAGTGACCATTCATCATAATTTTGCCCATCCAAGAGTGGATACGAGATGATGGCTCCTGGATTGTCAGAAGCGGTGAGGTCATATGGAGAGATCGTTCTCCGAGTTTCTTGAATTGCAACCTTCGGATGCTTAGTTTTCTTCCCTCCAGTCTCCAAACTTTCTTCACTAGACATTTTCCAAGATTCCAGAAATAGAACTCAACAGCGATCGCAAAAGAAATCGTTAGAACACAAAGTCAAATCGCAATCGGCGATTCTAGCAGGAAATCCAAAATCAAACGACGAGACTCGCGAGATGGCGTGGTCTTCTTCAAGAAAATCGGCAATGTTAATCGGAAAGTAAGGATCGCAAATGGCGATGTCTCTCAAGTAACTTCAAGAAAAAAAGATCGCAATAAGGCGAATCTTTGAATCGAGTAAATCAACAACGCACGGTTCGCAGAGAGCGAAATCTCACGGTGTTTGGAAAGATTGAATGAAGAATCACAAGAAATCAGATCGAATTGAAGAGCACTTGGCTCTGATACCATGAAGATCAACGTGTTCCTGAGAACATTGAAGAATAAAGGAAGAAACGAAGATAAACGCAAGACAAAATTGTATTCACCTGTCTCAAAAATAATACACGTATTGTGTATATAACTAATAGAGCCGGTGTAACCAAAGTAATCTAATCGTAAGCTAAGCCCAATAAACCAAATAAGCCTAGCTAAGCCCAATAACCTAACTAGCCCTTCAATATTAAAAACTAAGAACAGAGCACAAGAGGAAGAAGAAACCTGTTGTTTGAGTATTCATAGAAACGACCACGGCTAGAGAAGACAAAAGATATAATAAACAAAAACAAAAATATAATAAAAGGATTGAATTTATAAAAACCTTAGCTGAATCCTTCAGATGCAGTTAAGGCCGTGTGCAATATGCTTCCAATAAACAAAAACAAAAACTCACCAAATTAATCAACAATGATGTCAAACAACGAACTATAAGAAGAAAACAAAGAACAAATTAAATTCCTCATAGCTGAAATTTCATCAAGATATCAGTCATTACTTTTAACAATTTTTTTATCATAATCAGTCATCATTGGGATTTTTCCATAACGCTTCAAATCGAAAACAAGAACCTTTAAACCTAATTGATAATAACCAAAATCAGAGCTTAAGGACTAAGAAGCATCCACTTAAAAACCAGAACGATACTGAAATAAAAATCAACATCTTCGGATTTTTCCAGAACTAAACTCAAATCAAAGAGAGAAACAAATGAAAACATGTGTATCATCAGAGAAATTAGGGATTTCAGACAAAGAACACAGAGAAATTAGACATACTTGAGATCGATTTTTTGATGTAGAATGAGGGGAAGAAGCACCGGTGGTTCGAAATGAAAAATCCAGATTGAAATCCAGGTTGAAAAGGGGATAGATTGAAGAGGGAAACGAGGCGTTGGCGACTTGGCGTGATTGTTCATGGGAACGTGCATAAGGTAATTATGAACTAGGTTTCGGCGAGCACATCATAGGGAATAGACATAGGGTTTTAACCGTTTGTATATTTCGGGTATTACAAAGTACCCATTAAGTATCGGGTAATACCCGTATCCGACCCGAAACCCGAACTACTTTATTTGAAAACCCGATCGGGTATTACTATAAATCTGAATCCTACTCGGATCGGGTTTTTCGGGTCGGGTTCGGGTCGGGTTTTCGGGTCCGGGTAATATGCCCAGGGCTAAATCATATCTTCTGATTCTGAGCAGATCTTTATTTGATTCCAACTCTCAGAGCTCCCATTTTGAATCAAGATTCCATAGCAAGTTATTTTGTAGCTTAATTCCTTCTCGTTCGACCGTAAGCCTCCAAACAGTGCCGACATGTCAAAACATCGAATTTTAAGTTTCTTCCGTCGGGGCCAGCATTGACCACGTTGGGTCAATGCACATGGTCGATGCTCATCTTGGGGAAGCACATCGACCATGTCTGGTCGATGGTCCCAAATCACTCTAGAAACACCGGTTTTCCTCCAAGTACCTTTAAACACACAAACACATGCAAATGCACTAAAGTAGTTTTAAATGATAGTTCTAATGCATGATATTAGTCTATATTAATATGTAAAAACATGTAAATATGAGCTCTATCAAAGTACAATATGATTGTGCATCAGTGTAGAAGAGCGAAGAAATTGCTAAAGGATAAGAGAAAGGCCAGTCATCCATATCATTTTGCTAGAATATAGGATTATCAATAAGAGATTCGTACATCTAATCTCGGTTCAACAATATAGATTGAGACCATTCGTGGGCCATTTTCTGGTAGCTTACAACGTTTCTACCGTCTCTATATATGTTTTGATGCATTGAAAATATCTTGGAAGCAATCATGTAGGCCTATTATTGGATTAGATGGTGCATTTATGAAATAAGATATCAAAGGCCAAATGTTAGCAGCAGTTGGTAGAGATGGTGATAACAGAATATTTCCAATTGCTTGGACAGTGGTAGAGCTGGAGGATATTGATAATTGGTTGTGATTTGTGCAACTTCTGGAAAAAAAAAATTGACACTTAGGATGGAGCACACATCACCATCATTTCAGATAAAGATATTGTAAGTTATATGTCAGATTTCTGGTTTTTGTAGTTTTTTCATGTTTAACGTTTAACAAAATTTTCTGATCGAAGGTCATGTTTAACGTTTGAGGATGTGTTTTCATGTTTAACGTTTATCAAGTTTTTTTTATCGAATGTCATTTTCTTAATTCTTTTTCAATTCATAGTTAGTAATTTAGTCCTACTTGAATCCGGACCACGAACCACTAAACCACATTTACTAAATTACTTGTCCTCCATAAAAATTCTTGAATATTTAGGATACACACATATAAAGAAAGGACGAAAATGTTGTGTTTATTTTTCTTGTTTTCACTCACATTTTATTATCTTATTGTGATACTTTTAATTAACTCCAAGATCAAAACAGACTTTCAAGAACTTGTAAGTTATATGTTCGATATCTAATTTTCTTTTGTTTGTGGTGACAGGATTTGTTAAATGCAGTTCATGATGAGCTTCCCAAAACTGAACACATAATGTGTGCTAGACACATTTTTCAAAACTGGAAGAAGATAAACAAAGACATTGAGCTTGAGCGTTTATTCTGGAAGATGGCTAGGAACTATACAAGGCACACATTTGCTAATAACTTAGAAGCACTGAAAAAATACAACCAAGGTGCGTTTGATTCACTACAATACTATGCACCGTCAACATGGTCTCGAGCTTTCTTCAAAAATGGATCTTGTTGCAATGATAATTTGAACAACCTCTCGGAGTCTTTTAATAGAAACATCAAAGAGTCAAGGAGGAAACATTTGCTTGATTTTCTGACGGAAGTTAAGAGGAAATGCATGAAGAGGAATGAAAATAGGACTGTTTTAACCAATAGGTTGAAGAAACGGTTTATACCAAGAGCAGACAAAGAGACTGAACTTAATAAACAAAGAGCTAAGGATTGCATAAGGTATATGACTACATGAAGTTTGCATGAGATAGACTATCATGGTGATGCTTACTGTGTGAATATGAATATGAAGACTTGTGGTTGTGGTTATTGGCAATTGAATGGCATTCCATGTATGCATGCTATGTGTGTCATTACAACAACAAGGTTAGATCTCAATGATTATGTCTATGATTACTACTTGACTTCAAAGTGGCGCCAATTGTATGTTCATGGTATAAAGCCAGTACAAGACATGCAATTATGGACACGCACAGGTCGTTTACCGGTGTTACCACCACCATCAAGATTTAACCATGGAAGACCACATGGTCATGCTAGGAGATAAAGTCTTCACGAGTCTTTGTCTAACCCGAATAAGCTAACACGACATGGCCATGTTATGACATGCTAAAAAAGGACATAAAAAGTTAAGATGCTCTAATCCATCTACAGCTCCTCAAGAAAAAAGACCAAGAGGTTGTACTAGAAAGAATCTGTACTTGTATTTGTGTTTGCTTGATTTCTATCTTGGTTTTTAATTCATTGTTCTTGTTTCATCGTAGGGTTAATCATCACAATTATCACAATCGTCTAATTTGATGAAATCCGTTCCGAGCTTCTTTTTCTTATTCGGCTTACACTCTTTTCACTAATTGACTTTTCTTCTTTCATATCAGTCAGTTTCAGTAGTAAATGTTGTTTGCCTTTTTCCACACTCCATATGTTCATTAGGTGTGAGAAATGTCAAAACACATGACTTTGAAGGCGTCGTTACCCAACGAAAAAGAAGTTTGGTCAAAGAGACCAAATATTAAATTCATTAGTTCAACTTTTACAAAACCAAGTCTTCTTCTTCGAACCACTTTCGTATTGATCTCCAACACAAATACACAATGATCAAATTGTCTGAAACATAACACATTATTAATGACTAAAGACAAGTTTCTTTTCTACACCATTGTGAAACAAGACATAGTAAATGATTAACATAGTCAAACTACACAAACAAACAACAATCAATATGTTCTTCGTTTTTGGCTTTACATAATTCATTTTTGCACCATCCGATTTCTTCTTTCAAATGTAGAACCTCTTCATACATGTCGGACACCTCTTCATACATTCCGTTCTTCAACCCACTTAAACAAATGACCATCCTTTACAAAAAAAATAACTAAAGCATCACAAATATGTTTCAATCTAGAAAAATCACTCAATGAGATGAACTTACAACTCTTGAAGCACCACAACGAGAGTAAGGACGACCGGGATTTGCTTTGGATTGTGATGTATACATTGTAACATTTAAGGTACAACCGGGATTTGCTTTGGATTGTGATGTATACATTGTAACATCACTTCAACACACATTTTTTTGGAAATCCTCTTTCGTTTAACCGATAGTAACACACATTTGAATTGAACTCCTCCTCCTACATTTAAATGTGGATCTTAGTTAATTCCTATAACTACCAAACACATAATCACACACAATCCCGAGCAAGAAAAAAGGAATCGAATTGGGAAAAGAAACTAACATATCTTGACGTTTTTCTGGGCAAAGGATATACTTCTTCGTGTTCTTCATGGTTTCGTCCGTCTCGAATTCAGGTTCGAGCTTCTCCAAATCTGGGTGTGCGAATCGCAAATCGCGATTTTCTCTGTTCTAGGGTTCCTCTCGATTTGGAGAGAAAATATCGAAACTGAAGCTTCTCATCTTTTGTTTGCAAACGGTTCAGTTAAGCTAATAAACGTGGACTTCTCTTTAGAGAAAATTTATCAAGTCAACTATAAAATTAGGAATTAATCTGCAAACTCAGTAGTTTTAAGAATAAATGTGTTAATTACAAAAAGTAGAAGAATTAATTGAGCATTTTTCCTCCAAAAAAAAAACTCAGAAATTTTATGGTTATAAAGAAGAAAATAATAGTAATTTGTTAGTTCATATCGTTTCTTCAAATTGACCATCTTTCTCTCTCTACCTCTTGCTTCACCCAGAAACCCTAGATTTGTTCATCCATGGCCACCACTCCAAGGACCAAAACCTTCAAATCCCCAACCAAATCAAACAAAACCCCAACTGACAATATCTATCGCAAATCTTATCTATCTCCATCTTCAACCTCACTCACTCCTCAAACCCCAGAAACCCTCACTCCTCTTCGTAGATCCGCTCGCCATGTTTCCCGTAAAATCGATCTGGGTAATGACCCAATCGATGTTCCAGGAAGTGAATCAATCGAAGAAATGAATCTAATTCGAAAACGAGAACGAGCACCCAGAAAACAAACCACTGATGATTTCGAATTGACTTTGAAGAAACCCCAATATCTACCAACTCCGAAGAAGAAGATAGATACGCAAGTCTCGTTCTCTCCTGTATCCCCTAATCGATCTGAGACGATAACGAAGAAGAGGAAGAACTCTGAAGCGATCAAGAAGACGAAGAAGAGAGTGTATTACAATAAAGTTGAATTCGATGAAACCGAATTTGAAATCGGTGATGATGTTTATGTTAAGAGAAGAGAAGATGCGAATTCGGATGAAGAAGATCCAGAAATCGAAGATTGTCGGATTTGTTTCAAATCAGGTAGTAATGTAATGATTGAATGTGATGATTGTTTAGGTGGCTTTCATTTGAAATGCTTGAAACCACCATTGAAAGAGGTTCCTAAAGGTGATTGGATCTGTCAATTTTGTGAGATTCGTAAGTCAGGTCAAAGACAAACACTTGTTGTTCCTAAGCCACCGGAAGGGAAGAAACTCGCGAGGACTATGAGGGAGAAGCTTCTTTCTAGTGATTTATGGGCGGCTCGTATCGACAAGTTATGGAAAGAAGTTGATGATGGTGTGTATTGGATTCATGCTCGTTGGTATATGATACCTGAAGAGACCGTTTCGGGGAGGCAACCGCATAATCTGAAACGAGAGCTTTATTTGACGAATGATTTTGCTGATATTGAGATGGAATGTATACTCAGGCATTGTTTTGTCAAGTGTCCTAAGGAGTTTTCGAAGGCGAGTAATGATGGTGATGATGTGTTTTTGTGTGAGTATGAATATGATGTGCATTGGCATACCTTTAAGCGTTTGGCCGAGTTGGCTGATGGAGATTCTGATAGTGATCAAGAGTGGAATGGTAGGAAAGAGGAGATTGATGATAGTGATGAAGAGATAGAGTTTGACGATGAAGCAATTGTTCGTGGAGATTCGAAGAGTAAGAGAGGAGGTTTAACGAGTGCAAAAGGAGGTGCGAATTCTCGTAAAGGGCGTTTCTTTGGACTTGAAAAGGTGGGAGCAAAGCAGATTCCTGAACATGTGAGATGTCATAAGCAGACTGAGTTGGAAAAGGCGAAAGCCACTTTGTTGTTGGCGACACGTCCCAAGTCTCTTCCTGGTAGGATTAAAGAAATTGAAGAGATTACTGCATTTATAAAAGGTTCAATCTCAGATGATCAGTGTTTAGGAAGATGTATGTACATTCATGGTGTTCCCGGGACTGGGAAGACTATTACTGTACTATCGGTAATGAAGAATCTGAAGGCTGAGGTTGAAACAGGAAGCGTAAGTCCATATTGCTTTGTGGAGATCAATGGTCTCAAATTGGCTTCACCTGAGAACATTTATAGCGTAATCTATGAAGCATTGAGTGGTCATCGTGTCGGTTGGAAGAAAGCTCTACAGTCTCTAAATGAGAGGTTTGCAGAAGGAAAAAGGATTGGTAAAGAGGCTGAAAAGCCGTGCATACTTCTCATTGACGAACTTGATCTTCTCGTCACCAGAAACCAGTCAGTTTTATACAACATTCTGGATTGGCCTACCAAGCCTAACTCCAAATTGGTTGTGTTGGGAATAGCAAACACTATGGATCTTCCAGAGAAGTTGCTTCCTCGGATTTCAAGCCGAATGGGTATACAGAGACTGTGTTTCAGTCCTTATAACCACACTCAGCTACAAGAACTCATTTCTACAAGGCTGAACGGAATCGATGCTTTCGAGAAGAGAGCTATTGAATTCGCTTCGAGAAAAGTAGCTGCGATTTCAGGAGATGCAAGACGTGCGCTTGAGATATGCAGGCGTGCTGCAGAAGTAGCGGATTACCGTCTAAAGACTAACAAAACCGCAAAGAATCAGCTGGTGATTATGGCAGATGTTGAAGCAGCTGTTCAAGAGATGTTTCAGGCACCTCATATTCAAGTTATGAAGAGCGTATCAAAACTGAGTAAGATCTTCTTGATGGCTATGGTTCACGAGCTTTACAAAACAGGAATGGCAGAGACAACCTTTGACAGAGTAGCAACCACAGTATCGTCTCTTTGCTTAACCAATGGAGAAGCTTTTCCGGGTTGGGACGTTCTTCTCAAAATCAGTTGTGATCTTGGTGAATGCAGAATCATTCTCTGTGAACCTGGAGAGAAGCACAGGTTGCAGAAGCTGCAGCTGAATTTTCCAAGTGATGATGTTGCTTTTGCTTTGAAAGACAACAAGGATCTTCCATGGTTGGCCAATTACTTGTGAGTTTTGTCTGTTTATTGAATCATAGAACTTTCTTTAAATTTAAAGACTAGTTTTGATTCATATGGGATATGTTCATCTGGACTTGTATCTGTTTCTGAAATGTGTCATGTATCCTTTGTTTGTGAAAACACATACAAAGTTGTATTTTTTTCTAAAGAGAATATTTTTTTTTACGGACTAATTATGGTGATGAATACCTGAATGGTATATCATTTTTTCACATTTGCGTTATGGTTTACCAATTCAAAATATGCGTCAAAGGCTAACTAGAAATACTGATACATTTATTTATGTACTAAAACGAGTTTATTCTACTATCTATCCGACTTATCAGTCAAACTTTTAAGATTTTTGCATGTCAAATTAAGAAATTTAGAGAACATTCTCTGACTCTTTTATATTAGTTTTCAGAATGTATCATCCTACAAAGCCAATGAATTTACTTTCAACCGTAAAGGAGAAAGTTTAGAAACAGAATTCAGAGAAAACTATAACACTTTAATCAAAACAACAAACTGACTCGATCTAACACAAAATGAAATAGCGATTAGCGAAGATGAAGATATCAACTATGGAACAAGACTCATAACTAAAGGTTTGAAATTAAGTCTAGCGTAGTGTTTGTCTCACCAAAATTCAATTGTATCGCCTTTTATGAATTGTCTTCTATCAAGAATCGTACCCCAACCAGAGAACTACTTGAAATTCCCATCTCTCTTTTTTTCATTGGAAGAAATGTTGAAATATCAAGATCGTAATCATGAACATTCACTAGCTCCCCCAAGTAATCATGACACACTTGTTTGGTACGAGCCACACCCCACAAAAGAAACAAGTGAACTTCTAGTAAATCTGCTGGAAACGTTATCGTATCATCTGAACTTGTCAACGTCATCGGGATGCTCCATGTTTTATTGTGATCCAACTTTGCCATTTTATGAGTAATCAAGAGACACAAAAATATGTATGAAAACTAGGTTTTTTTTAATACTTTCTAAAGGTTTATGTAATGCTTGTATAAAAGAACTTCTTTATGTGTTGAAGACTATTTATAATCATAAGATTTGATGCACGAGTGATTGTAATTAATTGTGAATTTATAAAAATTACTAGTCATTATCATTTTCAATTTACATATCATGATTGCCATTAAATTCATTTGATTCTGCAATAGTTAGATATAATATTTCTTACAGTCATTATTATTTGATATTATTACTAGATTGATAACCCGTGTTGGCGCCCGGGAATAATATTTTTAAATTTTATTATTTATTATTGTATTAGTTAACTATATTATAATTTTGGTTGGTGTAAGTGTGTAATGCATGTTAATTCTTATTAGGGTGATTGAGTTAATAGTGTATGTTAATTATTAATCCAATATTCAAAATTATCTCAGTGATGGCGTCAAGGGAAAACGTTCAAAGTAAACAATAAAACAATCAAAAAATTGAAAATTATCTATGTTAACTTTTTGCCACATCTTAATTCTAATCCGTGCTGGGGTAATATGTTTTTTAAAAATATGATGTAATATTTTGATGTTAATGTGTGGTGTATATATGGTACAATACACCATATGTTAGTCCAATATCAATAGTAAAACGATCGTAATTTAAATTTTTTGTTTATTATTTATATATATATATATATATATATATCTGGTTCGATAGGAGTTGTGCGCGGGTTAGTAATTTTTGTACTATTTTTGTGTAATTTAAATTGAATAAATTTTTTTTATGTAGAACACATACCTCTCACATAACCTACATGGCTACATGACATACTTCTCACATCTTCCAAAATCTAAAACGTTGAAGAAACTCAGCAAAAGAAAAGAGAGAAACACTTTTTGGCTTCACCTTCTCTTCTATAGTTGTTATCCCATAGATGCACTTCGTACCCGTCCATTTGTGTCTGCATTAATCAACACATAAATCGAAACTCAAATCAATATATTATTAATCAAATATCAAATCTTTTCTTGTACTATTACTAATCAGTAATCAATCACTCACAAATGACCTGATTTATTGTATTATTATTTTTTCTCTTGTTAAATATATTTTGTCTTTGATCTCACTAAGACCAGTTTCAATGTGTAATTCTCTAATGATTGGTTATGTTTACAAAGATTTTGGGTTTGCTCATTAAAGAGCAAATTTTATCTGGTCTAGTTTTGTCGGTGATTTATCATGCAATAAACGACCAAAAATRATTCACTGATCCAATCTATCTTTTTTAGAATTAAAGAAATTCATATACTATGACTAGTGAATGTACATAGCAAAAGTAAGGGAGAGAAATAGCCGAAAAGTGAGGAAGAGACATTATTAATGATAATTGAATAATAATTTATATTTATTATCTTTAAATATATCATCTTACAAAGCCAAATGAATCTATACATAAATGTAAAGGAAAAACAAGCATTATTTCTAGAAACATAATTCAAACACAATTAAAACAACATCAACCAACTTAAATTTATTAAAATTAAAATCAAAAATCCATAGGACTACAAACATACTTCAGAAAATAAGAAATACATGTAATTGGGCTTGTATGCCGGTTAAACAGCTTTCCAGAAATTAGTAATATGCTAGGCTGGGCCACGAATGCCGGCCCAGTTACAATTTTAAATCTTCTAGCCCAAAGCACGAGAAGCAGAGAGTTCGCCTAGCCAACCCTTGGCGACGCGGCACGGAGTCTTCGACCGCGACGGCGATCGGCGAAGAGTTTTCCTGGGAAGATCTCGGCAAGGTTCAGTCTTGAGAGTATAAAACTTTGGTCAGGATGTAATCCCGACAGAATCTCCATCGACCCGGAAGCTTTTAGCATTCTGATGGGTGACTTCACCCATATAATTTAAAATTTTGTTTTTCATCTTTTTCATTGTAAGAGTTGTGGTAATTTTAGAATCGTACTCAAAAAGATCTACCATCTCTACAAAGTTGGGATGTAACACGAAAGAATTCCTACTCCACAAAGGAAGTAATCGGCTTTCAATTAACTCTTTCGGAAACGTAACCTCATCCGAAATTGTGTCTAATTCTGTCAACGTAATCAGAATGTTCCATGGATTGTTTGGGTTGAATGGCATTTCATTATTTCTGCCCATTGAGTTTCACACAATAATATATGATAAGATATGAATATTGGTTTTTAAATGCTCTATATGTAAGATTTGTATTTTGGAACATGTCTTTGTCCTATATATAGAATATGTTTACAAACATCTCTAGCTAGGATCTCTATACATAAAGACATAGTAAGAGAAATTAGTGAAGAACTTAGATAGCTCAGGAGGGATATATAAAAGAGGGGAATATGAATCCTAAGAGTATACAACAAAATCTTGATCGATTTAGTAATAATTAAACAACTGAATTATAAACTCGACAGAATCGAGAAATCTAGAAGATGGAAATAGTAAGAAGGCAGAAAAGAGTAGAGAAAAGGTCTTACAAGGTCAAGAAAAAAAAAAGAAGGTATATAATATATACCAATTATTAAAGCTCAGGTTAAGATAGCGTCATTGTTTTGATCACGAAGCAGAACAAGTCTTGATCATCTTCTTCTTCGTCTTGAAACAGCCTTTTTGTCCTAAGCCAATCACAAATTAATGCAACTTCATAAGTTATACTTTATCAAAAACAAAAGAACTAAATAATTTATTTGTGTGGTCTGCGTGTATACCTTGGGTATGGCACTTTGGTGGTTCTTCAATACGTGAAACGCTTTCCCATACAACATCCATAGCTTGAGAGAAAGATAGAGAGAGCCTTGCGTGAATTATATATTTATAAAGATACACGCACGGACGTAGCTATAGTCTATAGATACACCATACATATGTACCAGTACAACATATATACAATTTCTGTTTTGTCTATAAAGTAAAAACAAAAACAAGGTTATATTTTCTTTTGACATATCTTTTATTCACACATTTGACATGGAATCTTTCTATCGACAAAACTTACACATATATATACTCGTACCTCCATTTTAGTCGAATTTTATATATGGATCGTATTTTGATATTGTAGTGTTTTCTATTATTTATTGGCCTCAATGCCCGGGTCAAATCCGATTAATATGAGGGTAAGCGAACTCCTTGACCTAGGTTTCCTGTAAACTCATTTTGGATAAAGCATACGGGCCGAAGTTCATAGTCCAAAAGGCTACACCTACACACACATCGACTTTGTTCTAAATAAAATTGAATTCAGAACCTCTGATAGTTCTTTTCTTCTTAAGATCCTGATTTTCATGTTCGTCATATAGGTATAATAAAGTCATATATATATAACCCCAATTTCATTGAAAATGGGTGTAAAACAATCCGTTGGACCATTTTGGTCGCTAGTTTTACTGTTTAATATTTAACTACCTGATTGTCTGCGCTTTGCGGAGAAAGTTAGTAATCATCTAACAAAAATAAAATAAAAACGCAATTTTGTATTTATCTCATTTAGATTGGAAAAATATTACTAAGTTGCAGATATTACTAAAATAAATCTTCTTGATAGTTGAACTATATTAACTAATAAATATTTAAATCTCCTTGATTGTTGCAACATATATGTAAATGAACATTCTTATTTATCATAGTACAATTCCACTTAAATAAGAAGGAAAGTGGTCACATTGTTTAATCTTTGTTGTAGACATAAATACTATTTTGTATGCATTTTTGGTTGTCCGATAGGTACCAACATGATTGTTAACAATAAAATTGTAAATAATATATGTATGACCTTCATGAAGCAAGATTTCGAACTGCTGTAATAATGTTTTCTTTACACCAGCTTATATTTTTGAGCCCTGAATTTGCAATCATATTTTTGAATCATTTAATCAATTAATATTTTATTTATTTTAACTAATTTCATGTTTATTTATATAATTATGAAAAATATAAAAACAAACTTTTTGGTCGATTAAGACCATTTCTAGAGATTCTCCAACACCAGAGGTAAATTGTTTTCAAAGACGAACAATCTTAATTTTGATATTCCACAAATTCTTGTATGGCTTGACATGAAAAATATCAGAAAAAAAGACATTATATTGTCTATAATGAATTTTTGGGTATGATTTGAATAGGATGAAAAATAGAAAAAGTTAGACTATTATTTATATAGATGTGTCATATCAATGTTATGGAATATAATATTGTACGAAAGTAGAATATTTTCAAAAACTGTTACACATATATGTTAATATATATGTTTTAAAGAAATCTTCCATTTTTATTTTTCTATATGTTATTTATCATATTAAAATTTGTCTATATTTTGCTGTGTTCATTTATGAATTGTTTCCAAAATCGTGGAGGATAATAAAAATTAAAGAAATCTTTCATTTTTACATTTCTATATGTTATTTATCATAGTAAATTTTGTATACATTTTGCAATTTTTGTTTATGAATTGGTTCCAAAATCGTTTGCAACTTTGTTTATGAATTGTTTCTAAAATCGTGGGGTTGAATAAATATTACACAACTAATTAACTAATAAATATTTAAATATTATTTTTAAATTAGTATAATTTAAATGTTTTTATATTTTTAAATAAGTATTTAAATAAACTGAATGTAAACGTTTTTATATTTTTAAATAAATATTTTAAAAACTGTTATTATATATATTTTTAGATGTTTCTATTTTATATTTTAAAATTAGTATAATATAAACGTAATTAAATATGTAAATTAAACGTTTTTTATTTTTAAATAAATATTAAATAACATATTTAAATATTTTTATATTGTAAACCTTCCTTATAAAATTAGTAATAATAATGTGTATATATATATACGTTACCTAAAAAGGGTGTAATAAATGTTTTTAAAAAATTTGAGTATAAAGTATGTCCAATAATGTATAATGGGAATACAACGTAATTGTTCTAGTAAACGAAACCTTTTTATATATTTTTTTGAAAGTTAATGAGATGTTGACACGTAAGCATGACATGGTTGTAATATTCCATGTAAACAAAAGGTTATTTTGCTAAAATGATTTTCAATTAATATATAGGAGATCTGAATACATTTACAAAAAAAAAAAAAAATTTGTCAATGCATGGTCATTTTAAATAAGAGTTGGAAGTTAATGAAAACTAAACTTTTGATATCAAAATGATATATGTGGCAATCGTTAAATGATAAAAGAGAAACCAACGGATTGAAAATGCCTTTGAAAATATATTAAACTAGTTTCATACCCCGGTGCTATAGCACCAGAAAATAATATTATATTATATTTTATCTATATTTATATGGAAATATATTGTATCAAAATATATATTTTATAAATAGATTTATCGCCAAATAATTTAAGAAGAGAATAATGCACAAAACCTTGATTTGTATTTTCTGTGAATAATCATATAAATTTGAAATTAAATAAATATTTAAAAATAATATTTTTCACAAAAATCAAGTAAATTAAACACTAAACACTAATATAAAGACTCTTACCAAACCATATTAAAATTATATTTTAATAAAATACATTAAACACTAATATAAAACATCTTCTAAAAATATAATAAGATTTGTTAAAACAAATTATTACCTTTTCATCAACCAATAATAACTCTATTCCCATTAATATATTATTTGCTTTGATATTTCTTGCTTCCCATTTTTGAAGCAAGCGTACTATAGTACGACGATAAACACGATTTTTGTCTAATTGATCTAGGGTAAGAAGAACTCTTGAATTCATTAATCTGAATTAATATGATGAATAACAAAAGGTAAAAAATGAATGAGAAGATGATTTGTTAAGAATCTATACTTTGGTATTTATAACCAAAATATTACAATATTAATTTGGAAAATTAACATACTCGTGATGTAAAATATTAAATATTAAATGTTAAATATTAAATATTTTGCTAAAAACATTAACAATAAGTTGTCTTTTCTATTATTTTTATTTTTCTATTATTTACATTTTTACTTAAACTGACAAAAATCTTTATTGATTATCTATTCTATATTTTTGTATTAAAAATTATCAGAAAGTTCAAAATTACTAAAATTACTAAAATTTATGTTATTGACATTTTTGGTTAAACTGATAAAAATCTTAATTAATTATTTATTCTATATTTTTAGATATAAAATTACCATTACCAGAAAAACACGTGTCACAATCTAAGATTAGCAATGACATGTGTCAAAATCTAATGAGTTATCAGGTTGACACATGTCACATTCACGTTAAACGCGTTCAAGATCTATATAAAACCGTGAATCTGCTTGCAGAGCCTTTTTACCGACAAAGGAATGTCACACGTGCGCCATATAGACGTTTTTTTTTGTTTTTAAATTACGCCATGTCGACTTAACTAGATTAAGTTATTTTATTCGCTTAATGTTATTAGATACAAAAGCTGATTATGGGAAACCCACAATTTCAGATGAAGCATCGATCGTCTGATTAGACATTTTCTTATGTACTAATGGATTTAGGTATTTTTTATAGGAATGAAAAGACATGAACTAGCCTTTCCCATCTTTTTCATTATAGATCTCCAATGTTTATTTTTGATTGTCTCTTTATCAGCCTCTGCATTTTTCTGTAACCTACACAAAATCAAACGAAAGCATCAGAAGGAGAACGGGAAATAGTGAGATTCGAAGTGGATCGCAGTCTCCAAACTACCAAAACCCTAGCTGTATCACGGATACTTTCACAATCCGTGTGGTGCTATACTGCTATTCAATCCACTTCATTACCGCCCTAACCGAGATTGTTAGAGTGTGTTTATCTCACGGCCTTTTACAATCTCAACCCTTGGCTTCGTTTCTAATTGATCCTAATCCCAAGGATCATATCATTTTAGCTTCAACTCTTTCGTCCCTTGCACTGAAATGCTATTCCATGTCCTCGGCTCCAAGATTCTTGGTTATCAAATGTCTGAAATCAACTTGTAGCATAAATAATTTTATTGTAAATTCCAACACTACTAGATCATGAAAACTCGTACGTAGACGTGTCATCTTCTACGAGATATTATAAATTTAATTAAGATACTCCTTGATTAATACAGTATTATCGTAATGTTAGGTAGATGTCAATTAATTAAGGTATTAGCTAGCGAACAAAAATACTCCATATGCTCGGGAAAGATAAAGGGACGGGAAATTTTGATCAATCAATCAAATGGAACAGAGAAATAAGAAAGAAAAAAAGGAGAAAATTAATGGAAAAAGGCAAAGGGAGATAAAATTTGAAGAAGCAAATGAAGCAACTTAATTTGCCTGAGGAAGATGGGGAAACTGATGTGACCAAAGACACAAATCATTGAGACAAAGTCACCGAGTTCCGACAAATCCTTCTCCTCAATTACACTTTTTTACAACCTTTAATAATTCATCTCCATTATATACATACATATCAATTTTGTATGGTTATGTCATAGTAGTCATTTTATGTATACATAAGGGGTACATAACATATAGTTTAATGTAAGGTTGGTCCAAGAAGAAGCAAAACCTCAAAATATCCTTCATGGGTGGAAGACTATATGATAGAATCCTAAGTTATAACTAATAACTTATAACACGGTAAATCTGTTACTCTACTATTAACTTTAATTAAAATTTTACTTATAGAACAACAATACATTGAAAATTACTATAGAACTAACGCGTCCATTAGCGGAATAAACAAATCATTTTTTTTTGTAAGACATAGGGGGGGTGATTGGTTGCAGGTTTAAACTTTTCTAAAACCATATTTTGGTCTAAAAATCTAAATTGAAAGTAATCATGCTTTATAAATATTTGAATTGAAAGCAATCATACTTTATAAATATTTTTCAAAGCCAAAACAACTTTTAAAAACTTACAGCCACTTTTATGGTTTTTTTCTTTTTTTGGAATAAAAGTCTAAAACCATAAATTTTAGGCTTTGGAAAATTTTCTTTGGCTTTTCATCGATACATGTCGTGTATTTGGTAAAAAAAATAGGAAAAATTTATTATTTTTAAAAGAAATTTTACTTAAAAAAATGATAAATCATATATATATATATATACATAATTGTCGTGTACTCACTAGAAAAGAGAAAATTTCATTATTGTTTAAAGAAATTTTACTTAAAACAAATTGATAAATCTTATATATATATACATGATTGTCGTTTTTGCATTTTTAATATTTTAATTTATTATTTATTTTAATTAAATGAAATTTTAATAAATTTATTTTTTTATTTATTAATATATAGAAAACATATTAATATATATAACAATATTCACCCAATGTTTTGATATTTTAAAAGTCACGATGTTCTAATCATTTTCATTTAATTAATTCACAGATAAACCTCACAATCAGCGATAAACCTATACTCACAAAAATCTACGCCAAAATTACTCTAATCCTAAAATTCTGTAAAAAATCTTTAATCTTACATAAAATCCTAAATCTACCAAATCGTATAGTTATGAAATCTTATTATATAAAGCTGAATGTGTTTAACGTGAGTGTGACACATGTCAAAGGGATAACTCATTAAATTTTGACATGTGTCATAGCTAATTTAGATTGTGATATGTGTTTCCTTCTGGTAACGGTAATTTTCTATATAAAAATGTAGAATAAATAATTAATTAAGATTTTTGTCAGTTTAAGCAAAAATGTCAATAGTAGAAAATTTAGTAATTTTTAGTTTTTTAGTAATGGTAATTTTCTATATAAAAATGTAAAATAGATAATCAATTAAGATTTTTGTCAGTTTAAGTAAAAATGTAAATAGCAGAAAAAAAGAAAATAATATAAAAGACAACTTACAGTTAATGTATCATCAGCAAAAAATAATTTTCAGTTTTAGCAAAATGTTTAATATTTTATATTTTATATCACAATTATGTTAATTTTCTAAATTAATATTATAGTAGTTTGGTTATAAATACCAAAGTATAGATTCTTAACAAATCATCTTCTCATTCATCTTTTACCTTTTGTTATTCAACATATTAAATAAGAAAAATCAATTCAGAAGTTCATCTTACCCTAGATCAATTCAAAAATCAAATGTTTTTGTTATTAAGTATAGCTTTCGTTATTCATCATATTATCTTCCGGTGCTATAGCATGGGGTATAATACTAGTACGAAATAATGATACATTAAGTCAATCAGTTATATCGCAAATCGTTTACCGAAACAGTTCAAATATTTGCTAAAACATTGTCATAAATGCACTAAAGTTTTTTTTTTAAATGGTTTAAACCGATAAACCTATCATTTTTTGTTAATGTCAAAAAACCTAACACGTAATAAGATGTTTTCTTGTATATATTCACCCATATATAGTGTAAGCTAATGATTATGCTCAAGAGGAAAATATACTACTGGCTTGGCATCCAATATTACAGAATCGGATATAATGTCAAAAGCATATCTCCGGGTTGGTTCAGCTAATGTTAAGTAATCTTTTTAGGAAACAAACTACTTTTAACGCTCAATTCAATAAAAAAAAATACTACTAAACTTGATAGAAAATAAAAAAGAATATATATACCCAAAAAAAAAGCAGTACTTTATTTTAATTACGATTGGTCTAAAAAGATAGATTTGTGGCATACATTGCTAATTATGGGTTATTTTCCAATAATGGATAAAAAAGTCGATATTTTTTTTTATAGAAAAAGGCTTTTCATATTTCTTTTGTTAACAAAATGATATGGGCTTTGGGCCTACTATAAACAAAGCGGTAACAGAATGATGCATCTGGTCTTTGTTTATTGGCTACTCCAGAAACACGCGCTTCTTCCCCATCACTAAAACTTGTTCAACGCTCAAGCGATTCTAATTCATCTGTTTCGCCATCTTGAAATGGTTATGTCTTCTTTCTTTTGGGGCGAATCCTATCTCAATTTTCTTGCTTCCATCAATGGGTAATCGAAAGACAGAAACTTTGATGCGGTCGGTAAGATGAGAAAGTTTTAGTCTTTGACCATTATTGATTTCTGTATCTCTTGGGTATTTGATTGATCCGTTAATGGATAACCAAAAAGGTGCTCTCTTTCCCGATGAGGTTATTCTTCAGATTCTTGCTAGATTACCTGTTAAATCTCTCGTCAGGTTCAAATCCGTTTGCAAATCTTGGTACAGATTACCCTCCGACAAATATTTCACTTCCTTGTTCAACCAAGTCTCTGTAAAAGAGCAATTACTTGTGGCTGAAGTATCAGATTCGTCAAGTTTGATCTCTGTTGATAGTCTGAGAGGTGTTTCTGAGTTATCATTGGATTTTCTTAGAGATAGGGTGAGAATTAGGGTTTCTTGTAATGGTTTATTGTGTTGCTCTAGCATTCCTGAGAAGGGTGTTTACTATGTTTGTAATCCTTCGACTAGAGAGTATAGGAAATTGCCTAAGAGCCGAGAAAGACCCGTTACTCGGTTTTATCCAGATGGTGAGGCAACTCTTGTTGGCTTGGCTTGTGATTTGACTAGGAACAAGTTTCATGTGGTCTTGGCTGGTTACCATAGGTCTTTTGGTCAGAGACCTGATGGGAGTTTCATTTGCTTGGTGTTTGATTCTGAGACCAACAAATGGAGGAAGTTTGTTTCCGCGTTAGAAGAATGTAGTTTCACACACATGAGTAAGAACCAAGTGGTGTTTGTTAATGGGATGCTTCATTGGTTGATGAGTGGTTTGTGTTATATACTTTCACTTGATGTTGAGCATGATATGTGGAGAAAGATTTCTTTGCCTGATGAGATTGGATGTGGGAATGGTGGTAATCGAGTTTATCTGTTGGAATCCGATGGGTTTTTGTCGGTGATTCAATTATCAGATGGGTGGATGAAGATCTGGAAGATGATAGAGTATGAGACTGAAACTTGGAGTGTTGTTGATAGCATAAGTTTAAGGTGTATTAAAGGATTGGTACCTGGAATCTTCCCTATTTGTCAGACCGGTGAGTATGTTTTCTTGGCTACTCATAAACAGGTTTTGGTGTATCAAAGACGAAGTAAGTTATGGAAAGAGATGTTTTCTGTAAAAGGAAGCTCTTCTTTGCCTTTGTGGTTCTCAGCTCACGCCTTTCGCAGCACCATAGTACCCTGTAATTAAGATGTTTATGTTGCCTTTTCTACTTTTTTTTTAATTATTATTTCCGGCTCTTGGATCCTTTAGGGCTTATGCAAATTTGTTCAAGGTTTTGAAATCCTTCTATAGAAACAAAATGTTCTTAAAATTAACATGCAGATCCCAATAAACAATATATAGCTCTTACCCAACTTTCTCTCCAATACCTCTCTTGTATCTATTATCTCTTACATCAGAGCCTCTCTTTTTTTTTTTCATTTGAGTATCATGATTGTCGTCATCGGTGTTCTTTGGCAAGGTCCCCTCCTTAAACGATTCTTCACTCCCAAAGAGTTCCTCATACTAAATAAGTAACCGAGATCATGACAACATAGTACAAAACTGTTCAGTGCTTATATACACGCATCCTTTAACTGCTACCCGGCGGCAGACGGCTTGTGGAAGTTCTCCTTGACCAATATAGGTTACATACTTGCCCCCAAGTGCTTTAGAGAATCTAGAACATGAAATAGAAGGCCTCAAATAACTAACATATACTGATTGAAACAGAGTTTCCCAAAAGGAGACTCACAAGCAATATTTCATATATAAACAGAGAGAGCTAGGTGTGACCTGCCAATAGATGCACTGCTACAGTTTTTTAGAGCTCATTGATCTATGCCATCTCTTGTCTTGAGCAGATGCCTACAAGTTAAATACAGGTACTAGGCCTGGACATAAAATCCGAATCCGAAAATCTGATCCGATCCAAATAACCCGATCCGAATCTGATCCGAAATAGGTTCGGATTCTATATGACCCTATCCGAATAATCCGATTTGAATCCAAAAAAATTTGAAAAACCCCTAAAAAATCGGAATAACCCGATCTGAATCAGACAAAACCCGATCCGAACCCGATTCGAAATAGTTTCGGATTCTATTCGGATTCCATATGATCCTATCCGAATAACCCGATCCGAATCCGATCCGAAATCCGAATGCCCAGGCCTAACAGGTACTATATCTGGTTTAAGTTTCGGTTTGGAAATTTTTGCTTTTTCTTTTGATTTTTTGGTATATTAAATATAGAAATCAAATGAAAACCGAACACTATTCTACTCGGTTTGATCCGGTTTCAGTTTGAACTTGGTGAAATATTTGAAACTGTTTCCAAAATAAAAACTGGTTTTAATCGGTTTATTTGTTATTCGGTTCGAATTTGGTTACGGTTTGTTCAGATATAGAATAAATGAAACCAATAACTGAAACCAAATTAATTTGTTTTCTCTTTGATACAACTTTTATATTCTTCATTTTATTCAAGTTTGATTTGGTTCAGCTTGGTTTAACCGGATTGAAGTTCCACCGGTAGTCAATGAGACTCGAAACTAGCTAAATATAAAATAATCAAATTACGAATTAATTGACGAAATCGATTTAAATATATATATATATATATATAGGATAACATTAGAGAATTAATATACGTATGTACAGTTGATTTCTTATGTTTTTCTTTTAGTAAAAATACATTTTGGTGTTGTTGAATTTTTGTTGAACCTTTTTCGGCTTCTCCTTGACATCATTCATGTTCATCACCATGAACGTCTTCAAACACCGACAAAGGCAATGACTTAGACAATAAACCCTGTGTCTTAAATGTAATCAAACCAGAGGAGCGGTTCACATGAATCTCACCGAGTGAGATCCAAACCACGAACTCCTTAGCCTTAACCCCAGTGAGTTTCTTGATCTTGTTAGGCTCGAAATATGCAGTGACTTCATCTTCGAAACATACAACAACGTTGTTGAATCTAAACAAGTCTTGATATCTCCTTTTCTGATCTTCTTTCTTCTTCTTGTGCTTTAACCACACGAAACCCGTGTCCTTCACGTATCCACATTCTTCGATCTCCTTGTTACTAAGGAGCTGATTTGGTAACCCGATTTCGGATAAAAGCGAACCGAATTTCTCTCTGCATGTCTTGTCGCCGTGGTATACCTCTGCCTTGGCTTTCATGGCTTCTGACACCATAAAGATTATATAATCAAATTTTCTCTTTTGTGTTTGGATAAGAGTTAAGAATGTTTTGAGACAATTAGGTTTTCAAAGTTGTCTTTTTAACCTTTTAATGTGTGTGTTTTACATGTTGTGCAAGTTTGAGAATATGCGTTCTCGAGTGGATCTCTCTCATGTCTTTTGTCTTTGCAAATTGAAACTCCTTTTTTTGTCTATATATATATATATATATATATATATATATATATACCCAAAGGATATCCTTTTCTTGTTCAAGACTTTTTCTTTTTGCACGTAAGTGAGTTACATTGCTAATATATTCAATATAATATTTTTTCCCAAGTAAGTTTAGAACAAACTAGTATTATACCATAGGTGCTATATTACCGGAAGATAATATTATATTATATTTTATCTATATTTATATGAATATATATTTTATCAGAAAAATATATTTTATAAATAGATTGATCGCCAATTTTTTGAAGAAGAGAATTATGCACAAAACCTTGATTTGTATTTTTCAGTGAATAACCATATAAATTTAAAATTAAGTAAATATTTTTAAATAATATTTTTTCACAAAAATCAAGTAAATTAAACACTAAACACTAATAAAAAGATTCTTAACAAACCATATTAAAATAATATTTTAATAAAATACAATAAACACTAATAGAAAAAATCTTCTAAAAATATAATAAGATTTGCTAAAACAAATTATTATCTTTTCATCAACTAATAATAACATTCTTCCCATGATTATTCTCGTATATTATTTGCTTTGATATCTTTTGCTTCCCATTTTCGAAAAAATCTTATAAACGATGATAAACGATTTTTAATCTGATAGAGAGATGAGCTCCTGAATTCATTTTTCTGATTTAATATTATGAATAACAAAAGCTAAAAGATGAATGAGAAGATGATTTGTTAAGAATTTATACTTTGGTATTTATAACCAAACTACTACAATAATAATTTGAAAAATTAACATAATTGTTATGTAAATTATTAAATATTAAACATTTTGCTAAAACTGACAATTGTCTTTTTACGATGTACATTAACAATAAGTTGTCTTTTTTATTATTTTGCTATTTACATTTTTACTTAAACTGACAAAAATCTTAATTGATTATCTATTTTATATTTTTATATAGAAAATTACCATTACCAGAAATAGACACGTGTTATAGTCTAAATTAACGATGACATGTGTCAAAATCTAGTGAGTTATCACTTTGACATGTGTCACGTTCACGTTAAACGCGTTTAATTTTATATATAATAATAATAATAATTGGACTAAAATTGAGGTACAATTAAAGATGAATCGACATCTCATTTAAAATCAACAAATATTTTAGGAATACAAAACACGTTTACCAAAAAATCAAAATTTATGGCATTTGGGCCTAAGTTAAACAACTTTGAGTAGCTAACAAATTAAGTTCGAACGTTGCTCATCGGACTTTGTTGTACAATCCGCGATACCCTTCTTGCTCATCGATCCCATAAAGGCACTTTTAGCTCTATGAATCTCTGATGCGCTTCATCCTGTATGAGTGTCTCCATGACATTTTAATTTTTTTCTTTGCTAAAAAGCTCTTGTATTGAAAACTCTTGTTCCATTTTGGTATTATCAAAATAAAATTATATATTTTAAATTTTAAAAATAAACAAAAGCTTTTGTATATTAAAACATTTCCTTCCTAAAAACTATTTAAGACCGTTTAAATCATCTAAAATCGTCTAAAATCGTCTAAATATGTATCTTCTTAATAACAGAGATACTTACCAATTTATTTTTTTATATTTAGAAATTGAGAAATTACACTACAACAAATAAGACTTTAAAAATTAAGTGATAATTAATTAGTGATTAGTGGATTGTATAAAAACGTCTAAAATTATTATAAAATCGTCTAAAATTATCTCTTCTTAATAACAAAGATACTTATTTTCAAAACGCCTAAAAATAATCTATCAATACTGTCTTTGGAATGTTTCTTAACACTAGATTTCATTCAAGCAATTTCATAAAATTAAAATGATTAACCTAAGTATTTTTTTTTTGTATAATACTAAATATATCTGTGATTTTCAGAAAACTGAATATCACCAGCTCATCTTAAAACAGTGACAACTGACACCGCCGGTCTAAACCTCCGTTTCTCTGATCGGTTCTTTTCCAAATCATTCGGCAAAATTGAAAGCGTGTTTCTTTCTTCCTTACCCTTTTTCAATTCAATCAACTCACTAAACCCACAGATAAATCCCAATTTTGGTTTCATCGATTACGAGCAGAAAAAATTGATCCTTTAGGGCACACTTGCTGTTGTGGGCCTTCTTCTTCTTCGACCATTGACTTCTCTCTCTTCTCATGGAATCTCCTATGTCCTTCGCTACGCCACTCGTTTGGAATCTCAGTTTCAGGTACTCTTCTGTGCAATTCCCCAGTTTTTTGCCTATAGATAGTTTCTTATAATCTCAATTCGATTTCAGGGCATGTGTTTTTTTCACTATTTCAGGGTTAGTTTTTGCTTAATTTCCTCAAAAAACTACGAAATTCAAAAGCTTTTACTAATGGGTTTGATCTCAATTACTACAAAAGCTTGTTCAATTTCGTCTTTTTATTCAAAGGTTTGAACTTTGTTTTGTTGCATCTTCCGATTTGATCACTTCCACTTTGTTTGGGCTACAGTGATTTAACTAGTTACTTATATGGATTAGTTCTTCTTCTCCAGTGGCAGGGGATGTTAGAGAAAGTTTAAGCTTGAGTGGTAGAAGTTGATTGTGATTACATACGTTGTTTGAATTTGTTAATGGCTCGGAAAGGAAGTCATCAGAAAAATGGAATGGATAACCAAACGAAGCAAAAAAAGAAAGCTTCTGATTCTTTGTTGTCTACAAAGGGACAAGGGAAAACTAGTGAGGCTGAGAGTGTTCTGAAGGAGAATTGCCAAGATGATAAGCAGACAAGAAGTAGTCCAGTTTGTGAAACTTTAGAAAGAGATTTGGATGCGGTAAAAGCCGCTGCTTCTCTCAAGGATATAGATCAGCCTGTTGCTTCGGAGAACGATTTAACTGGCGAGAGACCTCGTAATGAATCAGGGTTTACCACCGGAGAAACTAGATATATTCTGTTTGGTCGTGAACACATCGACAGTGTTATGAGAAGCTTGCTGGATATATTGAGCACGAACAGCCCATCAGAGAATATTGAGCTAGCATACCATGCAGTACTCAGGAAAATGAGGATATCCGCTGCCACCATATCAAGGGAACTGACTAAGTGTATGGAAAGACACAGGCCTTTGATAGATTCTGTCAAATCACGAGTATATAAATCCCGTGATCTTGTTATAACGAAAATTCGGCAAGTATTCCCGGTTGTCTTCAGATGGCTTATGCACTTTGGCAGCATAATTCTTCTTCTATCTCTGGTTTGGTTGGACTGTGCAATCCGGGGTTTTGATTCTTTCATTCGGATGGGAACAGCATCCTTTTTCTCTATCATGTGGTGTGGTCTCTTTTCAGCGTTTTCAATGATCGGCATGACCAAATTTATACTGATTTCGGTAAGAATCTCAAATATGATTTCTTATATGTTTAGTCTTTATGCATATGTAAAATAGTCGAGAAATACAGGTTGCAACTGTTCTGGTGGCGTTGTTCATTGGATTTGTTGTTGGGTCTGTTACCCTTGCCATTTCTGGTTTGGTTTTGCTATGGCTCTATGGTAGCTTTTGGACAACACTGCTCTTTCTCTTTTTCGGAGGTAAAGTCTTTCCTATCTCAATCTTGTAGCAACGACCATTCTCTTGCATTACTTTACTAATACAGTGTGCAATGTTCGTTGATATAAAGGTCTGGCATTCATGATGAAGCACGAGCGCATTGCACTGTTTATCATCACAGTGTATTCAGTCTATAGTGCATGGAGTTATGTTGGATGGCTAGGTCTTCTTTTGGCTTTTAATCTTGCTTTCATCTCAACCGATGCTCTCATATATTTCTTCAAGAATAGATTATATCAGCAGAGCACCGCTGATGGACCCACCGAGCCCGTAAATGATTCATCTTTTGAAAATGGCCCTGGCTTTCCGAGAGACCGTGGCCCAGGAGTCGCGTCAAGTAGCGGAACAGACTCGGAGTTAACATCTGAAGATGAAGTTGTTCGGTTGCTGAATTGTGCCGACCACTACTCAGCTTTGGGCTTAGCTCGATATGGAAATGTTGACATGGCTTATCTCAAACGAGAATACAGGAAAAAGGTAATGCTGTTTATTCTATCTCTGAAGTGAATATTTGTTGGATACTTTTGAGCAACAAAAACGTATGTTGAGTTTAGAAGCTTTGTGAATGATTTAATAGGCGATGCTGGTCCATCCTGATAAGAATATGGGGAATGAGAGAGCAGCTGAAGCTTTTAAGAAACTTCAAAATGCATATGAGGTAGTTTTTTTTCCTTTTTTCTTTTGAATTTCATCAATTTGTAATCACTGCATCAAGAACCCGCATCTCTGATCTCCCTAGCTGGCCTTTAGGTATTACTTGATTCTGTAAAGCAAAAATCTTATGATGATGAATTGAAGAGGGAAGAACTACTGAACTACTTTCGGAGGTTTCAGAATTCTTCTCAAAAGGTATGCTTGTAGTTGTCTGGCTGTTATTTCATCTTCTGAAATACATCTTTGTTGCTAAGTGTGTCATTTTTTTTTTCCGTCCTTCATACTTGTAAACAAGTAGGCATGTTTCTCTCTTTGCTTTATTCCTCAATATATTTTCTTTTGTACCCTCTGCTCGGATATTTGTCTTTATTTTAAGCTGCTAACGTAATTCATCATCAAGAATCAGGAGACTCGAGGACACGGTTTCTCTGGCTCGGGTTTTGGAAGCTCAGAAGGTGAAGGAGAGGAAGCATTTAGAGAGTGTAGACAAATAGCATGTAAAAAATGTGGCAATCTCCATGCCTGGTTTCTTACAAAGAAATTAAAATCTACAGCAAGATGGTGCCAGGTTTTTTCCAACTCTTTCCATCTGCATCTTTAAGATCCTATATATTACACCAATGATGAAACTTCTTGAGAGGAAGTATAATCCATAGTACTTAACCGATTTACGCGAGCTCTGCTTTTGTATCTCAAGGATTGCAAGGAATTCCATCAAGCAAAAGATGGAGATGGTTGGGTTGAACAATCTTCTCAGCACGTCTTGTTCGGGCTGTTTCAAAAGGTATTATTTTATACTCAAAAATTTTCATTTCATGGGTACATAATGTATATATAGATGGTAAACGGCTCTATATTGGAAATAGACGCTCTGCGCTGGTTGATCCTCAAGAAGACAATTTTGTACAATCAGATGACTTGATTGATATGCTTCTCATAGTCATGTGAAAGGGTTTGTTGTTGTAACGCAGGTTGATATGCCGCGTGCTTACGTTTGTGCAGACAGCAAAATATATGAAGCTTCTCAGTGGTATATCTGTCAGGTACCAAAAACCAGTTGCTTGCTTTTGGCATTTCCATAAGAGATTTCTTGGTTTTTGTTTGTTGGAAGGATAAAATTTTTTTTTTTTTGAATTGTTGGAAGGGAATGAGATGTCCAGCAAACACCCACAAGCCGAGCTTCCATGTGAACATGAACGCGACAGCTGCAAAACGAGGAACAAGTGGTTCTACGGGGCAAAGAGGAAACCAGAGAATGCCAAACACAAATCCGGATGAAACAATGACAGAGGAAGAGTTCTATGAGTGGTTGCAGAACGCCGTGCAAGCTGGTATGTTTGATAATGCAAGCGAGAGTCCGTCTTCAGCAACTGCCAGTAACACTAGTAGTAGTAGTAGTAGCAAGAAAAAGAAAAAGGGAAAGAAGCAATGGTGAAAAACGCAGAGCCAGTGTTCGACTATATTAACATGGTGAAAGTTTTGTACCCTTTCGTTTTAAGATATTAAACTTGACTTTATGATAACTTTTATTCATAGAGCAAAAGCTCTCGAAAAGAAGCCGATTTGATAGATTTTAACTTTATTTTGTTCAACGAAGAACTCAAATTAAATCCCCAAACAAGAATCTGTTCTTATTCAAGAGAATATAACTTACTTACAGACCTATAACCAGATGAAATAACTTGAACAAGTTTTCCATTGGCTTTCATGCCACTTTGTTTTGCTATATTTAGAGATTTGCTTATATATTACCAAATTTGAAAATCAAGGAGAAACAAAATTACACATGGAAGAAATAATATACTATTTACCATAATTTTTAATATCCAGCTATAAATGCAAACTAATCAACCCTATATCAAATGTTCAACTCCCAAACACAATAAAAATAAGTTTTAAATCCTAAAAATTAACTAAAATTAGAAGTAAAACTTTTTTGTTTACATAGAACACATAAATGAAATGGTATAGAATAAAATGAAATGGAATGGAACCAGACGTAGTTACGGTGGTGGTAATCACGATGGTGGTGACAACGGTGATAGTGGTGGTAGTGGCGGTTGTAGTGGCGGTGGTGGTGGTAGTGGTGATGGTTGTAGTGGTGGTGATAGTGGTGGTGGCGGCGGTGGCGATGGTGGTGGTGGTGGCGGTGATGGTGGTTGGTGTTGGTGGTGGTGGTGATGATGATAATGATAGTGGTGGTGAATGGACTAACAGGGAAAGAGAGTTGAGTGATAATGAAAAACAAATGTGTAATGACAAATATTATAGAAAATACGTAAAATAACACTTTTTTTTTGTTAGTTAGTGAATTATTAAACTTTTTAAGTTATTGATGCAAATTTCCGATTTTTGACCAATGTGTGTTTTGAATTGTTCTCTAGTGACAATTTTCAAAGAATTTTTAGAGCAGAAATATCGAAGTGACAAATATTATAGAAAATATGTAAAATAACACTTTTGTTTTGTTAGTTAGTGAATCATTAAACATTTTAGTGTTAGAAAAATTATGAGCCATTTTCTAGAAGTCCTCTCACCGTGAAGCAGCTTTTATTGACAATTAGAATAATTATTTATTACTAAATGTTGGTCTATCGTTTTTATATAAAGAATGTTGGGGCAATGTATAGAGATCATCCCAAATATAAGAAAACAAGAAAAAGAAAAATATTATCTCTCAAACACAGCTTCTATATTTTTACTACATTTTATCTATACATCCAGGTTCTACGGATCAGACAAAATTTCTATCGATAATATAACTATATATAAACACCGTTTTTATAACACGTTATCAACACGATCACTCTGATCGTTATATTGCCGCTGATTACTATTCACGACGAGAGTTACCGTCTACTCATAATTTACTATTCACGATGTAATCACTATTCACACCAAAAACCACCGTTACCACCGTGCGACGCTATTCACATCGAGAGTATTGTTCATCACCGAAGTCACTGTTCACCCTTGGAATGTACTATTCATCGCTGGAATTACTGTTCACTGCCAGAATTACTGTTCACTACCAGAATTACTGTTCACCACCGATTTCATCAAATCAAACGGTAAGATATCTGATTAATACCGGGGGTAAGTCACCTTGTTCAATAAAATAAAATAAATTGTAGGTGAATTGGCGCTTCTAAAATTTAATACTGACAAGTGGCTGTTTAACGCACCACTATTTATTCTGAAGGGCGGCTAAGCCGCCTGTCGTTCTATTTAATAATATGGGACGGCTATGGCACTAGAAAATTTATTCAATATTATCAATCGGCCGAGCCACCAAATAATTTATTTTCTGGTTCACCATGGATGACTTTTGTCACCATAATATCAGGATGGCCAACCCGCCACATAATTTATTTTATGTTTCACTGATTACTATCACTAGATGGCTAAGCCTCCTTATAATCTGCATAATTATTTTAATCATGCCATCATAATTAATCATAACCCGTTTATCTGAATCTGGTAAATTAATTGAACGCCTGTTAGAAAATTTTTGATCGATTTTTTCAAAATTTCCAACGGTCATATGCTTTTCCAACGACTAGAAATAGTATTTTTTCAATCTATAAATACACCCGCTCATTCACTCATTTATTCACATCTCATCTCATTCATATAAGAGATTTGCTTAGATTTCATTTGTAATATGATTCGCATATCTTTAATGTTTTATTCAGTTTTAATTATTGTGGGTATTTATGGCCTCTTCGTTGGAGAATTTATCCGCGGAGATTTTACCTTCTGCATGGGTTTAGTTTTTTTATGCGGTATCCCTCTTTGTAATCGCTTTGTTTGTTTAATATATAATTGATTTAATAATCATTCTAATAAAATTATATTCGGTTTATGTTTTTAGATAAAAATTAAATGGCCAATATTGAGAAGCTTCGTTTCCCCGCTCTCAAAATAACTGGTGCGAACTACATCCCATGGACCATTGATATGGAGCTATATCTTGGGTCGGAAAAACTGTCTGATACCATAAAAGTGCAAAACGCTTCGCCTCCTGATGAGAAAGCAAAATCTATGATGTTTCTGCGGAAACATTTAGATGAAAATCTAATTCACGATTATGCACAAATAAAAGATCCAGCAGAGTTATGGAAAGCTCTTAAAGAAAGGTTTGATAATCAGAAGGCGATAACTCTCCCACATGCTCTAGATGAATGGGCAAACCTGAGATTTCAGGATTTTGAAAAGGTGGAGACATTTAAATCTGCTATGTTGAGGATAGCAGCACAATTGGAATATTGTGGTAAACCTGTCTCGGAAGAAGAAATGCTCGAAAAGACATATCTCACATTTCATAAAAGCCATTATATCCTGCAAGAACAATACAAAAACCGCAGATATAAAATATTTTCCGAGTTGATTGTGACTCTTATGATAACTGAGAAGAATAATGAACTTCTCATCAAGAACCACAATGCTCGGCCCACTGTAACCAAAGCATTTCCTGAAATGAATGCAATGGAAATAAAACATCCAGAGCAGAGATATCAAACAAATCGGGGTCGTAGCCATGGCCGTGGTTGTGGACGTGGTAGATTCACTCCTCCACAAGAAAGAAAGTCCTTTCAATGGATCCTACCTGAACAATCTCCCAAAGGGAAAAAAATTCAAGTGAATACTACCCAGAAGCGTGAAGACATATGTTACAAATGCGGATCCAAAGGGCATTGGTCTCGAGTTGTCGTACACCTCCACATCTTTGTAAATTATACAAAGAATCACTCAAAGGCAAAGAAAAGGAAATAAATCTCGCTGAAAATCTTGAGAGAACAACGTACCTCGATTCTTCTAACTTTGCCAATGAGCTTGATTAGACCATTCCTAAGAATATGTAAAACGATTGTAGTGAAACTGCTGAACAGTTTTCAGTAATGCCATAAATAATTATGTATTTTTGTTGTTTGAACAATAATGTTAGTTTMAACATAATGTATAATTATTGTGWGTTTTATTAATAAWAATTGTTATGTGTTTTTATTAATATTGTTTATTACAGAAATGGATCATAACACAGAGAAAACAATATCAAATGAAATGGTAAGAGAAATTTGCATACCAGATAGTGGAACAACACACACTATTCTGAGAAACAAGAGATATTTCTCTGATTAAAAATAAAAAAATATCATTGTCAACACAATATCAGGTCCTGCAGACGTGATAGAAGCAACTGGTAAAGCCAGATTTTCGTTGCCAAATGGAACGAAATTTTCCATTGACAATGCCCTGTATGCTCCAAATTCAAAAAAAAAATTGTTGAGTTTTAAAAATATCTACCTTCAAGGGTATGATACCCAGTCTAGGACTAAGGATGAAAAGAAGGTTATGTATATAACTTCTGATAAAAATGACAAAAAGGTTATCTTAGAAAAATTACCAAAACTTCCTTCTACATTGCATCAAACATATATAAATGCAATAGAATCACATCTTGTGGTAAAAAAAAATCCAGAAGATTTCATATTATGGCATGACCATTTAGGCCACCCAGGCATCACAATGATGCGAAGAATAATAGAGAACTCACATGGTCATTTCCTAAAAATCCATGAGATTGATATGAGAAATAAAACGACATGTGTTACATGTTTTCTTGGAAAACTTATCATAAGGCCATCGCCACTCAAGGTTGATAAAGAATCACCTAAGTTCCTTGAAAGAATTTAAGGCGATATTTGTGGATCCATACACCCACCATGTGGACCATTCTATTATTTTATGGTCCTGATTGTCGCATCCAGCAGATGGTCACATGTTTGTCTATTATCATCTCGTAATATAGCATTTACGAAATTTTTAACTCAGATAATCAAACTAAGGGCACAGTTTCCAGATTATGCCATAAAAAGAGTTAGACTAGACAATGCTGGTGAATTCACATCCCAAGCATTTAATGATTATTGTATGATAATGGGAATTGAAGTTGAACATCCTGTAGCCCATGTTCATACGCAAAATAGGTTGGTTGAATCATTGATTAAACGGATGCAATTAATTGCAAGACCATTGATAATGAGATTAAAAATTCCAACATCTGCATGGGGACATGCTATTTTGCATGCAGAGGCACTAATTCGGATAAAACCAAGTGCATACCATAAATATTCCTCATTACAGTTAACATTTGGTCGAAAACCAAATATTTCCCATCTAAGAATTTTTGGTTGTGCGGTATATGTGCTTGTAGCACCACCACAACGTACAAAGATGGGAACACAAAGAAGGTTGGAAATATATATTGGTTGTGATTCTCCATCAATTATACGATACCTAGAACCATATATAGGAGATGTTTTCACGGCACGTTTTGCCGATTGTCATTTTGACGAGAAAATATTCCCGGTTTTAGGGGGAGAAAATAAATAAGTAGAGAAGGATATAAAATGGTGTGTACCATCATTGTCACACCTTGATCCACCTACCAAAACTTGAAGTTCGACGGATTATAAATTTGCAGAACATTGCAAATCAACTACCTGATGCATTTGTAGTTACCAAAACGGTAACTAAATCACACATACCAGCCGCAAATGTTCTTGCTCGAATTGAAATACCAGATGAAGGTGGAAGAGCAGATGATTCACGTGAGTCTAAAGTACGCCTGAAGCGTGGTAGACCCGTTGGCTCTAAGGATAAAAATCATAGAAAAAGAAAAGAAGCTGAAAAACATAATGATCCCAAAATAATAGAATGTATTTTGGAAAAAACAAACCATGAGATTAATGATAACATGGAAACTCATAATCCTGAAGATAATCATGAGATTTCCATCAATTATGTCATTAATGGGAAAATATGGAATCGACATGAAGTTGATAGCATCGATGACGTTTTCATATACCTTATTGCAAAGGAGATATGTGATGAAAACGATGATTTGGAACCAAAGTCTGTATTAGATTGTCAAAAAGACATGACTGGCAAAAATGGAAGGATGCTATACAAATCGAACTTGATTCGCTAAATAAACGAAAAGTATTCCGACCTATTGTACTCACACCTTAAGATGTGAGACCGGTCGGATATAAATGGGTATTTGTTCGAAAACGAAATGAGAAAAACGAGGTTATAAGATATAAAGCTCGCCTCGTGGCTCAAGATTTTTCTCAAAGACCCGAAATTGATTACGAGGAAACATATTCTCCCGTTATGGATGCAATAACGTTTAGATTCCTGATGAATCTAGCAGCTAAAGAGAATTTAAAAATGCGTCTCATGGATGTTGTCACAGCTTACCTGTATGGATCATTAGATACTAATATCTAGATGAAAATTCCTGATGGGTTCAAAATGCCAGAAGCATTAAGTTCTAAACCCAAAGAGTTATGTGCAATAAAATTACAAAGATTATTATATGGACTAAAACAGTTTGGGCGTATGTGGTATAATCGCCTCAGTGAACACTTGATGAAAGCAGGATATGTGAACAATCCTATATGCCCATGTGTTTTCATCAAGAAAACAACATCCGGATTTGTATTAATCGYGGTATATGTTGATGATCTGAATATGATTGGAACTCAAAAGGAAATACAGGAAGCATCAAATTATTTAAAAGGAGAATTTGAGATGAAAGATCTCGGGCAGACAAAGTATCGTCTTGTCCTACAAATTGAGAGATCTCAAAAGGGTATATTTGTGCATCAATCCACATATACTAAAAGAGTGTTAAAACGGTTTAACATGGATAAGGCTACTCCTCTAAGCACCCCTATGGTCGTGAGAACACTGAATGTTGATAATGATCCATTCCGACCATCTGAAGAAAATGAAGAGATACTTGGCCCAAAAGTGTCATATCTAAGTGCGATTGGAGCCCTTATGTATTTGGCAAATTGTAATAGACCAAATATATCATTTGCCATTAATCTTTTAGCAAGATAAAGTTCATCCCCTACTCGAAGAAATTGGAATGGGATTAAACATGTCTTTCGATATCTTCAAGGGTCAAATTATTTAGGGTTATTTTATCATAACAATTCAAATGGTCAAATGATTGGTTTTGCAGGTGCATGATATTTATCAGATCCATACAAAGCGCAATCACAGACAGGAGATGTATTTACGATCAGAGGCACTGCTATATCTTGGCGTTCGCATAAACAAACGCTTGTAGCTACTTCTTCAAATCATGCTGAGATCATCGCACTTCATGAAGCAAGTAGAGAGTGTGTATGGTTGAGATCGATAAGGCAACACATTCAATCAAGCAGTGGAATTCACGTAAACACGGAGCTAACTATCTTATATGAAGATAATGCTGCATGTGTCGCTCAGACGAAGGAAGGATATATCAAAAGCGATAGAACCAAAAATATCCCTCCGAAGTTCTTCGCATATACTCAAGAGCTTGAGAAGAATAAAGATATTGAAGTAAGATATGTCAGGTCATGCAACAACGCTGCAGATCTCTTCACAAAATCACTATCCACCTCGACATTCAAGAAACATGTCCACAACATTGGAATGCATCATCAACGAGACATATGAGATGACGTAATCGTTATTCGAGGGGGAGCTTACGTATTGCACTCTTTTTATTCCACTGGGTTTTCCTATAAGAATTTTTAACGAGGCAATGAAGACGCTAAGCAGAAAACGTAATACAAACCGTTCGTAATAAATAATTAAGGGAGAGTGTTGAAAAATTATGAGCCACTTTCTAGAAGCCCTCACCATGAAGCAGCTTTTATTGACAATTAGAGTAATTATTTATTACTAAATGTCGGTCTATCGTTCCTATATAAAGGGTGTTGGGGAAATGTATAGAGATCATCCGAAATATAAGAAAACAAGAGAAATAAAGATATTATCTCTCAAACACAGCTTCTATATTTTTACTACATTTTATCTATACAGTCAGATTCTACGGATCAGACAAAATTTCTTTCGGTAATATAACTATATATAAACACCATTTTTATAACATTTAGGTTATTGATGCAAATTTCCCTTTTTTGGGCAGAGGTCGATATTTGCAGTTATATATTTCTTCTTTCCATATCTTTGAATAAATTATCATCAGCAACATTATGCTTGTGCATATCATATGTATATAAGGGTTAAAGTGTAATTATATAACTTATAGACTTATGCCGATTTTTGACCAATGTGTGTTTTGAATTGTTCTCTAGTGACAATTTTCAAAGAATTTTTAGAGCAGAAAATATTTAGAAACCTTGAAGTTGGATCTCTCCCCGAAAATTTTCATCTTAAGCCGATATTGATGGATTGAAAGCTAACTCTATTTTACTGGACAACTAATTTGACTTAATTCTTTATCATTAAATGTATTACACCAGGGAAACAAACCGTTCGAAACATCTTATTCACTTTACCACTCTCTGTTGGTCATGAAGGGCCAGCTCATTTTAGTTGGCATCCCACCTTAATGCCATTATCACCTTTCACACCTCATGTACTCTTGTTTTCATTGTCATGGAGACCTCAAAAAAACTTGGTGGAGTACAGATATTCGTGTTTAGCACTGGGTCTTGCCTTGGGATTCACAAAACAAAGGTAAATTTTCATGCATTATGAGACCCATACTCAAAAAGATCGTTTCCTCTTTTGGAAAAATGTAAAAACACGAAAAGAAAGGACACAGTTGCCTACAAAAGAGTCTTATAGCCCGCATAAATCCTTAGGAACGCCATGGATCAATCTACAGAAGAAAGATGACTGTTATATACAAAAGATACCCAGAAAAATTTAAGTCTGGGAGAATAAGAAAAAAAAGGAGAAAGATGTCAAATGAGCTTGGAATTGGTTGAAAACTGTAGACATCAACGGGTCATTTTCTGTTGCGTTTTTTCACAATATCATGCATCCTCCGGAGCATCTAATAACCCTAAACACTTTCAACCTCACTCAAAAACACTAAATAACCTCTTTAAATTCCTAGCGTTTTGTTAATTCAAATTTTTTGTAGCTTTAAATTAATGGAACAAAGTTGAGAAAGTTGTGGGATTATAGTGAAAATGTTCTAATGTAAGTTTTGTTTAATGTGGTATGCAGATTATAGTTCAAGAGACGGTCACTGATGATTTGAGAGTTCCCATGATTTTCAAACGTCTCTTCTAAGACTATGCTTTCTGTTTTATGTGCCGATAAACAAAATCTAAGTTTGTGGGAGTTGATAACATTGTATTTTTACTCATTTTTACTATATTTACAATAGCATTGTAATTAGTTTTTAACATGATTTTGGTGCTTTTCAAGCGTTTTTCTTTTATTTGTAATCTCAGGAATCGTTTCAGGTTAGTTGGACAAAATAACGAAAATTGATGCCAAAAAGCATATTAGAAAACAAGATAGCTTATGTATTTCAGGAGATTGCCATTCGTTGAACAACTTTTTGACCACCAATTTGGAAGAACGAGTATTGACTAGAGAGTCCTACAATTTCTAGAACCTCCTCATTTGTTGCTTGTGCAACACTCGCTGTAATTTGTGTTCCTTTAGAATACAAATTATCTGAATATATTGGTATTATATATGTTTTATCTCTTTATTTTTTTGGTCCTTCGGTTATTGCTACTTTATATAACCATGATTTTGTAAATAGTTAAATCATTTTAATAGAATTAGGTGAGGCATGGACGGACATTCTATATTATAAAAGTGAAGTATTAGTTACAAACAATTAAAAAATCCTATTAAAAACCTTTAAGGTAATATGTTAGCTCGTAATGTTAGGATACAGACAGTTGTAGTTGTAGTTACTTATATAAACTCCACTTTTCCGGCTTGGATTTTTGAGTCTCTCTTATTAAATCTTATAAGGTGATAGTCATTTTCTACGGTAACCTTCCAAAATTTTGAATTTCTACAATAACCCATCAAAATAAAAATTTTGCTACTTTAAATGTTTTAAGTGGATTACGTGTTCGCTGACCCACAAACATGACATGCACAAACATAATGTATTATGAAGACTATTTAAAATGAACTATTAGTAATAAAAATAACTAGAACCCACAATAGCTTTTTATTATAAACAGAAATTCCATGCAATTAATTTTCCTCTATAGATTTGAAAAACAAAAAATAATCACTATGGAAATCTTGACGAATTAGAAGGATCTCAGCAGGGCCGGTCCGGCGATATAAGAGGCCTAAAACATTTTTTAAAAATGTGGCCCTTAATAGAAAATATTAAAATAATTTTAAAAGTGTTTACAATCTAAAAAAACAGACAACGAATACTTATTTATGAAAAATAATCCTTCCTGCTTTTTTCTCGGCGAACTCATCTATAATTTTCTCATAATCAAGTTTATCAACCATATCTTTTTCAATAGATATCATTAATAATTCATTCAACCTCTCTTGAGACATAGTAGACCGTAGATAGTTTTTTTATCAACTTCAACTTTGAAAAGCTTCTTTCTGCAAAGGCAACTGAAACTGGGATTGTCAACAATATTCGATAAGCAATCCATGTATTTGGATAACAACCCTCCATTCTTTTCAAAAAGATCAACACATCTATACACTACAAGAATAAGCAGGATTTGCGAGAACAGAAATCCTCGCAAATCTCTCGAAAAATGGACATAGTGAGGCTTTAGCAACGACTTTGAAGTTGTCGGTTTGAGTAGTCGTTACTGTTCATGTTCTCGCAATTTTATTGACAACAGTTTTGCGACAATATTGCGAGAAATTTGCTTCGGCTTTTCTGCGAGGACCTATCGACGTTGGTCCGACAGAAGCTTTGCGACATAATAGCGACCACGATTTAGCGATAGATTTGCGAGGAAAATATTGGCGAGGAAATTGCGAGAACCTTAGTTGCGAGAACTTAGCGACGAATTAGAGATGAATATTATTTTGCGACGACATTGCGAGGATTGTAGGAATTTTAAATTTTTCTTAATTTCGTCGCTAAGTCATCGCAAATAATCATTTGTATTATTAGATTATTTTTGTTATAATCAATAAAATTTGTTTTCAATTTATTTTTAAATAAATTAGTAACTTTACTGAACAAATATATTAGAATATATTGAACATATAAACCAAAAAAAAAAAAATTCAAATTACAATCAGTGATAATTAAAAGTTCAGTGAAAAAACAAACACATCACTTGTTCGCGGGAGGAGGGGGAAAATGTTGGCTCACAATACTACGCAGGTACTCCACAGTTGACTTGAGTTCTGCCATCTCTTCATCCTTTTGGGCCAATCTCTCGTTCACGAGTCGTTCAACCAGCTCGGGAACATCAGCGACATTGGAAGAGCTTGCAGCGATCTGCGATTCAAGAACTGCCTAACACACGTCCATTCTTAGAAACCGGAGTTTCCTGCATGCGGAGAAAATCATGTTAGATTGGCATAATAATGAATAACTTATATGACGGAAAATGTGCACTTTATAAAAGTCTAACCTCAAGGACGAGACGATTGATTTCATGTGCCGGCAGCTGATTAGAACAGGAGCCTGCAACACTCTCACCCTCAGAAAGTTGGCTCAGCAGCTCAGACTTCTTCTGCTCGACAACCTCGACAATGTTACTAATTCTTTTGTCTTGAATCTGGCCGGTTTGCTTATTTGTGTGTGTAACACGCATAAGCGTCAAGTGGTCTGGAGGTACACCACCGGCCTCATCAGTCTACAAAAAAAAAACATTAATTAGTTACTTAGAAGACAAGATACAAAAATAACATMTAAATATTAGACTTACCAACTGCGCAGCACGAGCATCAAAAGTCTGTGAACCGTTGTTATGAGTAGCTACTCCGTATCCACCACGCTCACTCAAACGGTTCTTTGAGTTTGTTCTCGAGACCTTACCAACGGCTTCTGATCTCCAGTACTGCTTGAATCCAATCCATACATCCTCATTTAGATCATCCGGCTTTTCTTCTCCTCTTTTCCAACACTTCTTCCATTTATGCATATGGTTTTTGAATTGATACTTGCATTGGTAATCGAACTCCGCCCTCTCCGTATGAGTAATGCCGTTACGCTTTACACAAAAAGGAAAATGGTCATTGATTAGATAAAAATATAAACATCAATTTGAAAGATTAAGACTTACAGCAAAAGATTTAAACCATGACTCCTTCTCTTGAAAAGGCATTTTCCTGTAAGTCGGATATGGATGCTTCAGCTGTGTACGGAGCATGTTCAAGACAGTCCTTTTGATGGCATTACTATGCCGAAACCTTGTAAGATAGACACATAAGTTTGATGTCAAGAAAAAAATAAACTACATGAAAATACTTTATAAAAAAGGCTATGTACCAATGTGTCCCTGGAGATCTTTTTGGATCCAGGACCGGAAGGACTTCTCGTCCTGGCTGGCTGAGAAGCTCGTGTAAGCTGATGTTCATACGAGCATCGGAGTTCTGCGAGTCGGGAATGCTTGATGGATTCGTAGACGTACTCCCTCCTTGTTGTGACCTAAAATTGTTGTAAGAAGACCTACACGAATTGATAAAATGTTAAACTACCAATTTTCAAAAACTCATTTCAGCTGAACATAAGAAATCAATTAAAAGCAATAAAACATAAATTCATATTATATGTGTACACCAAAAGAATTATGAGAATCCAAAAACATACAAATATATCATCTAACTTGCTAAAGAATTACAATTTACCTAATTAAACTAATGTGTTACAATTATCCTAATTACTAGAAAGTCCATCAAATAAATCTAATTAACCTAAGTTCAAGAAATTGGATCAAATTAACCTAATTAATCTAATTACTAGAAATTCCATCAAATTAACCTAATTAACCTAATTACTAAAAATTCCAAATCAAACCCAAATCACATTTGTTAAATTGCTCATAATCTAATCATAAGCCATAGAATTAGTTAAGTAATCGGATATACCAAAAAAATAAAAACAAAACCTAAATCGGATATAAATCATAATCCATTGAGATATAAACCTCAAATCTTACATTGCTTAGGAGGAGGCAGAGGCGGAGAGAATAGAGACTAGAGGCGGGCGGGCGGAGGCGAGAGGGAGAGGAGGAGCAACGAGGCGAGGCGAGCGGAGGCGAGGCAGGCGAGGCGAGAGGAGGGAGGAAAACGGCGAGGGGCGAGAGATAGAGCGGAGGCGGCGAACGGTGAGAGAAATCTAAGAAACCTAATCTAAGCGGCTGAGTCGCGATTAGGTTTTATCATGTTCTTGATAGACATAATTACTCATGAAATCTCTCGAAACTAAGTTTTCCTCGAAAGTAAATGCTTATTTTTAATTATAATTTGTGGAAAATTATTATATTTATTTTTAAAAACATAATATTTAAAATCATAATTTCTAAAATATAAAAACAAAATTTTATAAAATTAAAAGTTGAACACAGAGTTTCCCAAAATAAGTAGACATATTTTAAAAAATTTTAAACGAATTTTAAATTTTTGGAAAAAAATTATTAAACCCATATGTCAAAAAAATAAAACCTATTCTTTTTGGAATAAAAAGTGAACACATAATTTTTATAATAAAACACAAAATTTAAGCAAAAAAAAAACAAAATTATATAAAATAAAAAAAGAAACACTTAAAAAACATCGTTTAAGAAGTAAAAAAAAACATAACTATATAAAGTTAAAATTAAAATGCATGATTTTTCAAAATATAAAACACATAATTTTCTTAAAACTGAAACATAAATTTATTAAATGTTAGAAAAAACTAATACATAAATATTACAAATATGACTCCCACTAATCTTCTTGTGATGAATATGCTTCATCTGATGGCATTGCATCAGAATCTTCGTCAAATTCGCCATGCTCCTGTTCTGAATCATCATAAATTTCATTTTCCCCGTCTTCCATTACGAAAATTTCTTCATCGTCTACTGCATCAGGTACATCAACGACTGGAATTTCAGCTTGTTGCATAGGCTCCTGATCTGAAATCCCTAACACCCTGTTTCTAGGAGTGATAGATGTTACTGTAATCCAAGGATCATTTCGGTTCGTCAAACGCAGATACCGAATATAGCATACTTGGTCGGCCTGTGATGCGAGGATGAATGGATCGTACTTTTGCAATCTTTTCCTTGAATGTATGCTAGTAACTCCAAATTCATCATGACGAACACCCGTTCCGATTGTTGGGTCATACCAATCGGCTAGAAACAGAACACATCGTAGGTCGAGCATCCCAGGGTAATGAATTTCCAAAATTTCACGAAGAATGCCGAAGTATATGATATCACCAGATTTTGAACAGATACCGTAATCACATGTTGCTCTGGTCTTCTCTTGGCGAAGAATTTTGTAAGCATATCCACGTGTACAGAACATCGGATATGACTTCGCAACAAAAATAGGCGTCAATGTAATCTCTTCTAACCAAGTTGGCATTTGGTGTCCCAATGAAGCCTCATTTTTAACCTATACCATACATATAAATTTTTCTTATCAAAATGTAAAAACAGAATTTTAAAATTTGCAGTAGATGGTAAACAATTATTCATCCACTTACAAAATATGTGAGCCAACACTACAGGAAAATGAGGCATTTATAGCGGTGCATTATAGCGTTTCTTGTCATTTTGCTATGGTTTAGTTTTTAATAGCGTTTCGGATTCTGTAAACGCTATAAAATCTATAGTGAAATAAAAAAACGTGGAGACGCTTAGAATATATTGCATTAGTAATTGTAAAACGCTGTCAAATGTGAAATCGGGAGAGTAAATTACTTTTGGCTCTTAAACACTTAGGGAAAATTTCAGAATCCCTCCTCCCCTTTTCACTCTTTTCCTCGACTCACTCTCCCGCCATTCTCACTCTCCCTCCATTTTCACTCTCCCTCTGATTCTTAGATTTTTCGAGCTGTTCTTCTAATCTCACTTCTTCTAATCTAAATTCTTCTACTCTCCATTTTTCTCTAAGTGCATGTTCTTCTATCGCCAATCCATTTCCAAATCTGTTGGCTTCCTGACCTCAATTGTCTCAGCTGAGGAAAATCTTTTCGATTGAAGGTTAGATTTCGTTCTGCTGCTCGATTTCATATACATTTAGGGTTTATAAACTATTATTGGTGATTGCTGCTCGATTTCTTTCAATTTGGGCGAAATTGCAGGGTTATTTCAATTTGGGGTTTTCGATTTTGTTTTGTTTGTATCAATTAGTGGCTATATTTGTTAGCTTGATGACTTTGTTTCTGTGTCTGATTTCACGTTCCCTGATTTGTTTTTGGTCTGGGAGCTGGTGCGGTGTTGTAATATGGACAAGTCTTGGGTTTGGCTTCCGAGGTATGTTCTTCTGTTTTACTTTTATCAAAATATAAACACAACTATGAATCTAATGTTAATCTAACTTTAATCAATTGATGTAAATTAGGGCAAGTGTCGAGTGAGGAAGGTGCACGTTTTGTGTATGCATCGAGAGAGGTTGGGTAATCCAACGATGTTCGTCTTGATTGAATGTGTGCCATCAAGATATGAGCACAGTATTGGATCATTTGGTTATTAGAGGTATGGATCAGTACAAGAGGAATGCTTGTTGGAGTATTCATGGAGAAAAGGACTGAGAAGACAGTTGATGATCAACGTGCTTGACTTAGAGGCATATGAGCTATTTAGATCGCATTCTTTGACAGGGAGACCGCCCGAGACTTCGAGTAAGAATGGAGAGCAGCCTGAAAGTGAAGAAGAAACCAAGTTTAAGAAGAAATTAGAGGATAAACTCCATTGTACCGAACTGCTCAACTACACCAAAGTTGCAGCAATCATGGGACTATACCGGATAAAAGTTAAGAGTGGGATCTCGAAAATTACTTTGATCAGATTTTGTCTATGATTCATGACATGCTTCCTGAAGGTAATGTGCTTCCAAAATCCATATCGAGATAAAAAAATTCTTGAAGGTGTTTGGTTTTGGTTATGATGTTATCCATGCTTGTAAGAATGACTGTATTCTTTACCGGAAGCGGTATGAGGATATGAGTAGCTGCCCAAGATGTGGTGCTTCAAGATGGGAACTTGATAAGCATTCTGGTGAGACAAAGAATGGGATTCCAGCTAAGGTTCTCAGGTATTTTCCGATCAAAGAAAGATTCAGTAGGATGTTTAGGTCGATGTCAATGTCTAAGAATTTGCAATGGCATTTCAGTAATGCTTCTGAAGATGGAACAATGAGACACCCGGTGGACTCATTAACTTGGAAGCAGTCGACGCTAAATGGCCAGTTCGAGCTGATCCGAGAAACCTCGCTTGGTATATCTACAGATGGAATGAATCCCTTCTCTATCCAGAACACAAAGTATAGCACATGGCCAGTGTTTTTAGTCAACTACAACATGCCTCCTACAATGTGTATGAAATCAGAAAACATAATGGTAACCCTTCTGATTCTGGACCAACAGCACCAAGTAACAACATCGATGTTTATCTTGCTCCTTTGGTTGATGATCTGAATGATATGTGGAATGAAGGTATCCAGGTATATGACTCATTATCTCAGGAGAATTTTACACTTAGAGCTATACTGTTGTGGAGATCGCGATTATCCTGGCTGGGGACCTTGGCTGGTTGTAAGGTGAAAGGGAAGCAAGCATGTAATGTATGTGGTAAGGATACACCTTTTCGGTGGTTGAAGTTTAGTCGGAAGCACGTCTATTTGGGCAATAGGAAACGCCTCAGGCCTGGTCATCCCGAAAAAGCTTGGTTTGATAACACCGGAGGAAGGGACTGCTAGTAGAATTCAAACAGGAGCTGAGATATTTGATATGCTTAAAGATTTTAAGAATGATTTTGGAAAACCTCTGGAGAAGAAAAGCAAAAGGAAAAGATCAGGTTTGGGTGAAGATGAGGAGCTTACCCTTACAGATTTTGAAGACACGACCAATGGAGGTGGAAGAAACGGTCTATTCTATTTGACTTGCCTTACTGGAAGGTTAGTAATATGTCAACATATATAAGTTTTTTAAAATTAACTTTAAAATGTTTATTATATGCTTAACCTTTTCTCTTTTTTGCTCTACGAGTTAGGATATGCCGGTGCGCCACAACATTGACGTAATGCATGTGGAAAAGAATGTTTCTGACGCCATTCTTTCCATCTTGATGCACAATGCCAAGTCAAAAGATGGTGTAAAAGCAAGACAAGATTTAGAAGATATAGGGATTCGTAGAAACTTACACACCGAGGTACGGAAGAAAATGTACCTCCAGCTGCGTATTGGCGAGCAAAGAAGAGAAGAAGAGATTTTGCAGAGGTTATCGAATTCAGAGGACCAGATGGCTATCGTGCGAATATCGCCAATTGTGTCTCACTTGATCCTCCTATGATTGGTGGTTTGAAGTCTCACACCATCATGTACTATTGCAAAACTTGTTACCTGTGCATTGAGGGTTGCTGCCTAAAGGACCTAGGAATGATCAGTTATGCAACTTCTTCAGTAGATTATGCCAGCGAGTAATTGATCCCGAGAAGCTTCTAAAACTTGAGTCTGAGCTTGTTGATACGATGTGCCAATTGGAAAGGTTTTTTCCTCCATCTCTGTTTGATATAATGTTTCATCTCCCTATACATCTTGCAAGAGAGACACGTCTAGGTGGGCCAGTACACTTTAGATGGATGTATCCATTTGAAAGGTACAAATTTTTTAATTTCTTTTTTATCTTCTGATATTATATTATCTGACCAATTTCTTATCTCATTGACGCATAGGTACATGAAAACACTTAAGTCATATGTTAAGAACTATGCAAGGCCAGAAGCATGCATGGGAGGATACTGGCAACGAGTGTGTTGCTTTCGCTAGAATTTCTTCAAACATCAGTACCTGTTCTAGAGGCTGCAAATCGTAATGAAGATGTTGATTTAGATGAGCATATACTTGAAGGTCGTCCAATCAATAAGTCTAAAGAGGTTACACTATCTGACAAAGAGCGTGAGATTGCCCACAGATATGTGTTAATGAACATGTCGATTGTCAATCCATATGTTGAGTAAGTGTTGACTGTTATAACTAGATCAGATTGTTGATTGCTTATACTATCTGATTATTTAATTTCGTATATGTAAATCAGTATGCATCTTGAAGAGTTAAGATAAGGATGTTCGATGCAGAAGAAACCAAACTCTGTTATGGAAGTTACATGGTGAACAGTTTTGTCATTGGCTAAAAGAGAAGGTCTGTAGAAAGTTTTAGTTATATCTCTGTCTCTTTTAATTACTACAATACTGTACTTGTTTAATTTTATTGTTTTTCAGATCCCTAGTAACTCAAAGGAGCATTCGAAAAAGCTGAGATGGTTAGCATATGGTCCGAGACATAATGCTCAAACCTATAAGGGGTTTATCATCAATGGTCATCGATTTCACGTAAGACTTAAAGCGGAAGACTGTAAGTTGGAATAGCATATGATGCAATAACTATGTGTGATGCAAAAGATATTAATCAAGTCTCAGACGTAGTTTCTTACTATGGAGTGATACAAGAGATAATACTGCTGGACTACAACATGTTCCAGGTTCCATTATTCAAGTGTAAGTTGGCGAATAAAGGGAATGGTCTAAAAGAAGAAGATGGATTTACACTTGTGAACTTCAGCTTAAAACCAGCAAAGATTCCTACAGGATCCATACATCATGCCTTCTCAATCAAAACAAGTGTTTTACTCCAGAAGATGACTTATCACCTTGTTGTTATGAGAGCCACCAAGAGGTATCACTTAATTAGAGACACAGGAGTTTGTTGCCGCACCACTACCCATCCAAGACAATGATGATTTGGGAGATGAATCTTCGATGATGAGAGTTTTTGCTGGCTGATTGGGGTCTTAGTAATTGACTAATGCTAGGATAAGTACAATTATGATTTGGGAGATGAATCATCTGATGAGAGTTTTTGTGTTGGGCTGATTGTGAAGAGGTCTTATTAGCGATTAATTGTGCTAGGATAAGTATATAGTTTCGATGGTTTTATTGGTGACTATTAGTTTCTGGTTTTATTGGTGACTATTAGTTTCAGTGAGACAATATGAAGGAGAAAACTGATGTTGCTACACGTCGCGCAGAAGTGCCAAAAAGGTGAAGATGCAAGTGGTGAGTCACTTAAGCAACATCGCAAACGCAAGAAGCTTGTCATTGGTTGAGGAAAATGATCCAGCTGGAGAAACGTAAAATGAGAGCGCCAACTTTAGAGCATAACTTGAAGAAGAGGCTTCTAAAGAAGAACTACAAGAAGAAGTGCGAAGAAGAAGTGCATGAAGAAGAACAACCAAGATGAAGAAACAAAGGTAGAACTCCCAATGCGACACGTAAGATGGCCCCAAAGGATAGAGTCATCTCAAGCAAAGAGCCAACGAAAGCGCCGCATAACAAGAGACGAAGAGGACGAACTAATGAGCGTAGTGGCTAAAAACCATGAGGACAAGATTGAAGTTGAATTTATCTCATGGTGAACACGCTGAGATGGATCTAACACTTTCCTCGCTTTGGGTCTTCGAGAGAGACGTACTCAGCATTTCGATTTACGAGTGCGCTCTGATGAAATTAAAGAGACAATGGGGAGCAAATTCAGGTAATCGTTTTGATATTATTATTTTAACTTCAACCTTGTACTATTGTGTTGATTTCTGAAAATATGAAAGAGGTTCAATTTGACAAAGTTTCAAAAAGATAGTGTGTTCAAGCAGATGGGGAATATATGGAGGTCTGCAAAATCAAGGACTCAGGCTCAGGCGAGCTATGGAGTAAGGAACAACTTATTAACTTAAAACCAAACAATATTAACTCGTGATTGATGAATTGGGTAAGATGAAGAAAGGCAAAGAGTTTAGGTATGTAGTGTGTATTCAATTATATTTTAAATACATTAATCTAACAATTTTGTTTTACTTTGAAGGTCATTAGTGAAAATACGTAAAACCGAGGAGAAATCGATTCCCCACACCACTAGCAGGGATGGTTCGATCGCTCATGAAATGGTATTTTTGTTAACTTTATTATTAATTATAAGTCAACAGATTACATAAAGATCTAATATCATATCCTTGTTTTAATTGTAGAAAAGAAAAGTTCAGACCTAAGCCAGTCACTAGGAGTAAGGTTTGATACAGACACACACACTCACGGGCGACCGTGAGGCCAGAGTTCAAGAAATAATTGTAAGTATTTAACCTTTTAGCTAGTCTCATAGCCTTTTGCTACTCCTAATGATATCACAAATTTGATGTCAGAAAAAATCAAATCAATTGATAGTGAAATGGAATCCATGCCAAGATATGAATATAAAGAAGATCGTGAGTCGTCTTAGGAAAAGACAAACCAGGAAGAGTTGTGAGGAATGGGCAGGGGATAATGCTACCAAGCTTGCATTCATGACTGCTAGAGACTCACATGTATACTGAAGCTCGAAGCTCAACAAGCTGAATTACAAAAAGAAGTTCTTGTTTCAAGGATGTAGTTCGTGGCTTAGCTTCATCGAAAAGAAGTGTAAGTTAACATCAAGCTAGTTTGTTATTGTAAGTTAGCTAGTTCAATTTAGATAATTGCTATTAACTTTTCTTCTCTTTTTTTCTCTCTATTTCATACATGATGATGTCTCTAACACTGAGAATAGTGACCTCTCGGCAAGGAGGACCTAGGTGTCGATCTTAGATCGGTGTTCACGGAGGATGCTGTCATCTAAGGAGAATTCATCTCACCGAGCCAACATATAAGATCGTCGTCCCTCGTCCACGCGGCACTGTTTTGTTAAGGCAGCTATGGATGAAGAAGCATCTGTCTGAGGCCTACGCCAACGTTACAACACTAGTAAGCTAAAGGAGTGAAAATTGCATGGCATTGATAAGCTCATTTTGACGGATTCGACTCAACAGATAATATCGCATTCATCGGTAAAATTTTTAATATATTGTCAGACATATGTAAAGATGCAGCTTAATCATGTTGATAACTAATCTACTGTTGGTTTTGGTTTCTTAACATCGATCCATAGGGTACAAATATCAAGATGATAAAATCCACATCTATGCTTGGAATAAAGAAGATGAAGTTATCACGAGGGTCGCCTCGGTCGACTAATCCAAAGGAGCTGGTAAACAACATTCCTTTGGGTCAAAATGCTGCTGTTGTCAAGGTCGAGAGGGTTCTTAACAAAGATGGATCTCTATGGAGACCGAGGAAAGGCTCGTGATTGGTGACATCGCATTGGTGAGATCACCGGCCTCGCATAAGATTCAAATAAGTAATATTCAAGCAAACATGGGTGAATGGAGGTCAAAAAGTTTATCAGGGTAAGACTCTAAACCCTCTCTCTTTAAAATGATATGTTGCATGGATTGTTGTCGTGATGGATTTGGATAAATTTCCTTCTTGTTGGAATGAAATTGTGATGAATTGGCTGGAATTTTGTTGTAGACTTTCAGTAACACCTCTAACACCGGCCATATTGAGAAAAGAAGGCATCCTCTGGGATTGGGTCTGGGAAAAGGTTGCAGTTGGTCGAGTTTTCTCAACAAATCCAGAAGATGTAGTTCATTTCGCCCCTCAGCCAATGCAAGCAAGGTATTTGTTGATGTTCCTACCATTATGCACCACTTTGAGGAAACACGTAACTGAAAATCATTAAAGATGCTTGGGTAGTATAATAGCTTGGCCAAATGACAAACTCGCTTTACATTTCAAGCATTTGCATTTTGAATACGTGTTTGAATTATGTTTGAGTTCGCTTGAATAATTAGTTTTAATATAACATTTATGAATATTTGTTGATCCAAATTACTAGCAGTTCGATCTGATCAGCAAGAATAGACATGATCATAATTAAAATGCTACAGTATAAAGAAAGAAATTATAACGTAATATATACAAATTAATAACACTAATAAAATGCTATTGCAAGTATACAATCGCATATAATAAAAACGCCTGTGGTAAAACAATTATCGATAACGTAAAAACCGCTACGATGTCTTGACCTATTGTCTGCCACATGACAGCTTAATTACGCGGATAGCGATATAAGGTCGCTATCAATAAGCGATTTTCCGTAGGCAATCTGAAAACTCTGTCTCTTTTAGTGATTTAGTTCTCGTTCTGTAATGGGATACGCCATACGTATTTCGCTCATATATATCCTCAGAAAATTGATTGGTCTCATTAGTAGGTACGTATAATAAATTGAAATAAATATAGGACAAAATTTTTATACTCATTATAATACTTCAAATATAATTCGCTTACCTTTCAAAGGGAATAATCTCTTCGCAATTTGTGAGGACATACAGATGGAGGTGCTTATGATCATCAAGTGTTAATCTCCTGCTAATACTTTTACCGGATAGACTCCCAACCTACAATACGATGGGGAAAAACACAATCTTAGTGAAAATAATTGTCTCCTTGTAAGAGACAGTTAACTGATGATTTGCTTAATGATGTGTATTTAAGTTACCTGGATAAACAAGTTCGGGACAAAAACGGGGTAACTTGCTTTTTCCCCTCGATCATCGTGTCGCGAGGCCTGACTTTGCTTCAACTGGGGCAAAAAATATTCAGAGAAATGCGATGTTTCTTCATCGATGCTTTACCACAATAACCCTTCAACTTTGCTCAAGTTTTTGACTTCTTCGCGCAGATATATCGCTCAAATGGATACATCCAACGGTATCAACTGAACCACCAAGTAATGCTTCTTTCTGAAGGTGCACAGAAGATGCTCCATAACATCAAAAATGATGGTGGAAAAATCTTCTCCAGACAGTATGACGACATAGGATTTGCATCTCTAAATGATAAGACCTGCGAACGATTCACATGTCTCGAAAACGCACCAATACTACACAGAAAATTATACATTATTGACAAATTTTAATAATCTAAATCACCGGATTTAAAAATAAAAAATTAAGCAATACCGCAAGGGATTTGTGCACGCTTTGTGACGTGTTGTTAGCGAAAAGCAAAAGGTAAGAGACGTGCATTATAACATGGCATTCATGACTTTTTAAGTCCATAAAATTTCCTTCCCCATACCAATACAGTTGTCGGAGATTGATGCGATCCGTCAGAAATTTGACACTTTCACCAATCCATCCGAATTCTTATTTTCCTGCAGACAATCTAAAATTCTGAGTAGACCCGTGTTATTTTGACAACAACATGAAGATGAGACTCGCACAAACCTCCGCAAATCTAGTCGATTTCAGATTATCCTTCGTTCTACCTTGCACATTCAGAATTGTATGAATTATGTTTTCAAAGAAATTCTTCTCAATGTGCATAACATCAAGGTTATGTCTTAACAGATGGTCCTTCCAATACTGAGTTCCCAAAATATACTCTTCTTATGCCTTATGGTTAACACCACATCCATATAGCTCGTGTCTGCTACCTCCACAAGTAACCGCCTTCTCTGCTCCAAATTCACTCAGCGGGCCAACAAACGTATCCATCAATTTCTAGAGGAGGGCCATCCAAAATTTTCTTATTTGTCCTAAACAAGGTGGTGCTCCGTCGATAAGGATGGTCAATAGGTAAAAACCTCCTATGACAATCAAACCAACATGACTTTCGCCCATGTTTTAATTGAAATGCATCTGTGTTATCTTGACAATGTGGACACGCTAACCGACCATGCACCAACTGCATAACATACCGTAGGCCGGAAAATCGCTTGTTGTCACATAATTCCTCATAACAAAGTTTTCGTTACAAGATATGTCAAACGCCAACACCATGTTCTCATAACATTTAGCTCATATATCAACTATTGTAAGTATACATCCAAAGGATCTCTTCAGATGATCGTGCCTGTGCACAAGAATCGACAAGAACAGAACTCCCTGCTTAAGCACGCATTGCATGGCAATCAGGTGTCACTATCACCGCCACAAAGAATATTTCCTCCCGTGTTTCCCAAAAGGGCTAAATCCATCCGTTGACAACCCTAAATAAACGTTTACTTTCCATAAAGAAAACCGGCATACTTGAAAATGTTTCCAAGTTAAGGCCTGATGGAGAAATTTCTCCGTCACAAATATGCTCCGATGCCATCTCATGGATTTAGCCGCCCTACAGATCGATATAACCTCTTCAATTGTCATATTGTATACCACATTCTTTAAATGGTATTTTACCACCACCGTCAGAAGCCAGAACGTGGTTTCTACGAATCGACATGACACGATTGAATCCTCTCTCCAAAATAACATACAATCACAATGCAAACATCTATGACTTCATACAAACCCAACCCAGACACCAACTTTTGTCTCATAGTATGTGGATGCTGCAACATTATCTTCGTGCAAATACTCTTTAAAAAATCAGCTATCGCATCGACACAATTCTCCGATAAATTGTAACTGCTTTTAATTGACATCAATCTGTTGCAGCTGATAAAGGTGAATGCCCCTCTCTACATCCTGTATAAGCGGACGCTATGCATCTAACATATCAAAGAACCTCGCCTCTAAGTTAGCTCTTCTATGAGATTTCCTCGCGTGAACGGACTACTTGGGATGGTTTCACGATAAGCATCATTTACCATCTGAAATGTCCCATCCACTTCTACTTCCGGATTCACCTACTATATTACCGATGTTGCACTACACTACCAAAATCTACCATCGACTCATTTTCCCATGAGCAAGTATTCATACCAGCCATAAACTGCATACGTAAATGTTTTCTAACTTCGAAATAACTCTAAATCTATTATTCTTCGCATTTTGAACATGGACAATAGAGTTTACCGTATCAGATCATGAGTTCCTGGTTTGTTGCAAATTCTATGAATTGCCTTAGTCCATCCAGAAATTCTTGCCGAAGATCGCCATGATCATCTCGTGGCATATCCATCCATGATCGAAATATGCATCGCATCACACTCATTTCTAAGAGTTTTGATGCTTTTGTTTTGATATAGGGACTCAAGAAAAAATGAATTAATGTGCAACTCCCGTGTCATGTATTTATAAAAATTGAAAACCACTTTAGCGACGACTTAGCGACGAATTCTGAAATATCCTCGCAAAGTCGTCGCTAACTGTTGTCGCTATCTTCTCGCTAAAATCAAATTAGCGACGACTTTACGAAGATTGAAACGGCTATATGTCGTAATCCTGACTTGTCAGTGCCGAATAACAGGTAGCCGTTGTAATAGTTTTCCTCGTTAAATGGTCGCTAATGATTCTCGAAAAGTCGTCGGTAATTTAATCTTATCGACGACTTTGCGACAAAAAATGAATTCCCTCGCAAAGTTGTCGCCAAAAGCGAGTTTTTAAAAAAATTATATCTTAGAGAATATTGAGATATTTTTCTTACTAATAAACCTACAAACTATTTTTCTAATTTAAAATAAAAAACTTAGAAAATATTGGTTATACAAATCGGTCAAAGGGTTTAATTTTATTCATTATTTAAAAATACGATTGCATAGATATGAAATAAAAAGTACGTTTATTACAACAACATAATAATCACACATAATAATAGTTCTCCAGATTACAATTTTCAAAATAAACATTGAATCAATTATCGACTTCGTCTTCTGAATCAGGAACGTTGCAATTTTCCATTTCGGTTTCATCAGAATCTGTATCCGGTTGGATATAATTTTCTTTCGTGTACACCTTGTCAACATTTGCAACCGTGATGTTTAGAAAACATTCTTTTCACGTAAACCTACAAACGGTAACCTGCAGTCACGGAGGAAATTAATGTTCAGACTAACCAAATTTAAAATATTTTTAAATAAATTTAAACAAATTAAAACCATTATATTATGTTACCTTCTTTAATACCAACACAGCTCCAACTTTGATGTCATTTCCATATATGGGGAAAACTTTCTGATGTATGCTTGCGTCAATAGTTCCAGTTGGGTCCTTTAATGTGGTCATCATGTCCCCTAACCCATTAGGTTGTAATGATTTTATCATTACGACAACCTACAAAAATATTTACAAATTTCTCCTAAAATGAGATATTAAAAAAATATTTTTAACAAAATTATGAATTATTTTTTACCTTATGAATCTTTGCCCAATTTTTAGTTCCATCAAATATTTCCTTTATCGGGGTCCAAATAGGAAAGTCTTTCGGAATTTGTTGTAACATCGCTACAGAAAATAAATTATATTTAATAATTATATTAAAACATATATTAAAAATTCAAAAACATATATTTTTCTTTTTTCTAACCTTCGTGACGAACATCTTTTATTGCAGTTAACCATGGTTCCACCTCAAAATCATTGTCCCCTCCATTGTCCTCTGCCGCAATGACGTTCATCACTTCCTGTGTAGGGATTGACTCTCCGAGGTTGTTAATTGTTGAAGGGTGTTTGTTCTTCTTCCTTCTGAGCGCCACTTGAATCTTTTGAGCCGGACCCGGAATTAAAGGGCTTCCCCCAGAACCTTCTCCGGGATTTGTTGGTTGTACAGGCGACATCAGTTCCAAAAATTGTTCTTCCTCCGCAGCCCAACCCGCTACAACAGTCTGGAGTTCGGACATCGTTAACTCCTTGTTTGGTATTTCCTCGGTATCAACTTCTTCGGACCAAGGTAATTTCGACATTGTCGATATAATAAACAAAATATTTAGGAAGAAAAATATTAGGGAATTGGCTATGATTATATCCTTTCTTATATTCCAGAGTGTTGTATTTATACGAAAACATATGTTTTTTTCGACCACTTAGCGACGAAATATCATGTAAATAACGGCCATATTATAACGGTCATATTGTCAGCTATATTTCTCGCAAATTCGTCGCTAGTCTCGGAAAACCGTCGCTAAAACCTCGAAAACTATCGACCATTATTTTTTGTCTTAATGTCGTCGCAAACAACACAACGGTTACAAATTTAGCGACCGTTTTCCTAGAATAATTACGTTTTCTCGCTAATCGGTCGCAAATTTAAATTTTTTGCGACAACTTAGCGACGAAAGTCTATGTCCTCGCAATACCCTTTATAATTCATCGCGAGTGAGCGACGACATAATTTCCGTCGCAAAAGTCCTCGCTTTCTGGCCTTTTTTTTGTAGTGATAGTCCTTTTGACTTTTATTGGTAAAACTTCTCTTAGAAGTTTTAGCTCCATGAACAAATCTATTCCATTTACATCTGAATGTTCACCATGCGTAAAAAATGCTTCAAGCTTATCACAAGATTCCATCAATCCCTCGTCACTAGCTGATTTAACCTTCTTTAAATCAAACAAAAATCCAAAAGTATTATCGTAACTTTGGAACTGTTCAAATCTTGTTTCAATAGAAACAGTAGCTTGATCCATGATGTTTAGGAAGTAATCCACCCTAAAGCCCTTCTCCTGCCAATACCATATTTTCATCATCTTTTTCTATATCTTCATCAAAATGTCTTTTCCTTTTTCTCATACGTTTTGGCTTCACACAAAACACAGGTTCAATCTCCATCTCATTTGAAATTTGTATTGCTTCAACCTTTGCTCTCTCAAAACCTGTTTCTCTGTATTCTTTCAAAAATGAGAGAAGTCCCTTTAATTGGAAAATAACAACATCAATATCCATGTCCTTCGATTGTAGAGTCTTGCTTACTATGTTAAAGGCAGAAAGGAGCTCATGGCAAATAATCATTCCAAACAAGAAGTCAAACCTTCCAATTCCATGTAATTCACTTTCAGCAAGACACTCAGCTTCACTTCTATGCATTGGATTATCACTATTTTCAGCCACAAAAAACAAAGCTTCATGTATTTGTGGAGCTTGAAATAGTATAGGCTTCACACTATCAATCCGACTCTCCCATCGAGTTTGTGATAGTGGTTTGAGTGTTGTACCCTTCACCATCTCCCTGAATATATTTGCATTCTTAGTGGAAGCTGAAAAACAGACAATAAAGACGTTAAACAATCCCAAAAAATGACACTGCTTTTGCAGATGAAGAAGTCATATCACAAAGCACTAGATTAAGGCTATGACATCCACATGGAGTGTAACATGCTCTTGGATTAATTTCAAGCAATCTACTTTGCACCCCTTTATATTTCCCTTTCATGTTTGTTCCATTGTCATAACCTTGTCCTCGCACATCTTTGATTTTTAACAAGTACCTCTCACAAGGTGTCAAAAAGACCTTTTCCTAATGTATCTGTAACTTCTAAAAATGTCAAGAAGAACTCTTCAATTTTGGGTGAGAGCGCCGAAATATCAACACATCGAATAAGAAGAGTCATTTGTTCTCTACGACTGATATCAGGAGTACAATCGAGAATTACCGAAAAATACCTTGCATTGTCAATCTTCTCGATGATCATCCGTTTGATCTCATGTGCGAGCATCCCAATCAATTCATTCTGAATTTTATGACTGAGGTAATGACATTGGCTTTCACCCTTTTCAAATCGTCGAATGTGTTCTTTCATCACTCGATCAAATTTTGCAATCCCTTCAATCATACCCAAAAAGTTTTCGTTATTCACATCACCAATCTTCTCATTTTTTCCACGAAATGCTATATTCCTTTTATTAAAAGTCTCAACAACTGCAACTATCCTCAACAAAACATCTCTCCAATGTTGTTTCTCCCTTTTAATTTCTTCTTGTATATGTTTATCAGTAGTTTCATTCCTCTGAAGTCTCATCTCCAACTCTCTCCATTTAATTATACATAGAATATGAGTATGACTTGTTCATGGCTTTTCAAACGATATGAAATATTTCGCCAATCACAATACCCAACACTTGCCAAGATAGGAGGATTTTCTTCTTGGCTAAATAACTTACAACAAAAGCAACAAATAAGATCTTTTGATTTTGAGTAAATTAGCCATCGCCTATCATGATTCTCTCCATTGCTCATTTTTCTTGTATACAATGAATAAAAAAACACTTACCAATGTTGTCTTTTGGAAACTGATAATCAACGGGTAGTCTTGTCGGAGGACCTCTTTCCATCAAAATATCTTTTAGTCTTTTCTCAATTCTTTTCCAGTTTCCAGAATCACTAATATCGTTGAATTCTTCATGAATTTTATCCTCATTCTTTTCCATGTTCTCCTCTCTACCAACAATTTCTTGTTCTGTATCGACATGTACATCTTCTTCACCATTCTCACAAGTATCAATCTCAATTTTATCCTCATTGATCTCATCTTCAACAATTACAGATCTTCTGACAAACTTAAGCATATAATTAGCTTGTGATTTCACAAATTCTTCGTCTTTCTTTTTTTTTTTCTTTTTTTCTGATCCAATATCATATTTTCTGGTGCTTACAGGAGGCATTGAACTGCAAAAAAAAAAAGAATTTGGAGTCAGATTGTTGACAAAATTTTACCTTTAATTTAGAAGCTAATTGTTGACAGAGAAAGAAAAATATAAAAATTACATAGAAGCAAGAAAATAAAGAAAAACTGTTGAAGATTGAAGTTGGAGAAGAAATTTAATGGTGTTTCTATTGTTTTGGTGGAGAATAAAGGTTGAAGAACTTCACTTTTACCTATTAGGGTTTTAAAAAAAAAATGTTCTCTGCGGCTACCAAGAGAGAGAAAAAAAAAGGAAAAGAAGAGGTGCGGCGACCAAGAGAGAGAGGAAAAAAAAAGGAAAAGAAGAGGTTTGGAAAGGAAAGAAAATGAAAAAAAATAAAAGAAAAAAATTAAAAAAATTAAAAAATATATAAGAAGAAAGGGCTCCAATATTTGGGGGCTCAAAGCCAATGCTTCTTCATCCTTACCATTGGATCAGCCTGGATCTCAGAGTGCAGAGATTTTCTCAGTAAGTTGGTTTTTAAATAATCTTTTTATTTTATTTATTTATTTTTTGACTTTTTTTTTGTTAGTTTTAATTTCTTGTATTAATCTTTGTTTTTATAAGGGAAAAAGTAAACCCACCTAAAATTTATATTTAAATATTAATTATTTTTTTGTTACTGTCATCATTTCATCATTTTTTAGTAACTGTTTCAAATCAAAAGGATATCTTTGTAAGAGAAATATGGTGCCACATTTTTTTAATATATAATTATTATGTTTTGCTTATGTTTTGTTAAACATAATTCTAATTTTTCCAGAAGTTTCCATTTTTTTTTATAGCTTTTTTTTTCCGTTTTCATTATTTGGTTATTAAAAATATAACTCAAGATATAGTTTAAAACATAATATTATTATACATGTGGTTTATGCAAAAACACCGTCAAATAACTCGAATATATATGAGATTCGTTACTGGCTAAAATAAATTCTATAAATATCTTATTGCAAACCTCATAAAGACAATATGAAAGATCCTCTAAGAGATATTTTAGTCGGAAACAATACATATCTCAAAACAATTAATACTAGCTTAAACAATAATTAATATTGTTTATTGTATTTCAAAAAGCCAAAATTAAAATCTTCCTACAATTACTTTTGGAACGACATATGAACAAAACAATTTGCTGGATTTCAAATAATATACAAGAGATATAATTAACCCTAAGCTGCTAATTGGGCTTTGAGAAAAAAAAAATAATGGTCTGTAAAAGTTTTGGTAATGAATGTTACAAGAAAATGTCTTAATAATACAAAGGCATAAAGTTAAATTAGAGCTAGGGGTTAGTATGAGTTAACCAATGACAGCCACAAGCATACCCTCCATGATCGAAGGGAATGGGATCATTCTCCACACGTTTAAGAAGTGCAGGGAAACGACAGCGGCCAGGAGGCACAATACCGTGTGAATGGGAAACATTATCTTGGTATCTGGTGCTGGGAGAATATATCTTATGGGAAAGGGCAAATAGTTTAAGAATTTAGCATAGTGCATTAACATACTCAAGAGAAAAAGAGCAATGATGAAGAGAAAAATCAATACTAGTATGCCAGACATTGTGCAAAGAGAGACTCTATATGGTGATGAAAAGATATGAATCCTTTAAATAGAGTGTTTACAAAGTTTAAGAAATTTTTATTTTTTGATTATGTGCACAACATCCAAATTCTTACCTAAGTCTCTCTTTGCTAAGGTAAGAAGACTCACAACTCACAAAGCATAACACTTATTTAAATTTTATAAATCCGGAATCAACTTTGGAAAATATGTGGTTGCTTATACAATTATATATTTTCTGTTTTCCTTCTACAATGACTTTAATACAGTTATAGTTCATAATTAACAAGCAAAGAGTCACAAGCACACATATATTAGGTGACTTGCTGGGTGTTCAAGCGGATCCGGACTGGACATCCACTATATCTCGATCACGCATCACTCGTTTGATCAAATTGAATTGAATTTTCTTCGCTTGGCCTTCCAAACGACGATCTACCACTTTTGGCGAGAACGTAATGCAATAGGAGATACAACCACACATGACGTACAGCGGACCACCTCATCCATTTGATCGATCGTTCGTAACCGCATAGCAGCTACTCGCTACTCTGACAACCCACGGCTTGCACCACTTCTTCAGAGATGGTTTTCTGGACCGGGGGCATGTTTAGATTTTTCGTATTTTTCATGTTCAAATTACTTCATTCCTAAATAAACATTCTTTAGTTTTTTTTAAATAAATTTAACATTTCACTAAAAAAAAAATTACAGTATTAAGAAAAATAAAAAATCAGTTTTCTTTGGAGAAAAATCACACAACTCCTCAAATAACTGCATACATTAACTTTATTTTCATCACAACGTTTTATCATGGCTATAAATTCCTCCTCAGTATATTTCACCTCATCGACATAAATTCTTGAAGCAAACCCGAATTGAAAATTTATGAGGATAAAACAGCAAAAAGCCAAGCGATTTTTGTATCAGAATATAGACCGACGATCCCTCAACCCATCCCAATTAAGAATACGCAATGAATATAAAAATATCCGAACCCATCCACGGCAAGAATCAACTGAAGCAATGAAATTGCAGTGAAGATAGCACAAAATATAAGAACAGAAACATCCCACCGGTGCCACGTGTAACTGATGAGAATCATAGTTACGCTGACATCGAATGGTACAATGTAGAGGAAGATTTTGTGGGCTTTGTAAGCCGTGTTTGGTGAATCTGAAGAGACAAAGCAACTAATCAACTTGCAAAGGTAGTACGCGCACAAGAACTCCAAATACCTGAATATAGCATTTTAAGGAAGCTACTATTCATTTATAATAAAAGGTTGGATTCAGTTTCATTTTAGCTTAAAGTTACATTTATAGTAAAAATGATGTTTTTTTTTGTTTGAATATAATTTAACATTTATAAAAAAAAAAAAATACTCATTCCTTCTTTGTATGCAATCACAATGTCCCATGCTCTCGTGAAGCCGAAGATGGACATCAACGCTAAATCAAAAAATAATGCTCGTGAGATCATATCGTTGATACCAACAATTTCAGTTGAACCATTCGACAACATTTTTCGCATTGGAGATAAATATTTTTACTATGTTCGCTGTGTTTCTAGCAAGTTCTAAGAGTTGAAAAAGAAAGATTGAATGTTTTACAAACAGCAAACTTTGTTTCTGTAACTTCTCTAAGTAATTGTCTACTTATTTAGATAAAAGAAATTCCATCATTTGGACCATAGAAGAGAATCTTATCCATTAAATCTCTAAGCATTAATGAAAGTATATATAAAAGCTTTAAAATTTTTCAAGTAACAAATATTGTAGAGTCTCTAATATAGACAACACGGCGGTCAATATGATTTTCGTGAAGAAAAATTCTAAGAGTGGTTGAGCCATGGCTGAATGTGTTAGTGCCTCTGTATGCTCCCAATAACTGGATCTCCTCATGTCTGTCAATACGACTTTCCAATACGTCTCGATCTGATTTCTCTCCTTTGTTTATCTATAACCTATTGGTATCAGAGCGCATGATTTGTGTATGTTAGTGAGAATCATTGTTTATGTTGTTTGTTTGAGTTTCTGGAAAAAGTTAACCATCATCATCAATGTCTAACTCTCAAATCATCCCTTCCCCTTTAAAATTTTCTACTTTACCTAAACACAGAAATCAAGCATCYTCTTYTAATATARATTTTCTTTATGAGGTTGAATATGTTCCAGGAGATCGATTACCTGAAACTACTCTTCCTCTTGTAAATCCTTATGAAATCTTCGCTAGGAAATCAAGTATCTTTTCTGTTCGTGGTGTTACACAACTTGTTCATTCATCTTCCACCAAAAAGGTCAAAGAATATGTCCAAGCCAGCAAATTCTCCTCATGCCAAGTTCCAGCCACCGAAGAAGAGCAATTCATCTCACTAAACATCCGGAACATCTTCCAAGGCTTTGGCAACAGCAAGGATTCACACATCTACACTTTGGTGTTGTACGAATCGGACTCACTTTACATGCTCGAAAAGGATTACCGGTCACATCATGGATCGCTTTTAGTTGTCTCCAGCCTCAAGACTTATCAACAAACATGTATAGGCACCGTCCAAGCTACGCTAAATGCAGGAACAATTTTTGTAACACTGTTCCCCTAATATCTCGAAGGCACTCAAAGTTCAATTACAGATTGTTGGCGCACCTATACAAGAGACAAGTGTAATAGCTACATTACACCATTAGATGGTTTACCGAGTTCAAGACCATGCTCTTGACTTAGTCCTTCCTTCAACAGATGAAGCACTATTTCTAGAAGTCACTTCAGCCTCCCAAGCACCTAATGCTATCCAGATCCCTCGCCAAATATCCCGAGAAGAACTCATACAGAAGCATCCTGAAACATGGGTAACAAGTTATGAAAAACTTCATCAGGCACCTCAAGGCCCCATTCAGTCTTCCGAAGTATCTTTTCAACCAAGAAATGATGGAACGACGAAGATAAAATTCGAGAAGCCGCGAACATCCCTATCCCGAAGACCGATGTTCACCCAATTGTCCATTCAAGTTGATGAACAAGAATTCCATGGCCCTTACAAAGACCAATACCCAAAGACAATCTCTTTTGAGCATGATGGATCAATTTTATATCCCTTCAAGGACGAAAATGGCCATCAATTCTTCGATGTCTGCACCTGTACTGCCTGTACTGAATATGAATCGGAGTCTGATGACGAGAAAAGAAGAAGACGAAAAGAAAAGAAAGACTCACTCTACAAACGATATCTAGATGGAGATCCAACAATAGGCCCTTGGGAGAAGATAATCCAAGATACAAGTATATCGTCCAATATTCCACAAAAAAAATCCAAAACCTCCTGAAGTCATGATGTTCAGCCCAAACAATTTCCCTCCGCCTGACGACTTCACGAAAGACTATGTATCTCATAGCTCGAAGATAATACCAAATACAGTTAATTCTGCTGGACTCGACCAACTAAGTCAAGCAAAAAAATTTCTCAATTGGCAAACAAAGAACGACATAGCTCAAAACCAACTTCTACATACAATCAATCACAAAATGGATCAAATGACGAATAACTACGACAAAAGATTCAACACCTTGCAAAGCTCCATCGCAGAGATCCATGGCCGATTAGACTAACTACACCAAGAGATGTTGTTAATGGCACAAAACATGTTGGTGAATACTTCAAGCTTTCGAAGCAAAGAAGCAGAAATGTCAAATCTAAAAAATCAGCTTAAAGATCTTCAACGATGCCTTGAAAGTAAAGCAGAACAGAAAAACGACATATTTATACTTTCCTCCCTTCACCAATGTATATACGGAGCCTTCATACCAAGGTTCCTATTCCCCAGGATTCCTTTCACAAAATACAATAAAACCAGCAATACCTTCCCCAGGTTTCCTATCATCTGATGAGATATTCACATCTCGTTATGTTATACCATCTCTTCCAACATTCAAACTGGCACCATACAAAACAAAACAAGAAAATACAAAGAAAAAAAGATACCAGCGCAACCAGCAAAAAGACCAGTCCTCTCATCTTACCAATCCAGTCAAGAATCTCTTGAATAGCAACTAAGAAGAGAAGCCAAAGAAAAAGGCAAAGCTGTAGATATTGAAATTATTGAGTTCTCAATGGAAAAACAGCTCAATTCATTAGCAGATCAAGTCCAGACAGCAACAAAAGAAGAAGAATATAAGCCCCAAGCTTATTCTTCTCAAGTTAGAGAAGTCAATCAGATTCCAACAATCACTCATCTATCTGACACATCAGAAGAAAATATAAACACAGAAGATGATATATCGCTCTCAAAACAGTTTGCCATACAACAAGGAGAAAGCAGCATGCCAAAAGAAGAGCCAAACATCAATGAAATAGCCAATGACGAAGAAATGCAATTTCAGTATGACCAACATGAAGATATCAGAAAAGCAAGACAGTTTGCATCAAGAGTCATCACATTCACATTTGATGACATTCCCTTTGAAAAATGGAATGAACGTCGTGATGACTTCCATGCATGGCTGACTTCCGAAGCCCTTACTTCACCAACTTATCAAGTTATCTAATAATTCACTGCTCGCCTTTCTGGCACACTAAAAGAATGGTGGAATTCCCTCGGAGAGTACAAACAACCTACAAGTTTACCAAACTACTATCCCAATATTACTAGGAGAAATCCACAAAGAGTTTATCGGTACTCCCAACCATATCAGAGAACAACTCCAAGAAGAATACTTTGCAGCAAAATATTGTTTCTTGAAGAAAAGATATCTGGCAAAACATTTTAAAAGACAAACAAAAAGATAATATGCACTTGATGGTCTCAATAATCTAAGTTTGAAGCATGTATATGTCTCCTCCATAGACGATTATCTCAGCCAACAAACGAAGCTCTACATCAAAGATCAAAACCAAGCGGTTAAAAAAATTTCCATAGGCCGAATCCAGCAGTATGTCTTCCAAACACTCGATAAGCTCTGCAAGTAGAAAGAATTCTAGTCAGAAATTCATGGACAAATCAAAGCATCTATCCAAAGTATGCTCGAAGTCCAATTTATCTATCAAATGTTCGAAGAAACAATCTTGCTCATGTGATAAACGCAGGAAAAGATCTCACAAACAAGGCGTCTCCCAAAAAAATCCCCATTCAGGCGTAAACGATTCTATAGAAGAAAACGCACTTTCAAGAGAATACAAGATGCTTCCTCTGTCACAAAGAAGGTCACTTCGCAAAAAATTGCTCTAATAAATCCAAGAAAAAGGAGCAATATCTCATCAATTCGATATCCAATATTGCCCCAGAACTTGATCTAGGTCATCACGATCTTGAATCAATACTCTCCTACGATAGTGATATAAAAGATACAATATGCGGATATTTAGATTCTAAAGACGACGAATCATCATCTGAAAAGGAAGAAGGATGCTACAAAATTACAGAAATTCCACAGCAAGAAGAGGTACAGACACCACATCTCCCTGTAACAATTTTTGATCCAGAAAAGGAGATGCGCCCAGTCCATATTATTGCTTTCTTAGATACTGGGGCTTATACCTCGATCATGAACCCAAAAGTCTTTCCGACATCCATGTGGTTACCATACCAGCAAGAGTTCAGAGTTGCAAATGCGGGTTCTCTAAAGATCAAACTCAAATCAAGATCAATCACCATAGAAGTCTTTCGAGGATGCCAGATAACGACTCAAGTACTTGGCAAAGATATCATCCTAGGATGGGATTGCTATTATGCATTAAAGAAAAAGTTTGACATCTCCATCGAGCCTAGAGGAGTTAAATGGAAAAGTTTCTTCAAAGCTTTTGTAACCATCCCAAGACTCTTCACAATCGAAGATCCAATGGTGTTAAAGTTCGAAAACATCAAAGGAGAAATTGAAAACGTCTCATGTGCAGATTCTCACAGTGAATTCCTCCAAAAATGCAAGAAGTCATTATGGCTTAATCCGGCGTTCTTTGTTTCTCTTCCCTTTAAAGAAAATGTAATCACTACACCAAGAAAGACAAGTCATGCAGGGATGCCTCCAGCGTTCCTACAACAGGCAAATGAAGAAAGCGAACAGCTCATCAAACAAGGCATAGTCTCACCAACGAATTCACCATGGGCTTGCAAAGCTTTCTATGTCAACAAGAGAGCAGAACAAACACGAGGAAAATTACGACTAGTCATCGACTTTAAGCCTCTAAATCAATTCCTCCAAGATATCAAGTTCCCACTGCCAACAAGAAAAGCATTGCTACAACACCTATCAAGAGCAACCATTTTCTCAAAGTTTGATTTAAAATCAGGGTATTGGCAACTTGGGATCCAGCCAGAAGAAAGATACAAAATGGCGTTTTGTCTACCTAATCGCCATCTTGAATGGAAAGTTCTACCCTTTGGTCTAAAAACAGCTTCGTCCTTGTTCCAACAAGCAATGTTAAAAATATTCAAGCCATTGGTCCACACAACGTTGATCTATATTAATGACATCTTCCTGTTCTCTATAAGTAAAGATGAGCATATCCGAACTCTGAAGCAATTTCATGATATAGTAAAAAATTATGGAATCATGCTCTCAGCAAAAAAGATGATTATAGCACAACAAGATATCGAGTTCCTTGGTGTCAAGATCAATGAAGGAAGATTTGTACCTCAAGCTCACCTTGCCACGTAATTACTCTCTTTCCTTGATGAAAACCTGATGAGAAGGCAAGTACAACAATTCTTAGGCGTAATCAATTATGTCTGTGACTTTATTCCAAAGCTGTCCCAACTGACACAGCTTTTGCGAAAGATGCTCCAAAAGAATCCTCCATAGTGGACTACACGACGGACTGAAGCAGTCAAAAAGCTAAAGCTAGAAATACATAAGCTACCTCCCCTAAAGATTCCTTCTACAGAAAAACGAATAATTCAGACCGATGCCAGTGATAAGTATTGGGGAGCAATGCTGTTCGAAGAGACTGATGAAAATAGACAAATTTGTGGCTACAGAAGTGGTCATTTCAAAGAGTCAGAAATGCACTACCACTCCACATTCAAAGAAATCCTAGCCGTCAAAAGTGCTATTAAAAAATTCGAGTTTTACCTGATTGGACACAAATTCAGAATCGAGATGGACATGTCATCTTTTCCAAAAATGCTACAGTTCAGTCAGAAGATAATTCCATATCAGCAATTGCTACGTTGGAGTAAAAGGTTTTCGAATTACGATTTCGAATCCGCCTTTTTAAAGGGCATGAAGAACATCTTAGCAGACATGCTCAGCCGCAACCCATTAAAGACATTCTATACAATGACAACTGTCCCAGGTCCTAGCTCTTCCGCAAAAAGAAGCCTTTACGATTTTAGCAGCAACATACCTGAAGATACAAAAGACATCATCAAAGACGGAACATTCTATACCTCAAGCAAAGGATGTTTCGATACCAGTCTATAATCTTGAGCAGCCACGGAGCTGACAACCACTTCATTACACCACTTGGAATTCATCCTCACTATCCATTCGCTCATCTTTACAGAATCCGGAATGTCAACCTCCCAGAAGAAGTTATTTGTTTCCTCTGGTACCTTTGTGCAGTATATATTATTAGAATTATCTTTGATATTCCATGGTTATACCAATATATCCACTACCCCATATATGCAGCCAACGGTCTTTCCACCTTCTTAGGATGGTTCGCTACAATGAATGATTGAAACACCAAATTTCGCAGCTCAGCAAAAGCACTCAATTACCCCTTCAAGAAGCTGAAGAATTCCAACACTTATAATCCGTTCTTCAATCCGCACTCCATCTACTTCTTTCACAGGCCTATCAATCCCAATCCAAGATCACAAAAGGTTTGTGCAATGCCAACATTGATCCACCACAAAGATTTCAACAAAGGATTCCGTCCAGATTTCAACATGGCCGACAATGAAGTTTTTGAGTCCTTCCAATGAAGACCTCCAGTTCTTCATATCAAAAGAAGAAGAGAAAGAAGCAGAGAAGCAAAAGCAGAATACCCAAAAGAAGATTATCAAAGAAGACAGTCACACCGACAAACCACCAGCACCAGGAATGTATTGGCAAGATTCTCAAGAACCAGAAGGTCCTAATTTAGACTTACATCTTGATGAAATCGGCAAGCTTTGCAACATTGACCATGGAGCCATTTGATGATCTCGAAGAACCAAAACCGGAATATGTAGGCCCAGACGATGGCTATGGATGCTGTGAAGAACACATGCTATAATTTGAAATGGATCACTAAAGACCCAACAAGAAGACTTAAAACCCAGCAAAAGGTTCATGAGCCCAACAAGAAAAATATAAAAAAATATATGTATAATTAAAATAACGCTAGAAGTCACTTAAGAAAATGATGTCAGTCTTATGTAAGCATGACATCAGTGTGTAGAAATATCTAGTGTGTGTAGAAAAATCTACAAGTGTGTAATGAGGTAAGCGCTTACTTAAGTATGCTTAAACCTCTCCTATAAATGTGTGTACCCCTTCATGGAAAGGATAAGTTTCATTTTTCGGAAATAATATCCTCTCTCTAAAATGAGTCTCTAAATTCTCTCTAAGTTTTCTAGATCTCAACATCTTCATAAGTTTTGTTTCTTTCTTTCAAACACAAGTTAGCGATCAAAATATTAATAAATTTAGGTAAATATTATAGAGTCTCTGATCTAGATAACACGGCGGTCAATATGATTTTTGTGAAGAAAAATCCTAAGAGTGGTTGAGCCATAACTGAATGTGTTAGTGTCTCTATATGCTTCTAATAACTAGATCTTATCATGTCTGTCAATACGACTTTTCAATACGTCTCGATCTGAGGTGTACGAAAAAGATATGGTTGCATAACTTAAAATATTACAAGTAATGTTAAATAGTTTATAGTTCCTAACACATGTGTATATAATATAATTTTAAACAAAACACTACCAATATATAGCGATTTTTAGTTATATTATAATTTCTTTTCATTAAAGTTGAATACTTTTGTGGCTATTTGACACTTTCCTTTGTACAAAGACTTAAAAGACTAGAGAGAATCAATCATTTTGGAATTTTCCATAATCTGAGAAAATGGTGGCTCGAAGGTTTGTCGTACGCCACGAAGATTCGAGCTTCGATGTCGACTACGACACTGAAGATGGCCTTGAGGTCTCCCTCTCCACTCTCTATACATATTCGATTATGTGATATTCCGCCATTATTAGATGCTGTCATGTTTATCCGCAGGTTTTACGATTTCAAATTTTCTCTCTCACTCTGGTTCCTCCTGAAGAACAAAAGGTAACTTTTTTATTAATATGCTTTTATTTTTTCGGTGTTGGATGGAATTTGCTATCGAATTGGATAATTTTGGGATAGATCGTTGCGGAAGATGATGATCGATTGGTGTCAGATGAGTCTGATCTCGCTTCTATATCCGATAGACTTCGATTGGTCTCAATTGGAGGAGATTCCGAAGAGATTTCAGATGCGGAAATGGTGAAATCAGACGAAGAATTGGCTCGAATGTTGCAGGTTTTGATTACTAATGGCTTTTTTGTTCTTCTAGAGCATTTATGAACTGATTTGATGATGATGATGCTGTTTTGATTTTGTGTTTCTTGGTTTCAGGCAGAAGAAGATGCGATGATGTTTCAACAGTTTGTTGCTGCACGAGATAGCGGTGGATTCGAGGGGAGAATAAGGCCTTATGTCAGCCAAGTTCTCATGGTGATAGACTAGATTCTTTGATATATGATTGCAATTTTTGTGTATTGGTTTATGTGTTGATGCATGATTGCAATTTTTGTTTGTTCAGTATGAAGATCCAGTCCGTCAAGAAGCTGCTCGAAAGACTGTTCCTAAAGACGAGCTTGAGGAGAAAGCGTTGGTTTCTCTGGCTAAGGTTTGAGCTTATATTCACTGATTATTCTTTGATGAAATTTACAATTAAAGGTTTTAGGCTGAGGTTTACGATCTTATATGAGATTTTTAAGTGATTCAAGCTTTTAACAAACATTTAGGAAGGAAATTTCGAGCCATCGAAAAAAGAAAAAGACGACGCTTTCCTGCTTCAGCTACTTTTCTGGTTCAAAAGATCCTTCAGGTTTTCCTAAGATCCCTTTCCTTTGTCTTTTAGGACTTCTTAGATTGACACCCACATAATCCAAAAGTGTAAAATTGAAAAAAATAACCACAGAAAGATTACATCTCGTTGAGCTGCAAAATTTGGTTCATTTTTTGAGCCCAAATCTAAATTTATTGAAATCCTTATTGGGATTTATAATTGAAGATAAAAGGTCTCAGATCATCTTCTCATTGGTTTGTACTGTTATTTGTTCTCTTTATGCTGCATATTTAGCTGTAAGAATATATATTGGCACAGTTGTTTCAAAGAATCTCTTTTCTTAGTTGTTGACTGGGTGATAATGCAGATGGGTCAATGAACCTCCTTGTGACTTTTGTGGTAACAAAACCATAGGCCAGGGGATGGGAGACCCACTTACCTCGGAGCTTGCTTATGGAGCGAATCGAGTTGAAATATATCGGTACATGAATTACTATGTAGTTCTGTATAGTTATGTAACATGTTTATTCCGAACTCATGGCCTTTATTCCAGGAGAGACTTTTAGAAATGTAAAAGCTTAATTGCTCACATTTTATCGAGTGTATTGGATTGAGAGCAAGAATTACTCGATTCTTACAGTACTTTTATCTATTTTCTGTTGTTAAACTTTAATTTGACTTAATATTTCACTATAACTTATACAGCTGTATCATGTGTCCAACAATCACTCGTTTCCCTCGGTACAATGATCCGCTAAAGGTAACTAATTGCTTGTACATTGGAAGATATATGTTCTTGACTTCATTGACAGGTTCCATTTTTCTTCCCTGTTCGTGCAGCTCGTAGAAACAAAGAGAGGTCGTTGCGGAGAGTGGGCAAACTGCTTTACGCTATACTGCCGCTCGTTTGGATATGATTCTCGTTTGGTATCCTGCTAACTAACATTGTCACTTCCTGCAAAAGTTTTGGTTTTTCTTTTATTTTTGTAATATTTGTATTCATTTACAGATACTGGACTTCACAGATCACGTCTGGACGGAATGCTTCTCTCACTCGTTGAGAAGGTAAACTTCTTGTGTCAAACAAATGTCTATTGATTTCCTTTGTAGGATCTTCAATTGTGAAGCAATTTGTGCCGTTTTTGTCTTTCTGCAGATGGATCCATCTTGACCCTTGTGAAGGAGTGTATGACAAACCCATGTTATATGAGAAAGGGTAAGACTTCTTGCTTTCCATGTTTTCTATTGAACAACCCCCTTAATGGACTGCCATATTCTCACAAAATCTCTGCCTTCTAGATGGAATAAAAAATTGAATTATGTTGTTGCGATTTCCAAGGATGGGGTTTGTGATGTTACTAAGCGATATACAAAGAAATGGCATGAGGTAATACTACACGAAAACAGTGAATATTCTGTTTGTCTTAAGTATCTGGAACAGGATTTCCATTCATCACTCATGGTCTTGCTGTTCTTTTCCACTTTTAGGTTTTATCTAGAAGAACTCTCACAACTGAATCATCTTTGCAAGATGTTCTTCGAACCCTGACAAGGGAACGGCGAAATAGCTTAATGTATCAAGCTTTGTCTAAGCTTGAATTGCGAGACAGGCATGAGCAGGAAGAACTCGAGAGAAATCTGCATTCCCCAGATGATGCCTCAGTTTCTTTACCCGGAAGGCAAAGTGGGGACAGGGAATGGCGCATTCAGAGATCAGAATTTGGTTCAGACGAAAACTCCTCTGTCAGCTCTTCCTCTTGCCCAGTTCGCAAATGCGTTGATGACCATGTGACCAACATTTATGACTCGTTTCTGCCTATCCTGACTCAGTTAGTTGAGGACGGCTTACCTGTAGCAAGAGCTATTGAGGTACTTAAGATGATCAACCAAGTCCTAGTTGATCTGAAAAATGCGTCGTACAAAACGAGGAAGGCTCGCTTGACTTTAGATTTAGATAGCTCAAGTTCGTTCCTGGAGAAGTTTCTGCCTGCACTGGGCGGTTTGCTTTTCGCTGTTTCTTTAAAGAGAGAGAAAGACGCAGACGATAAAAGTGTCATAATATGCTTGGACGGGAAACCCACAAAAACTGCTTTAGCATTGCCAGTTGCATTGGACGCTTTAAGGGAACTGGTCACTGACCTCAGCAAATGCCAAAACTTGAACAAAGATTCACTGTCTTTTCCATTTGTGAAACAAAACAGGGTATGTTCTGGTTCTGTCCTCGCAAGTGGTGAAGAGCTTCCTTCTGGCATTGTAAGTAGTACACTTATACAACTCTCATCTTACCATTAATTAAACTCATTGTGGTTATTCCTAAATAGCATTCCTCGATGCCTCAGGCAACTGCAGCTTTTGATGGAATCCAAGAGTCCAAATGGGAAGAACCAAATGGTGCAAAAGGTAATGAAATAAAGCCTGATTCAAAATTATGATATTTGTTAGTACATGTTATGATGCGACATACCAATCTCTCCTCTTACAGGCTGTTGGATCATGTACAAAACACTCTACAACCAGATGCACCAACCCATAGCATACGAGCTCATGTCTGCTAATGATTCCCCAGAGAGAGACCCCAAAGATTGGTAATGTCTTTTTTCTATTATTCAAGTCTAAACATACACAATCGATCCTTTAGCACTGTTTGTTGCCTCTCCCAGGGTTCTTGAAGGAAGTAACGATGGTGGATCAACATGGTGTGTTTTAGACAAGCAAACTTGTCAGGTATTCGAGGAGAGGTTCCAACGCAAATCCTACAAAATAACAACACCTGGATTCCAAGCAAATCTTTTCAGGTATATTAAATAACTTTTCCCTGATCTACAACTTGGTTGAGAGTCATATACAAATGTGTTTTGAATTGAGTTTGCATTAGCTTTTCTTTTCCCTATGGTCATATCTAATGTATATGTTGCAGGTTCCGGTTTTTGAGTGTACGAGACGTAAATTCGACCTCGAGACTACAACTAGGGAGCATCGATCTGTACAGAAGCCACCAGTAATTTAAGGATGCACCCCACATGTAACTTTTATGTATAAATATTCCAAAAAAAACATCAATTTGTTTGTCATCACTTTCTGCAAATTGATGTATTCGTGAGGGAATTGGCCATTTGTTAATTAATGCGGAAGTGAAAGCTATTGTTATGGTTAACCAGTAACTTGATGAGACCAATTGATGTAATAGCATGTAACTTTGGTGTGTGTTTGCAGTCTCTTCGAGTAGCTGTTACCATAAGCTAGTTTTAATTAGCTAGCAAAAGAAGCATATTGGTCTCTATAATCAGTTGGACAAAATACCTCAATCAAAGCTAGTTTTGTTAGCTGTAATTAACAAAAAGTAAATTATTCTCACAGTGGATTCCGAATTGTTTCTTCGATGTAATATAAAAAAAAAAAAATCAATTATTGTTAATATTTATAAATTTGCAAACTATTTGTAAAAGCTTTTTAATTTTTGTAATCTGAAAATGTAAAATATTATATGTATAATGATATTCAACAAAATATCTCGAATTTTGTTTTATTCTATAATTTCTAACAAACTCGAATAAACACTTATTAATTCAAATTATCAAATCAAAACAACAACAACAACAAAATATAGCAATTTCTAGATCTTTTTTTTTTTTACATCAAAGCAATTTATAGATCAAAGTAAACAATAATAATCTCAAGTTAATTAATTTAATGAAATGTCATATAACTTATAAAAAAACAACAGAAGTGTCATTTATTCTGCGAGAAGAGTATCTCTCTCCTCTATCAATGGCGGATTCGCGTGATGATCTAGCTGAATCGCTACAAAATCTCTTCACAAGTGTATCAACCATGGTCAAATCCGAGCTCCAGGTGAAATTTTACAGATTTGTATCCAATTTTTTCCCCACGTATTTGTTGATTTCGACAGATCTGAAAATGAATTGGATAAATAGGGAACGAACAACCATCTGGATCTATTGGAGAAGATGAATCTGAGAGTTGCGTCGGAGTACGATGATTTGGGTGACGTAGCAGCTGGGCTCAGAGTTTTCGCGGAGCAGATGAAATCCAAAAGTGGTGGGTTGGATGAATTTGTGGGACAAATGGATGCAATCGAGAAACAAGTGTCGGAGTTTGAAGCTGTGATCTCTGTTCTTGATCGCTATGTGTCTGTTCTCGAATCCAAAATTCGAAATGAGTATCGTCATCGTCATCGTCGCTCTAATGACTCTGTTGTCACAGAATGATTGATTGGGTTCATTTGCACCATCATTGTAACAATAATAATTATCATCGTCTGTGTTATTTACTGAGATTGATGGAATCGAAATCTGGAAACCTAACGAGTTTTGTATCTGGATTTAGTTAAAATTGAAGCTAGGCTAGATAGGAATGATCTTGTCTCCATTGGGTTTTAACTTTTAAGTTTAACCAAAACTGTAATTAATTATATGAGATTTCATTAATCAATCTGATTAATCTTGTTTTACTAACTATTTGAACCAAACAATCAGTGGTGGTGGCTACTGGTTGTAGCAACAAGCAGTATTAAAAGCCGTATACTAAGTTTTTTGTATCGCTTTCTCTAATCGCTATTTTTACATTTTTTTAACTAGTTTGTATCCACTTATTTCTTCCTCTTATCTATGGATGACCTATCTAATGAAGATGAGTTAGGTTTGGTGTTCTGTTAAACACTACTAAAACCGAACTGAATTATATCAAACCAAACTACCTTGGGTTTGAATTAGCCATAGTTTTATTAAAACCAAATTAAACCAGCCGAAAACTGTAGTGCCAACAATAGTTGAAATAAGCTTTTTCTAGTCACAAATCGTGACATATAATTATGTTATGCGTTTCAGTATTAAGAAATTTTAGTAGCATAATTGGAGTATTTGTTAATTTTGGATAATAGTGGACAATCCGGTTTACGGTTTGGTTTCTTTTTCCAGTTTATATATTACTTTTTGGGTGTATGTGCGTGTTTTTGGGTTAAGAAAAGCTCTGATTGGGTTTAGAGAACTTAGAGAGATTACGAATACTCTCTCTCTCAAATTGGCTCATCCTTTCCATTCATTCATCCCAAGTACCAAGCAAGCTGCTTCGATCTTCCTCTTGCTACTCTCGTTTCTAATTGTAAGTCTTTTTCAATTCCTTTTCCAATGTTTGTGTAGATCTCAGAGTAGATCGGAATTGACTTAAGGGATCGATAAAACCAAATCGATTAAACATAGTTGCTCCTACTCTCTTGTAGGGACTTTACCTAAACTATTCAAGAGATAATCGTAAAGGCTTAGCGTTTAGTAATCGAAAGTTATTATGATGTTTTACTTAGCGGAACCCAGTAATGGAATCATTGAATTAAGTTGAAACCCCTATTTTTTTCTGTGGAATTTGCTTCAAAATCAATACTTTTAGGGTTTCTAATCGAACACTTGGCTCTATGATGTCCAAGATCTACCTTTTTTCTTGCTGTAATATAAAATCCAATATAAAGATTTTAAATTTATGTTGTTTAGATTGTTGCTATCTTAAATGGGTTCATCTGAGAAGAGATCAAAGGATGTCATGAGTGACATACCAACCTTCAGTGCAGAGAATTTGCAGAACAATCTGAAAGTTATTCAGAACAGGTCTGATTCAATACAATTCCTCTCTTTCGTTTTCTCAAAAGATGATCATTCTCGTTTTTAACGATGTTGTGTCCGTAATTTTGTGTTTGCAGCCGGACGTTTCTGTCTATCATCGCTGGTGTCCTAGCAGGAATAATTGGATTCAATGGCTTGACTGGTTTTGTATTTTACTTTGTGGTGATGTTGATCACATCAGTTGGGCTCATGGCTAAGGCAGGATTCTCAGCAGACTTGTACTTTGATTCATGGAATCGGGTCCTATTTGATGGATTTCTTGGTGGTCTTATGGTATGCTATAATTTCCTTTTCTTACATGGTTTGTTGCTTCCAGATACAATCTGAATTCAACTATTTTTATGTGCTTTATCAACCTGTTAAGCTCATACTAATTACAGTGTTGTTTTCTCTTTTTGGCAGTCGTTTGTGCTCTTCTGGACGTATCCTTAATCTCAACATCTGGTTGTCACACTCATTGTATGAAAATGTGAAAAAGTAAATCGAAGGTTTGTTTAGCTTTATGAAAGAACATCTATGGTATGATGTAGGTAAAAATGATGGCTTCCTAGAAATCATGTGCTTAATCTAGAAATGGCCTTTTTGGTTTAGTAAACGGTAACTTCGTATAGAGAAAAAGTTTATGTGCACTCGAAAACAGTTCTCTCTTGTCTCTGTTTATCTGAGTAGGTTTCCTTAACGATGGAGTAGATTTGCATATGACTTGGTGCACATATTCTGAAGGAACTTCAGCTGCAAATGAAGATGGTGAAACCACACACAAGAGTGAGTCAAGGTTTTGCAGCCTCGTCAAGTAACTGGATAGATTGGACAATGTTTCTCTGGTTCTCATTTTGAACAACAGATTATGAGTTCGTATTACCGTTTTTGTTTCAAGTTTACTTGAGATCACATCAACTGTGACTGAACAGTTTCAAGTATTTACACTTTCTTCCAATTAGATGAACTTAGTCGTCTATGTGGGCTGTTCTTTTGTTGTTTCGTATGTTCCACGTGGTTCGGAACTCTAAAGCTGACCACTTGGCTTGCCTCGCTACCCGACTTATTTCTATCTTACGTTCTTTTTCGTTATTGGTGTGACTCGTCTCACCAACTCTAGTTGAGTAATAGAAAGGTTGTTTGATGTCAAAAAGGAAAAACAAAATAGAACACACTCAAAATTACTGAACCGTTTACAATGAATTCTTAGGATGATATATCAAAATTTATAGATCATTAAAACCTAATCTCTAATTTTATATCTAGTCATAATGATTTGAGTGATGATATAACTCATCACCGAGCTTTCTGTAAAACCCATCCTGAAGAGTTGGTTTCACAGAGGTCGTGCATCACCTGCGGCAACACAAGAGTCAGAGAGTAAAACACACAAATGTCAGAAGAGAGCTCAAGTGAAGACCTTTATATATTCGTTGTTGGTGATTTCACGATCAAGTACGTTCCTGCCTGCTGCAAATACATCAGCCTTCATAAGCCTTGTTCCAGGTGCAGATCCGCGTAAGAGGTCAATCACCACTCCCCTGATGATAAAAAACAGAGAAATTAGAGTTTCCACAGAAACATAAAGAACCAATGTGATTATGCTCCAACAACAAATAACCTCAAAGGGTCATATTCCGGATGGTCTGGAGACGACATGGAGACAAAAGAGCCGTGAATGTCAACAGCCACTTTACTTATAACTAGTTGGAGCTCGTCTTGGTGAGCATCCACAGCTAACGCCACATTCACTGCCATGCCTGAATCAGCTTTTGGATTATTCGATGTCGAAACTGCAAGATCCCTAAGTCCTTGGCAGATTGTCTCGTAGCTGCACACAAATCCGTTTGAAATCCAATAATCTGAAATATTCCAAAGTATAATTCCCAAGAATCTCACCTGCAAACTTTGTGAGTTTGAAACACTTTTTTCAAGGCCTTTGGTAACGCCCTCCGAAGTTCATCTGGCATTTCTTGTCTAACAACACGAGGTATCGTATTTCTTGAACTTCCTCCTTTGTCAGAGAGAGTTGTTGGAACCTCTGGTTTAACTGTAACTGAAGAATTTTTGCCAACAACATTCCTTTTGTTATCAGCTCTACTTTTTCCTCCTTGGGTGGTTATCTTTGACTCTAGCTTCGCTTTCAATTCTGTCCAAAAAATATCTTGCTCCTTAACAATCTCTGGGTAAGATTTTATGAATGAGACATCAGTAGGCTCTTTGAACTTCCAATCGTGTAGCAGAGGCCTTTCTTTGGCAAATACAGTCAACATAGTTTTCACCTTGTCCCTAAGGCGACCCGTCGCTTCAACTTCAGAGTACTTTATAGTTGTAATCTTGCTGAACAGACACAGGACATAATCCCTGGAAGCTTCTACAGGCCCATCTAGTTTTAGTAGCCTAGTTTTGGGAGTCCATAAACCTTGAACTAACCAGCCATATTCTTGGAGGGCCCCTAAGAAATCCTCGTCTGAGAACTCAGGGGCATAATGCTTAAGAACACTGTACCGAAGCAATGGAGATCCCTGTTATGATCGAACGAGTTAGACAGATGGCCTATATTTTATTCAAAACTAAGGAGCAGGAACCATATAAACTTCATGTTGAAAAACAGAAAAAAATAAATAAATAAATAAAAAAACAGGAAATTGAGAAATATAATGCTGATTACAATAGCTACCAACCTCACAGAGCAACTTTTGCACACGTTCTTTAAGTGGTAGGGAGAGCAAGACCCTGAAAGCAGAAGACTATATCTTAAGAAACGTAAGAAAGGGTGCAAATGTTGACTAGATGACACATCAGACCAGACATTGGTAAAGCGATGACAAATGTTGACTAGATGGCCCTGATATATTGTACCTTTTCGATGTTTCTTTCGATTCAGAGTTTCTGCTGCTTCCCCCACGGCACAGTTCGTTGATATAAACGTCCCTTCAAGGAAATACAAGAGGATATTAAGAAAAAGAAAAAAAGTTTAAGGTAAGCAGGAAAACCCCAAATTATCTCATGCAAACTCAGTGAACAGGAAGGCATCATACGGGCTCATGTTGAAATCTAATGAAGAGTTCCCATTCGCCATCATCCCGTTAAGATATCTGGAGCAATATTCGGATTGAAGTCCATGATACTTGAGTGCAACCCAATTCTAAAGGAAGAAGAAAGATAGCAGCATAAGTTTAACGAGCCATATCCACCAACAAAGCAAAGAAAAGAAAGGATCACATAAAAACTAAATAAAACCAAATCTCATACTTCTTCATTAACTGGTTTCTGATCCGTCGAAGCCTGCACTCCCTTGTTCTGCCACAAATAAAATATATAGACTCAAAACTAGAATCATGTAAACGGTGGCATAAGTAGCCAAACTACTCAGGCCAATGTTTGACACAGCAGAAAGAAGAAATGAAATAGAAATAAGACTGAGCAATAATGCTAAATCCGCAGCGCTTTAAAAACTGAACCAAAATCGATACACCTCAATGCTTTAGCAAATGTTGGATCATGATCTATACCTGTTTTTTGGATGTTCCGACAGATTCTTCAGTGGACTCTGCTTGTTTCTTTTTGCCGTCGGATGAAAGATACTGCATAGACGGTCGGAGCTGAGCAACAGCATGAACAGGATTCAAGTGTAACTGCAAGTCAACAAGTCCAATTTAATAAGATATCCAGTTCACATTCCACAACAATGTTATCAAGCTTTCGAAAACGAGGAAAAAAATACCTTATCACCTGAAAGAACCCCAACAGCATAATCCAAAGTAGGAGGCTGTTTCCATGTTGTTGTCAAGGTCTACCAAAAAGAACGAAAAACAAAAAAAATGAAGTTGCATCAAAAGATTAAACTTGAATCAAGCTTGGAACCAAAACTCTACCTGTTTAGTCATATTTAATCCAAACTTGGAGTCATAGTTCTTCGAATGAACATCCATAGACAAATCGATTTCCACTTGCGATGTCGAAGGATTCACTCTAACCTTAAAGACACATATATAAACAAAAAGATTAGAACCAAAACAAATGCAGATCAAGGAATAGCAATAAACAAAGGGAACACTCACTTCTTCGCATCGTTCATCCATTTCGTATGGACGCCAAGACGGTCTTAGAGGATATTGTAGAACATAAAGCTGTCACATTTAAGAAACATACATTAATCAAAACTCCAAAAACGATAAGCAAAATCAAAATGTTGTTTGAAGAATCTAATCCAATAGACCTTAGTGTTGGCATCAATGGACGGATTGAAGAAAACGTCAATTTCACGAACAACAACATCTTCTTCTTCTTCCTCTTCCTCAATCAACTCAGTTTCCATGATCTCCGGCTCTTTATCCACTTTTGAATCAATTTCCATTTTCACAGAGCCATTATAGACCTCAGGTTCAACCTTAGGGCCAACAAATTTAGCATCAACGTCATGCTCACTCTTGCTCACAGACTCAGTTTGTGACGGCGCCGGCTGCTCCGGTTTATCTGCAGTGGGTTCCGGTTTAGGTTTCGGTTTAGACTTCCCGGCACGGCCAGGTGCGAATCTACGGGTTTTGGAAACCTCTTTTGGTTTGTCTTCATCATCAAAGTCCATATTTTTTCTTCCTGTGACAATGCAATTAAGGGTTTTTCATTAAACAAAACAAAGACGGATCAAACTCAATACGTAATCATAACAAATAACAAATTTCATGAGCTCTGTACATGGAGAAGATTCAAACTTCTCTAGTAAATAAAAAAAAACCTATACTTTCAAGAAATCTTAATCGATAAATCTTGAACTGTTACGAACTGATTGAAACGGAAGTGCACAAGAAAGAAAGAGGGCAAAAACCTTGAAATCAACAACAGAAGAGGAGAAATAGTCACTCCTCCGGGCAAAAGAAAAACGTCGGCGAAGAAAGGAAGCGAAAACTAAAAAATAGAACCTTTAAGGTTCGAACCGGAGATGTGAAAACAAAAACATTATGTATAACTCGAATTCTCCAACAGAGCTATTAGAATTTTTAGGGCTCCTATGTAAAATATTATATTTATTCCAACTTACACCACCAATCGGCGATTAGATTAACGCGTGTGTGCTCTTGATTGAATTATAACATTTTATTCATAATGATTTTAGAAAGTTCAAATCTACATTAAATTATAATGTTTAGTGTATTTTAAATATTGAAATCATTAAAAGAAATAACGTTAATATTAATAAATCAAATACGATAATTTATGTCTCTTTATAAAACTTTAATTGTATATATTGTGTTTAAAATCAAGAATTAATACGATAACTAAGAAAGTTTCATTATGAACTGAAACATAAATTTTATTGGGCTTTAACAAAGACCAAATCCAAAAGATGTGATCATAACAAAATCTCGGAGTCCCAAAGATAAAACTTCTCTAACATAGACACAAGATCACCAAGAAAACTAATATATATATATATATATTTTTATAAAATGTGGAAATTCATGCATACTCTTCTCCGATGTCCAGACTCCAGAGTCTTATGTTGATAGTATAAAGTTTAATACGTGTATCACTTTCTTGAAGTTAAGTTGAATTAGTGATTTTGAGTCATTCATTCTCAAGATTACTAAACCACCATCCATATTAAAAAAAAAAAGCAAAATTCATAAATCCTTATATCTGTAAATCACGAGTTACCTAATTTATGAAATAAGAAAAAACTGTGTAGAAGTCATAAACATAATAAAGAACATAGAAATCAACGATATGAAAATAATTGCTAGTCCCGAAAAAAAAAAATTAACGATCTGAAAATCAAATTTTGTTGATTTTGTAGACACACTAATAAGAAAACGTCGCCACAATCTCAAAGAGATTAAAATGTAGGCTTTATTCTAGGGTTGGGCATTCGGGTTCAGGTCGAGTAGTTCGGGTATCAGGTAATTTGGATATTGGAAAAAGGTACTGATTGGATAATTGAAATTTTCGGATCGGGTTCGGGTCGAGTATCAGAAAGTTAAAAGGACCCAAATTTTTTCGGATAATTTTCGGTTCAGGTAATTGGACCCGAAATATCCAAAACACACAAAAAATACCCGAAAACTAATGTTATTACCGGAAACTGTTGGAACATAAAATTGTATTACAAATCATCATCTGCATAAGCCATGTCCGAGAGAAACATCTAATACAAATCCAAATGAAATTTTAGGAAAATGTCAAACTACACTCGCTGAGAAAATGTTTAATTGGTGCCCAAAAGTATACTAGAAGAAAATGAGAAGTATCATTGTACTGGAATACTAGAATCAGCTTATTCAAAGTTTGTATACCATCATCAAAGTTTGTAAACCATCATCAAACAGAAACAAGTAAAGATAGATCAGTTGGTGATTGGCAGGACATGGATTCCAAAGGGCAATCTCAAGCTAGAAGAGGATGATTATCAACTAGTAACTAACACATCTTTTATTGGTAAATCTTTTATCGGAATATCAAACACTCTATTACAAGGAAAATAACAAAAGTATATTGAAAAAAAAGGATGAACCACTTTCAATAGAGCAGTTTTCCAATCTTTAACCACATCACAAATCAAAACCCACAAAACAATAAAATAACAAAGCTTCAAACAGGTATCCAAAATGATGATGACGAACCGTCCAACCAATACAGAACTTTTTTGTCTCTCCAAATATAAATCAAATAAGAAAAACAAAGCTTGTAAGCTCCACACAAAACTAGAACTTACTTCAATCGACTCATAAACATTGTATTTGCATAATCCACAAGAATACAGCACCATTCTGAATGAATAAATGGTTGAATGAAAACTCTCAATTCCAGTAATAAGGAAGTGTCTTAAACTACTACTATCTAAGAACTGAAATGGAATTGAACAAAAAAAGAGAGAGTTTAGGCAACACCAAAAGAACTAGTCATCAACGGATTAACTCACAGACGCGGAGTCGCCGACACACAAATTGAACGAAATAAGAGATCAACAGGAGGATAAAGCTCCAAGATGACGAACCTGAGACCGAGTTTTCGAAGTCTCTAACGGAGGAGACGAAGTAGATGAGACTCGGGATTCCAGTTTTTTCTGTTGATTCCAGGTTTTCTTAACGGATTCTAGTTGAAGAAGATAGAATTAGGGAGAGGAAAAATCGGAGAAGATAGGATTAGCAGATTAGGGATTCGACTCGGGTATGTTAAAGTCTAAACATGAATATCAAGTTTCACTAAGGGTTTCAAGTTTCGGGTATGAATCGGGTATCGTTCGGATCTCGGGTAATATCCAAACCGAACCGATTCCCGAACCACAAATTTTTTTGGAACCGATCGGGTATATGCTAAGAACCGAGATCAATCAATTCGGGTATATTCGGATCGGATCCGGTTCGGATATAGGGTATCGGGTATTTTGCCACCCTAACCCTAGTTTATTCCCTGAAAATTCAAATCCTTTTAGTGGGGGATCAAGCTTTGTTCTCTAAGTCCGGCTCATGTGGTTGATTCGTCGGCTTTTCAGCTCAGGTTTGGCGTCTAAATCCACAAAGTTCCATTCCTTGGCCAACGGTGTTAAGTTGAGGTTCAGTGGGAGTTTCTTCTTTGATTTCTTGGTGGTATATGGAGTTCCTAGTGAATCCGGATTCCCCATAATCTTCGATTTTTCTCTATCATATCATTTGAATGTTATTCCCTTGTTTATCCTATCTGCTAAATCATCTATCTATGTTGTTCTTTGCTCCGGATGGTAACGTGTGGAACAATTGCGGGAAAAGTACAGTACGGTTCGAATAGTATCAAAAAACATATATATATATATATATATATGTATATATTCTTGTTACTATTTGAAGCACCCCACACCGTACGGGACGATTACCGTTCAAAGCTTTATTTCCTTATGTTTTGTGACATTGAATTTACTTAAGAAAATCCTTTAACAAAAGAAAAATAAAAAAAAAAATAAAAAGTCAAATCCTTCTAGCTTATTTAAGTTAAACCAGAAACCGACCAGTTTAAGTAAGTGGTTCAAATCTTGGTATTTAGTAGTTAACACGTGTACGTGGACTCTTAATTTTATTTTCGTTTTCTTAGACACGAGAGAGTTTAGTAAATAAATGATGGGTTTCAATTTGGAACGTAAAAGAATATCCAAATGTGTGTGAAACGCTTCTAAAAGTGATCCTGGCCTGGAATCAGAAATCATATACACATGCAATTCGTTATTGTCCATAAATGTTATTCAAATTCAATCCTCTATAAAACACATCACACTCTCTTTTACTTTCTACTAGTTAATAATAGTTGCTGAATCACTTCATCGAGTAAGAATCATAAATAAATAAAGAGACTCATCGTTCTTCACTCTCTTTGCAGGTCCATCCGCACATGAATATATAAGTCACGTAACTCACGTTATACAAGCACGTCATTATCCAATCTCAAAAGTCAAATCAAAGCTACTAGACAGTTTTATACAATTAGAATTCATAGTTCTTTCTATTCGCATTGCGTTTCGTTTTTTTAATATATTTGGTACTTATAAATTTCAAATGAACTCACAATCTTAACATGTTATAAAAAAAAAACTTTTGTTAAATTATAAAACATTACACACAAACGAAAAAAAAATTATGTTTGTATTTGGCACTTTTGTGTACTTTGTAAAAACAAATTATGATTAACCAAAAAAATTTACTTCAGAAAAGTAATTTTTTGAATATTATTCGTATGTAAATGCAAACATGTTTGACTTTGAAACAGTCAAGATTTTAAACCTTATTTCACATTATTTTCTTCCGTTCAAATAAAATGAGAGAGCAGAATTACCAAACTGATTATGGAGAATACGTGACAAGTAAGAGCGGATTGTGTTTGTCGTGCTAGGTTGGAATGAACACCATTTTCAAAATGTTGGTAATTCAGCTTAAAGAACCTAAGAGAAATTTTATACAGAGAAAATTGGATAATCGGATGTATATCCCAAAACATAATCGGATGCTAATGCCTACTCCTAAATTGCATCGATTTATCCTAAAGATTTCATTTCAATTAGAATTTGGTTATTCACTAATTGGACACATATAGTAGTAGTAGCACCGACAAAACACAATAATCATTAATGATAATCAGCCACCAAAGCAATAATAGTGGGACAAACACAAGAAGACCCAATGGAAGCATGAAACACGTTCGGATGAATATGGGACCAAAATATCAACAAGTTTTCAACTTTCGTCCTCACAAAAGAAAGTATAAGAAAAATAGTACAAACAATTGGTGACATATAAAATGGCAAGATTTTTTTTTTGTAGCAGTAGTCCAAGACCCACTTGTTGGTATCAACAAATTTATTTTCTATACGTCTATATATATATTTCTAAATTTGTCTCATTAATATTTCCTATATATATAAAATGTTAGGAATGTGAAATACGAAGCATTAGCGGATATTTATAATTGAATCTAATAGAAAAAATTAGAGTTTGTCATTTATTTTTGTTCAAGATAAATACATAATTTCACTCTTCCGAACATATTATGGATATCCAAATTTTCAAAACGGATCAAAGTGGATAAACTTTGTGGGAAATTTTTATCTGGTCCTACTAACTTAAGATATTTTGTATGCTAGATATTATTAAAAGAATGACCTCTAAATCAAGCCACTTGTCAGAACAGTGCCTCAATCATTATTTTAATAAATTCTCATCTTTTGTTTTTATTTTTCTTGCAAAGCATAACAAAATACTCCTATTTTAGAACCCAGAAGAAAGATTGTATATCCCTAAACCAAAAGAGCCCAAAATTATAAAACAAGAAGACTTAGGAAGGGAGCAAAAATTGGTGATGGCAGCTTCCCGATGGACGTTGATGGATCTACCGTCGTATCTGTCGTCATCGTGGGCATTCCGGTGGCCGGAGGTGAATCTTTCTTACCTGAGCTCCGGTTGGAACATGAGACTGTTGTCGTTGTCGGGTAATCTCTCCATAATCGATGATCTTTTGTGGAGTTTTGTCTCGATCGTTGAATCTTTAGCTATCGCTACTACGGTCTGTTGCTTCTTCTTGTTTTGTGGTTGTACCCTCTAATTCCTTTTTTTTTTGTTTTCATTATTTAATTTTCCAAATTTAGTTCCGAATTTATTAGCCAATTTAAATCACTGTAAATAAAATAATCAATGAATTTCGGGACTTTTCTAGCATCCTCCTTAGCCGTCACTGAGGTCTTGAGTCTTCATAGATGAAAAAATAGATCAACAAAAGAAAATGAATGACATTTCCTTATAGATCAAAGTGTTAACTAAGATTAATTTGGTTTTGTTATAACATCCCCTTCCCAGTTTTGCTATGAGACTATTTTACTACTATTATTTGGTCAAAGGTTTCTTTAGTACGTAATGATGATCTAAGTACTATCTACTAGTTGACCCAAAAAAAATGTACTATTTTATACTTAATTGTACACTAATTTTTATGTCTGTAACTATGGAAAAGGATAGACATTTCCGTTTACTTGATCTAGTTTGCGGACGTTTTCTACCATGTGAATATTTTCAGATTTGAAGGATTCAAACGATTTAAGATTGAACTTCAACTTGACTCATTATTTTTCGATATTTCTTGGCGATATATGGAGATTGGACACATTTATATTGTGTGTATATGTATAAATGAAATTATAAACGTAACCGAACCAAGTTCTAAATTTATTATATCTGTGTTTTTGGAAAACAAATACAGTTGAATGGTTGCAACTACATAGCAAAAATATTGGTATGTTTGCTTAAAAGAAAAAGTACGTAACTACGTATAACTAACATTCTATTTTTAAATACGAGTCATTCTTTTTTATTCGCAATTGAAAGGTTTTCGTTGTAAGGATTTCCGGTGAGGTGACTAGTTATTTTATTCCATTGTAAGAGATTACATTTGTAATAACGAATCTTCCACGGGTGATATAATATACGAAAGTTGTGATCAGTTTTGTTGGAAGCCAAAACAAGAGGCAATCGAGTCATGTTGCTCCATAAAGATGGTGGAGTTTGTAAAACTATAGAGCTAACAATTTTGATTTTAAAGAAAATCAACAACAACAAAAAAAAACGTTTCATAATTCTAAAACTTTCCATAAATTCTCGTTAGCTAGGCATAAAAACATTTTATTTACATCATACCTTCCGAGTAAAGAGGAATCATATAATTTGTATTTATTAAACATATTTATAAGCTTACTAGATCTTATGTATCACATATTAATATTATATACAACATATAGATACTGTCATACTGATGCAATCGGTTTCGAGCCTAAGATACAAGAAAATCAATTTTCAAGGTGATTGTAAACGGAAACATTTTCAAAAATACATTTTTTCTTTTGAAAGTATGCGTCGTCCGAATAATACTTCGTTTAATAAATCTGGTCGATAAATACTTTATTTTAAAAACATTACCGGTTTCAAATATGCGATTTTATCAACAACAAAAAAAAATTGGAAATCTAAAAATATCTTTAACTTATTTTTAATAAAAAAATTTTAAAAATTTTCAAAAATTATTTCAACTTCTTATATGCGTCCTACGGATGGCAGAAAAAAATAATTCCGCAATTTTTGTGATTTTGATGGAAAAATGTACTTCCATAATTTTTTGGCGATTTTGGCAAAAAAGTAGTTCCGCATTTTTTGCAGTTCGACAGAAAAACTTAATTACACAATTTTTACGGTTTCAATGGGATCTAAGTGAGATGTTGAGATAATTTTTTAAATTTTTTAATTTGTTTTCGATTTTCATTAAAGATAAGCTAAGGGTATATTTTTGGGTTTTAATTTTTTCTATTTATAAAATCGCATGTTTAAAACCGGTAACGTTTTAAAAATAAAATATTAATTGATAAAATTTATTAAACGAAGTAAAGTATTATTTGGAAAATAAACAAAACTCATGTATTTTCTTTTCAAAGACCAAAAATTGGTGTATTTTTGGAAATATTCCCGATTGTTGCAAACTCTCGATAGAGCCTCTGACCCGACAAACACCCAATCTGCAACTACAACCATACATCGCGCATTGTCTATACTCTTTAACGCCGGTTTTATAATTGGCTCAAAGCAAGTGGTTTAAGTTAAACAAAACCGATGCTAAGTTAAAGGAAAACTGACGTGATGATTCTGACGATAAAAATGACGTCTCTTAAGTGAAGTTTGCGTCGGAAGTTGTTAAGTCCCTTTTATAAATTTTCGGATTGTGGTCAGCAGGAAAGTTATCAAGAATCAGCACACTTACGAATTATATTGGATATGTAGAAGCTGAAGCAGGAGACTTTTGCAATTATTTTGTCACATGGAGAGTACTGGAAGATTATACACATATTAATAAGAGTGATAGATTCTGCAAGTTGAAGATTTTATATGTATTAAGAATATGAGGCATCAAGCTTGTTCCTACGTCAAAGGGATATGGAACTTGCAACAAGTGACATGAAAGTAGAATTAAAGGGAAGAAATTTAGTTTTTGTGACTTGTTGATATGTCTTAGATTTAGTTTCGCTATAGCATTACGCCATTGCGTAAGAGCTTGATACCTAGATTAATAATTGGAAATTTGGAATGCGGGAAGAATAAAATGTGTTTCAAGGATGCGCAAATTTATTTATAACACAAAATCTATCTTATACAATGTAACAACCAACACCGCTCATTTTAGGTTTATGTATTAAATAACAACACATGTTAAATTTGTATTTGATATATAGCTTGTATGCTTTTAATCATAATTTTTATTATGGCATCATGTTTCTAACGGGGAATCGGCGCTTTACGCTTTGGAAATGTTTCATAGTTGATTCAATTGTTGGAGTGTTTCTCACTTAAAAACACTCATTAATACTCTAATGATCGGTAATTTAAGTTTTTATCGATGTTCTGATGAAAATTACATAAGTGCTTGATACATGGATAGATGATCAGAAACTTTTTGAGTGAGAACCTCTCCAACATAATCATTTGTTGAACCTTTCCAAGGTGTAAAACGTTAATTCCCTATCAAAAAACTGATGCGATGACAAAAAATTGTGACTAGAGAAATACAAATTAAAGATCAAATACTAGTTAAACATGTGTTACTATTTGCTACAAGAACCAAAAAGGAAAAGTGTTGATTGTTATCTTGTACAAGATGCAATTGTGCTAAAGTAATATATATAAGTAAACCTCGCCAATCTTAGAGGAAGCACTAGTGATGAGAACTATTTTCCGGTGAAGATTTTATGAGAAAATGGTCAAGAATGGCTCTCATCAATCATTCTCTTTGATTTGCAGTTATATTTATAAATGCAGCTCAAACATTATATATTTATAAAATTTGGTCTTCTGTAGACCTAAAAATAAAAAATTTAGTTTCCTTTCGTTAACTGATGAGTCAAATGTGTTAACTCTAAAAACATCGAGAATATTGGAAATTTAAGTGTTAAACAACGATTATTTTACTAACCATTGCAACTACTGAATTTATGGTTATTTTACTAACGTACAGTTGTAAATGTATGTTATAATTGTTGGGTCTTATAAAACTCTGTTTCTCTGCATCAAAAACAGAGGAGAGATAGAGAGGAAAGAGAGACTCACGAGACCAAAGATTGAGAGGATTTTTGGTGAAAACACATCTAAGTACGTAAACTCTTAAACGTATGAATAAACTCAAGAACAAGATATAAAGAATGACTCTATTATGTTTAGAAATAACTCAAACTAAACATTTGTTCTTCTTAGATCTCAAGGCACAACTCACCATGACCTATATTAATAAGATTATAATCTTACTAGGAATACATCTTGTTTAGATAACACCATATCTAAACCTATCCCTAAATTATCTCCTAACTTGTGTCTATCATATTCACATTAAACCACACCATGGTTTAGTGACATCTTAGACCGTAAGTTCGGTTTATTATTCAACAATCTCCTCTCTAATTTCCGAACTTGAAATTGAGAAGTCTTCAACACCAATCTTGTGTATCATCTCCATGAACTTGATCTTTGCCAATGGTTTGGTTAGAATATCAGCCTTCTGCTCTACTCCCGCCACATGTTCGACTTCAATCTGGTCTTTTTCTACACATTCCCTTATGAAGTGATATCGTGAGAGAATATGTTTACTTCTTCCATGGAACACGGGATTTTTCGTAAGTGCGATTGCGGACTTGTTGTCTATCCTTGCGATTGCGGACTTGTTGTCTATCCTTAAGACCACTTTCTTGCTTCTCGAACCTGTTGCTTCTCCTAGCAGCTCTTGAAGCCAAATGGCTTGACACGCTGCTGCCGTTGCTGCCATGAACTCAGCTTCACAAGACGATAGAGCAACAGTTGGCTGCTTCTTCGAGCACCAAGTGATCGGCGAAGAGCCATAATAGAACATGTGACCTGTGGTGCTTCTCCCATCGTTCGGATCGATGTTACGACTAGAATCGATGTAGCCAATAAGATTTTTTGATCCCGTATGCTTGAACTTCAGACCATAACTTGTAGTTCCTCTCACATACCTCAATATATGCTTGATTGCTTGTCCATGAGACACTCTTGGATTCTGCATATATCGGCTAAGCACACTGATAAAATACGCAAGATCTGGTCGCGTATGGAGAAGATATCGTAAGCATCCCACCGTTCTTCGATAACTTGTTGCATCTATCTCAGCCTCATCCTCGACTTTAGACAACTTTAAACCTGCTTCCATTGGTATGGACGTTGGATTGCACGAGTCCATGTTTGCATTCTTCAAGATTTTTTGAGCATAACCTTCTTGTCTAATGGTTATCTCGTTCTTCCCTTGACATACTTCTATCCCAAGGTAATATGTCAGCTTCCCTAAATCGGACATTTCAAACTTTGTCGCCATATCATATTTGAACTTTCCAATGAAGCTTGAAGATGATCCTGTCACGAATAAGTCATCGACGTAAACTGCTACGATTAGAAGACTTTCTTGTTCAAACCTCGTATAAACCGATTGCTCCTTTGTGCATCTCTGAAATCTTAACCCCTTAAGAATCTGATCTAGCTTTGTATTCCACGCTCTTGGTGCTTGTCTAAGTCCGTATAATGCTTTTGAGAGCTTATACACTTTGTCTTCTTCTACCTTTGTCACATAACCTTCAGGTTGTGATACGTGGACTAGCTCTCTTAATTCGCCATGGAGAAACGCTGTCTTGACGTCTAGATGGTGAATTTCCCAACCGTTAGTTGCGGCTAATGCAATCAGAAACCGTATAGTCTCAATTCGGGAAACCAGAGCAAACACTTCATCAAAGTCGATTCCGGCTTGTTGCACGTATCTTTTTGCTACAAGGCGAGCTTTGTATTTATTGATGGATCCATTAACGTTCTTCTTCACCTTAAACACCCATTTAAGTCCGATGGGATTAGCTCCAACGGGTTTTTCAACTAGATTCCACGTCTTGCTCTTGTTAATGGAGCCTATCTCATCTTGCATTGCTTTTCTCCATCCTTTTGATTTCTCAGCTTCTAAGTAATCAGTATGTTCTCCATCAATCTCGGTGATCAGCAACTCTCCTTCAATGTCTCAAGATATCTTGGCAGATTAGATTGACGACTTCATCTTCTCGGACCAGGTTTATCGAAATCAAGTTGTTGTGCTACTCCATCATGAACGTGGTGTACTCTCTGCCACTTGATCCGCTGCCTGAGCTTGCATTAGATCCGGTCATTGGAGAATTATTAGCCGACCCGTTTAATGGTTCTCCATTTGATGTTGCCGTGTAGTACATAATCGGACCAATTTCGTTATCAACAACTCCTCCCCAAACCATCTTGAACATGCCCGGTTCACCATCATCAGCTTCTTGAGATCTTTCCCAATTCCATCCGACTTTCTCGTTGAATACGACATCACGGGAAACATGAATTTTCCGATTAATAGGGTTGAATAATCGGTATGCTTTAGAACCTGGTTCAGTACCAAGATTGACTAACGGTGTAGAGCGATCGTCGAGTTTCTTCATGTGAACCGGTTCTACTTTCCCGTATTCTATACAACCAAAGACGCGTAAGTGTTTGATGTTTGGTTTCTTATCCTTGAACTTCTAGTATGGTGTTTGGTCCTTCAATGCTCTTGTTGGAACTCGATTGATCAAGTATGTAGCATGTCGAATAGCTTCTCCCCATAGATAATTAGGAACTTTCGTTGCCTTTAGAATGCTTGTCGTCATCTCCAACAAAGTGTGATTGCGTCGTGCTACTACACCGTTTTGTTGAGGTGTATACGGAGCCGTAAGATGTCTTGAGATTCCATTTTCTTCACAAAAGCCTTGGAACTCGATAGACGTAAACTCTCCTCCTCTATCATTTCTCAAGGTTTTGATGGTGAGACCCGTTTCTTTTTCAACTAACGCCTTGAATCTCTTGAATCTTGAAAAAGCTTCTCCTTTCTCCTTTAATAGAATGGACCACATATACTGAGAGTAGTCATCAATTAAAACAAATATGTATTTGTTTTGAGCTGCCGTTGGAGGTGTTATTGGACCTCAAAGATCACCATGAATGAGCTCTAGTTTTTGTGTCGCTCGAAAAGGCGTCGCTTGTGGAAACGGCACTCGAGTTTGCTTGCCCACCAAGCAAGACTCACAAATCTGATTTTCTCCTTGAACCAACAGCATTCCAATGACCATATCTCTTTTGTTCATCAACTTCATTGACTCGAAATTGATATGACCAAGTCTAGCGTGCCAGCGCCATATGTCATCATCGATTCTTCCTTGTAAGCAGACTGGAATCCCCACCTTTAGTACAATTTTATAAAGACGATTCGGCGATCTAGCTACCTTTATCAAGGTACCAAACATCCTGCTCGACCTTCTCGACCTCAAACTTGTTTGGCACCAAATTTTGTTCATTAAGAAAAACCACCTCATGCATGTAAAGCGCAACCTCAGCTTCTTGTGTCTCCATCTTGTTCACTTCTTGATTTCTCTGTGTTCTCTCGGGATATGAGGATGCAAAATGCCCAGACTTGTCGCATCTATAACATATAATTTTAGAGCGATCCTTCTTTGGTTTCTCCTTCGATTGGCTTTGTTCTGAGTTGAACGTGATTTGGTTTTGATCGTTAAATCTTCCTCTTCCTCTTCCACCACCATGACCTCTTCCTCTGCCTCCAAAACCTCCTCGTTGAAAGCAAGAATTTGAAAACAAAAGTTTTCCTTGATCATCGTTACGTGAAACTTCTTCTTCACGTATACGCTCCTCATAAGCCTTTAAACGCCCAACAATATCTTCAAATCCTGTGTTGTTTAGGTCGAGTACTTGCTCTAGGGAGGCGATGATCTGAATATACTTACTTCTTGGGAGACTTTTGAGGAATTTTTTCACCAACATCGGTTCCTCAATCGTTTGTCCCAATGAAGCCAATTTAGACGCCAAACTCGCTAACTTGCCCGTGAAGTCATCTACGGTATCGGTGTCATTCTTCTTCAATCTATCAAATTCCGACATCAAGGTTTGAAGTCGGGCTTCTCTTACTCGGTCAGCTCCCAAGTTTCGTGTCTTCACAGCTTCCCAAATCTTTTTTGATATATCAAATTCGCCAACTTGTAGGATTAGGGTTTCAGGAATCGATTGGAATAGCAACGCGGTTGATACGTCGTTCTTGTCATTGTCGGATGTGCCTGGATCGATGTCTTCCCATACCTTGTGAACTCGTAGGGTTACCTTCATGCGCATGGCCCATATTGTGTAATTAGTGGTCGTAAGCATCGGACATAGGATCGATGAGGGTCCTCCTTCCTTTGCCTTCGTTGTTTTAGTCAGATCTCCCATGGCTCGAGGATCTTCTTGTGATGTGGTGATGATGTGTTCCACGGTGGCGGCTTGATTGCTTCCTCCGTTTGTGAAACTTAAATCAGGATCGATGTGTGGATATTAGAACCGTGAAGCTCTGATACCAAAATCTAAGTACGTAAACTCTTAAATGTATGAATAAACTCAAAAACAAGATATAAAGATTGATTCTCTTTATTATGTTTAGAAATAACTCAAACTAAACATTTGTTCTTCTTAAATCTCAAGGCACAACTCACCATGACCTCTATTTATAAGATTAGCTGCTCTTAATCTTACTAGGAATACATCTTGTTTAGATAACACCATATCTAAACTTATCCCTAAATTATCTCCTAACTTGTGTCTATCATATTCACATTAAACAACACCTTGGTTTAGTGACATCTTAGACCGTAAGTTCGGTTTATTATTCAACAACACAAAAACTCTTTCGCTCCGGCTTCAGATTCAGCTTTTCGACAACATTCGGCTATTCGACAGGTTTCAACTACACGGCATCGATCAGCTCTTCGACAAACTTCATATGCTCAGCAAATTTTACAACAACCGGTTCAAACTTTAGTAATACTCTTATGTTTGAGTATTTTTTTCTGTTCTTTTTTCTATTCCCGCTCATAATTAACAGTTAATATTCCTTTTTCCAGGGTTGGGTTTGTCCTAATTGGGTTTTTCAACTTTGAGTTTTAACGAGGCTACTGTTTATATCGATAAAGAGTCAGATTCTTATTTCTAATTAAGCTACAAGTTGCATATTGAGAAAACAGAGCAAGTTAACCCTTTGACTGTGAAACTGCAATTGACTCAGAGGGTTTGAAGAAGAAGCTTACAAATGAGAAACCTGCAATCGAAACAGAGGGTTCGAAATCTGCAAATCAAAAAGACATGCAACGGCTAGTAGGAGAAGGAAGCTTCAAGGAAACTTCAGCATCACGACAAAAGGTTTAAACTACATCTCAAGGAATCAAATTGTAAAATAGATTTGATGTGTTGGAGCAAGGAGAATGAAAGTTACAAATTGGGGATTAGCAAAAGGCATATTTTGGTTTGGGATTAGCAAAAAACATCTTTGACTATAAAAGCAAAATGAGAAAACCTTATCTTGCTTTAGCTATAAGTATGTATTACACTGTAAGGTTTTCATTAAGGTGAATAAAGGAAAAGTTTCAGATTTCATCTTCTTCAAACTCTATTCATGGTATCAAACCCATGACGGAGCTTTATTCACAACCTATTTTAAATATCTCAAATTGTGTTACCATAAAACTAACAGATAGGAACTACCTACTCTAGAAGAATCAGTTCGAGTCCTTCCTCTCCGGTTAAGGTCTCTTTTTTTTTTGTCAACAATTGTTTAAAACATAAAATGGTTTAGAAATTCAAACCAGAGGAATCAAGTTTACATAGCTGACCTCATACGACAATACTCTTGTAGTTACCACTAAGTTATCTACTTGTACATTAAGACAACGAGGGATATAGGACACCGTTTGTGATGGGAAGCTATCCTTGAGTTTTTTTGTAATCGTCTAAATACATCTCGGACACTGGCCACTCATATGGGGCATGTACCATCTTCACTAGTTCTGTACAGTCTGTATAAATATTGACTTCAACTCTCCGACGAGCCTGTAAGCACTCCATTGCCCATATCAGTGCGTTCAACTCTGAATGTAATTGTAATAATGTCTTGTATATGCTTCTGGAGACCATTAGGATGTCGTGAGTGATATTTTGTAAGCAAATCCATCCCAATCCTGATAAGAGATCCGTGTTTTTCCAAGATCCGTCAATGAAACAATTAGTACCTGGTAGCGTCAAATTCTCTTGTTCTGTGATTATATCCTGAGAGGCGTTATCCTCGTGTGGCACATGAGCACAACTCCAAACCGCCGCTTCACTTTCCGTCGATTGTAAAATATTTCTAGAATCCGTAACCTGATCACTAAAGGCCATATTATTTATAGCCTTCCAATTGTACCAAATAATCCAAGGAAAATTATTTTCCAAATTTTCCGGTGCGTTAAAATGAAAAAGGTAGTCCAAATTAGCGAATATAGAAGGTGTGCGAAATACTCACTGGATCCAAAGGTATAATTGATAGAGCTCAAGTTTGAAGAGCCGGTGGGCACTCGAAAAAGACATGATTGATTGTCTCAATTTCTGGTCCACATCTAACACAATGAATATCACACTTAATACCTCTTGATGTTAAATTAGACATTACCGAGACACATCCTGTAACATTTGTGTTCCTTAGCCATCCTCTCGAGTTGTATTGTATTTGATGTTTGTAGTAATGGACCCTCGGGAATTTTTGTACTTGACGAGAAATTATTAATATGTGGATGTTTATCGAATTTGTCGAGAATGATTAATACATGATGTGGTATTTCATGTATTAGGGATGTCGAGTACATGATGTGGTATTTCATGTATTAGGGATGTCGAGTACATGATGTGGTATTTCATGTATCGACGTGTTTGACACATGATGTGGTATATTCCATGTGTTGCGGAGTTGAGAGCGAAGTATTATTCCGTCTTGGTTCGGTGATTTATGGGTCTACGTCATTATCCTAATGCGTGGTTGGGGTCAATGGGATTATGTGGTATTTAATCCTATTGACGGGTCATTGGGGTTATGTGATATTTAACCCTAATGAGGGGTCATTAGAGTTATGTTGTATTTAGCTCTAATGATGTTGGTTAGGGTTATGTGGTATTTAATCCTAACCAGGGGGTTTGCCAATTAGGATCATGTGGTATTTGATCCTAATAGAACGGTAGACCGGGGTGGGGTCCTGTGGTATTGGATCTCACGGGGACTTGGTATATTAGAGTCCTTTGTTATTGGATTCTAATGTACTAGGTCGTTTGACGGACTTAATTCGTTCGAATCCGGGGATAATTGGATTTGGACGGGTTAGCCGTTGGGTGACCACGTAGGATCTTATGATGTCAGACCCGGGGATGTTATTGAACCGAGTATGGAATAATACCGAGCTCGAGTGATGGCCCTAGGGGCGGTAGGCGGGTTGATTCGATCAAAGAATTGATCGTTGAGATGTAATCTCGAGTGGTTCGGTTTGAGCAGAATTAAGCGAAAATTCCGGGGTTTTGACGGGCGTGAAAGAAATATTTTGGGACGGAGAGATGTCTCAAATATTTCAGGAAATTATTTGGAGTTACTAAACTGAGCGGGAGAAGTCAATTGAAAAAATTAATCATTGCGGTTTAGTAATTTTCGGGTCGGTTTGGTTTAATTAGATTAAACCAACAATTCATATACATGTATGTATATGTATTCTCTCTTCTCTTCTCTATATTCTTCTTGAAGCTTCTCTTGTCTCATTTGGGGAGCAAAATATCTGAAGTTAGAGAGAGAGAAAAGAGAGAAGAGAGAGAGAGAGAGAGAGCTAGAGAAGAAGAGGGAAGAAGGAGAAGAAGAGAAGAGAGAAGAGCTTGAGAAAAACAGAGTTTTTGGGGTGACTTGTGAGCTTCGATCGGGGTATCAAAAGGGCACGGATTGAGCTGAAATTTTGTGGATAAGTTTTTCAATCTCTTTTCTAGTTATATACCAAATTTCGTGGGATTATGTTGAGTGGTTTGAGAGTTATGATTTTTCTCCCAAAACCGCTCAAAACAGGACAAACTCGACGGGATGAGTTTGAGAGAGTGATTGAACACTCAAATCTTCATGGTTTCGGCTGAAATTTGGTAGATAGGTTTATGAGAGTGTGATCTTAAGTATCACTAAAGGAATTTTCCAAATTTGGTCTAGGGCAAGAGATATGCTTGGTGTAGTGAAGCTTGTTTTTGGTTAAGGGAATCCGAGTTTGTTAAAGAAGTAGATTGAGTTTTGGAGCTTGTGATCAACTGATTGAAGTGTTTGATGATCTCTTATCAGGGAGTAGTTTATACCTTGGTGTTGGGTGAGTAAGAACCAAGGAGAATCAAGCTTGAGGTTCTTAAATCAAGAGAGTTCTTCATTGTCAATCACTAAGCAAAGGTGAGTGCGTAACCGTAGGCTTAGCTGTGTGATCTTTGAGTTTTCGTGATTGATATGTGTTTAGGGACTAGTCCATATGGGTGTGACTTATGGCTTAGCCATAATGTGTGATGATTGTGTGTGATTGAGCTCTTTCACGGTATGTATTGGCTTGTTCTTTAAGCATATGTTGATTGCGTTAAATTCATTGATCATATGTGTGTATAGCCGTGGGGACGGGATGACCGCCTCACTAAGCATTATCAATGCTTACGCACCTCTTTTGGTGCAGGTAAAGAGAAGAGGGCCGGAGAAGAGGGGTGATCTAGGTGCTTGACGGGTTTCGTTCTTGTGTATCTTATGTTCATATGCTTTTGTGCTTGGGTTTGAATGTTTCGGACTTGCTATTGTGCTCAAGTTGTTGGTGTAAGAGTGTTTTTGAACGTTAGGAGTTGTTATGACTTGTGTTGGTGTGTTGAGAAATTTGTGTTGTTTGACTTGTTGATCGTTGTCTTGTTTGTGTTGTAGTAGCTTGGGTAGCAAGTAAGGATCTTATTAATGTTGTATTAATTCGTTTTGAGAAAAGTTTTTTTTTAATTCCGCATTTTATTATTTTCGCGGATTTTAGTCTTTTCGTTTCCGGGGTGGGTCTTTTCACATCCCGTCAGCGCTTGCCATATGAAATGTTCTATCTTGCAAGGACAGTTAAGCTTCCAACAAGCCGCTTGTAAAGGATGTACGGACCATCTTTTATTACCGAGTTTTCTTATGAGAGAAACTCTCTCATCACCTCATAACCAGACTTAACCATATATTTACCGGATTTTGTGAAATGTCAACCTAATCTATCTGCTTTATAAATACTGCTCACTGGCAAACTCTGGATGATAGAAACATCAGAAGGCTCCACAATGGCCTTGAGTAAAGGCAAATGCCAAGTTTGTGTAGAATGGTCAACCAAATGTTTAATTTTGAAGGAGTGATAGTAATTTAATCCCTTACATATTGCTGCTCTCGGTCAATGGGCAGGAATCCATGGATCATTCCATACTAAAATCGAATGTTCTGATCCTACCCGTTTAATGAGTCATCTTTCTACCAAAGAGAGAGCTGAAATTATACTTCTCCAACCATAGGATGTGGAATAACTCCTTATGTTTTCCAAGGGGTCTCCGGAGCGGTAATATCTACCCCTGAGAACTCTCGCCAGCAAAGATTCTTTAGCCTCTATTAATCTCCACAGTTGCTTAACTAGTAAAGCTGTATTAAAATCCTCAATTATTTTAAATCCTAGCCCCCATCAGATTTAGGGGTACATAATTTTTTCCATGCCATCCAAAGCATCTTTTTTTGTGTTCCATTGGAACTCCACCAGATGCTACAAATGATGCTTGTTAGTTTACCAATCAACGATTTGGGTAAACAAAAGAAAGACATAACGTATGTGGCAGATGCCACTGACTTAATTAAAACCTCTTTCCCTCCTTTTGAGAGAAATTTTGATGTCCAACTATTTACCCTGTCTTATAGCCGTTCTCTTACAAAAGCAAAAATTTGGCTCTTACTGCCTTCCAAATTTTCAGGAATTCCTAAATAGGAGCCCATTCCCCATAATTACGTAATGCCTATAATTCCTTTCAATGTATTACGTGTATCCTCTGGGACCAAATGACCGAATTGTAACAACGATTTCGAGAAATCGATCTGTTTACCAGATGCATTTTCGTACCTCTGTAATATTCCTAATATCGTCCTACATTCGTCCTCGGTGGCCTTACAGAAAAATAAACTATCATCCACGAATAACAAGTGAGATATTGGTGGGCTATCTCTGGAGACTTTTAAACCCGTAAGAGATTTCTCTCTCTCTGCCTTTCGGATATTCGCCACTAGTGCCTCTGTACATAATATGAATAAATATGGTGAGAGAGGATCTCCTTGTCGAAGACCTCTCTGTGGGATTATTTTTCCTTGAGGACAACCATTAATCAGTACTTTATATAGGAMCGACCGAATGCACCACATCAGCCAAGAATCCATTGTTCCGTGAAACCCATTTTTTTGAGAATATGTTCAATAAAAGCTCATCCTAACTGATCATATGCATTACTCATGTCTGTCTTGATTGCATAAATTTACTCTTGAAAGACTTATTTGTTCGAAGCCCATGAAACATTTCTTACGCAATTAGAATATTATTCGTGATCATTCGATCCGACACAAATGCCGATTGTGTCTCCGATATCAATCTGGGTAAAATTTGTTTCAACCGTTGATACAATACCTTAGAAATAATATTGTACCCCACATTGCATAAACTTATCGGGCGAAACTGAAGCATACGTGTAGGTCTTTCCTGCTTTGGAATGAGACAAATATTTGTCATATTAAGTCTCTTATCAAAATGTCCGTCTTGAAGAAAATTATTAACCAGATCCGCCAATCACCCTTTATTATAGACCATGACTTTTGGTAGAATAGAGCTGTCATTCCATCTGGTCCTGGTGTTTTACCAGGATTCATCATAAATAGTGCCTGTCGAACCTCTTCCTCAGTTGCTTTTGCCGGTAGAACCGTAATTATGCTATTCGTTACCAGAACTGGAACTTCGTCTAAAACTTTCTCAAACCCCGAAGGGCTCGATAATGTAAATATCTCTTGAAAATAACTAACTGCTACCTCCTCAACTTGTTGTTCCGCTGTGACCCATTCATATGTGCTATTAAATAACCTCATAATCATATTTCGTGCTCTCCGTTGTTTTACTAGAGCATGGAAGAATTTTGTATTTTTATCTCTTTCCACTAACCATTGATTTCTGCTTTTTTGTTGCCAAAATAATTCCTCCTCTCTATAAGCATCCTTAAGTGCTTTTGTTATTTCCATTAATTCCGCCTGTGTACTATTATCGTTATTTTGTAACTCTTCCAAAACCCGTTGTAAGTCCCTAATTTTGTCCGACCCATTTTCAACATTATGTTTCCTACATATGGAAATATCCTTATGACAATTTGACAGTTTCTCTACAAAACCTTGCCCTGACGGACCTGTTGTGGATTCCCATCCCATGGTTATTGCTTCCATGAGACCGTCTTTGCCTATCCAATGTTTATCAAACCTAAATTGTTTGCCTTTTTATCCAAGATGTTTGCCATCACAAATCTATGATCATAACCCACCATTCTTAAATATTCTAAATATGAGTGGGAGAAGCACTCGTGCCAATCTTCGTTCGCCAAAGCACGATCCAATCTACATCTGATTACCCCTGATGTCCGTCGACCGCGCCAAGACATTTTGTCTCCCAAGTGCGGGAACTCGAGGAGACCACAATTTGATATCATAATATTAAAGGGTACAAAGCTTGTGTGATGCCTTGGTTTTCCTCCAAATCGTTCGTGATTCTCATACTCTTTCCCGAAATTTAGGGACCGGGTCCCCATAAATAAATGAYATATATATCATTTGACCTTGTAGCCTTGTCTCAATGTATATTATTCAGTTGTCGGCATATAGCACAATTACCTATGAATAATTATAATAGTAGAGTGCCAACCCCCCCTCCCCCCACCCACTGGACCCGTCAGGTTTAACTGTGTAGAGATTATCATAACCAAAGTGAGCCCTGAATTTTTGCTTGAAAAGTAACTCCTGCTTTGTTTCCGATAAAAATAAAAATTCAAGGCTTCTGCCATATTTCTCGAATGTAACCGATGGTCCAATTTGATTCCAATCCTTGATAATTCCAACTGATAATCCGCATAATTATATTTTTGTTAATCCAGGGTTAAATATCTATTTACCGCCACTGAAATACCTAAAATAAGATATAATAATCTGTGAGTTATAAAGAAAGCCACTACCCTGATATGCTTGTTTCAACTGTGAAACCACAAATTTTTGAAAAAACAATAATGAAACCCAATTAAAAATCAAAATTTCCAAGTTTGGTTCCTCTTATAGTCTTATTGTGTACCTCAGCCTAAACAGGATATTCAAAGCCCACATTAAAGTTTTACACCCCACTTGGATATCCATAAAAAGCCCTTTTCGTCGTTCAGTTGCTTTAGGGCGAACCACTTTGACCAAATTCATAAGCGTATTACGCTGGAAAATAAAACCTATAACCAGAATATTAAAACCCATGCATTTGACAATTCTAGAACCAATTAATATTTTTCCCCTGTTTTCATACAATAAAAATAATATTGGACCGACATAATGAACCTCTAATCATAGTGAGGAGTTATTATTAAAATTAGAATATAAATCGTGCTATAGCAAGGACAAATTGTAATTATAGAAAAATATCCGAAAATTATAAAATCAGGATATTAGAAAATTGTAATTCTTCCAAAACTTTACGAAAATTATAATATCAATTTTTATAATATCAAATTTTTGTAATATACGCGTAAACATTTTGTAATCAGAAATATAAAACCAATCTTTCATACTCGACGATATTGAAAATTTTCTGTTGAAACAATTATATATAAAATCAGAATATTTTCTATAATTTAACCTAAGAAAGAAGTAAAGTTTTGAAAGATTGCTACATTCTAAGATATTAATTAAGATTTTTTGGAAAATATTAACCCTGGATATTTTAAGATTGATTTCGTAGAATATATTTTTTCTGTTGAAAGATAGTATGTCTATTAGCAATATTAGATATTGCGATATATTGTTTCCAATAGAATATTTCCGGATATTTTTTATTTGAATTTGAATTATATCTTGTTTAGTTTTAATTACCAAATTTTACAATCTAAATAAATTTGAAAATTAAATTACAATGTTATAATGTTATGTTAAATTGCACACCATGTTAAACTAAGTCATATATGAATTAACATTTTTAAATCTACTAAAAAACTATTAATAGATTAGATATTAAAATGAGGAACTAACATTAACATTGTAATATAACATTGTAAATCGAATTAATATATTTAATATACATACTATTATTTGGGGAGTACAAATTAGAAAATAACTTTAACATATGTTAATATTTATTTGGAAAACAAAATTAAATCGGTTTAAATTCTTCCTTAAAATCTTCCATAAAAATCGTAATTTACATCAAATCTCTTATTTTTGAAAAATTAAATCAACATTTATTTTTCTTGTTTCATTATATCATCAAAATCTTCACAAAATCTATTTTTAACTTCTTTTTAAAAAATTAAAATAAATTAATTAATTAAAACAAATATTATAATTGAGCTGTTAACTATTATTAACTAAATTATAATTTCAAAATAAGAAAAATAAAAAAACAATCTTTAATTTACATATGAAAAGTTATTTCATCAAAAGTATATTATCATATTTTACTAAAAATAAAATTGATATACATATATTAAACTAAAATTTTTACTTAAATAACATTATAATTTAATAAATTATTTAAATAAAATTATTTAATGTTTACATATTTGATTGTTTTAAAAAAAATAAAACCATTTGCTAATTTATTATTAAGATTATAATTGTAAATTTAATTAGCACCTAAAAACAGAATTAAATCGGTTTAAATTCTTCCTTCAGATTTTTCAAAAAATCGCAATCTACATAAAATCTCTTATTTTTTAAAAATTAAATCAAAAATTAATTTAATTTAATTAGTGTGTTTAATTAAATAAATAAAATATTTACAAAATCTATTTTTAACTACTTTTCAAAAAAGAATATAATTAATTCAAAAGAAAATTATAATTAATGACTAAAATACCCTTAATGAGAGATTAAAATTTGTTCTTTAAAACAATGGCAATGTGATGTAAATATTAACATTTTTTAATGTTTATTTATAAATGTACGTATCAAATAATATATAGGAGATTTTCGAGAGTCAACTTGAAACATACATTCTCACTCCATTACCTCCCTAACAATATCAAAGCCCTATATACCTCCCTCACCAAATCACGTATTAAAGCCCCCATTAACTCACCCAGAATACGATTACCATTATCTCCTCCCAGAAATATTACCAAACTAAAAACTCTTAATTCAAATTTGCCTAATTCACATCGTATCTCAATGGGACCATATTTAATCTTCCTAAATAAAAGGCTATAACACCGCCAAATCGTGTTGAAACGGGACCTTCCCCGAAAAAGGGCTCCCTTTTCGCCTTCGAAAAACAAACCCTTGAGACAAAGCAACTCATGAGCTTCGTATAAAACTTTCCCTGTGAACAATACTAATCTCTGGCAAATCCTTGTATGCCTCCTAAGTTATTATCCAAACTCGATTTACATATCAATTCGAAAAAGAAAATTAATTCATCATCATCTCCGGAAATTTCGTAAGAAAAACCAAAAGAAACAGGAAACCCAAACCGAAATGACCTCTCCGTCGACCAGTTTTGGACCCTTGACTGCATTCCGACCATCACTGAAACCGATTGTGAAACCCACTTTCCCGATCCAAACAAGACTTATTTGACACCAAAAGAACCTTGAAATCCTAATCACCAACCTATCTCGTGAGCACCAGATCCGAATGATCATGGCTTCTCTACAAGATCCGACCTTAACTCCCAATCAAACCAGATCCTCCACTGGTGAAAAGACACAGATCTCTTCAAACTAGAAATTGATAGCGAACAAGTTTTCTCTCCTTCCAATACGGGCATAAGTAATCCCCTTACTCTAATCGCCAGATCAATCACCATTAAAGTCCATATTTTCTTTTGAATTTTCCAGCAAGACAAGATCTGCCCCTTCCTTTGTTTAGTATCAAAAATGAACATATCCAGATGAACCAGATTAAATTTAGGCAAAAAATTGAAGTTCAGTTAACTGATCCAAATTGGATCATTTGGATGGAAATGAATCTGTGAAAATAACAAATACCAAATTTATCTTTAACTAAATAAAACAATTACAAAAATATCTATGGTTTATTTCTCTTTCTCTCGCACTCTTCCTTCTTCACTCTAGTTCCTTTTTTTTTTGTATTCCTTCGAATCGACGAAGGAAGAAGAAGAAGCATCTCTGAAACTTCTTCTTTTTGATCTGAAACTCGCTCTCATTTTCTCGATCTCTCTATATTTGAATGACCCACGATTTTTGTATATCTCTCTTTACTCTCTCTATCTCTCTTCAAACCGTACGAAGTTCTTCGTCAAGGTAATTTCATCTGATTGCCTTCGTTTTTCTTGTTGATTTTTCCAGTTTTCGTCTCTAATTTGTCTTGATTTTGTGATTTTGTGTGTGTGTGTGTTCATTAAAATTCAATGTTGTTTGTTCTGTGTGGATTGAAATTAGGGTTTAGATTTTAGGGGAGTGGATGGATTGGATTGGATTGTGAATAAAAGGCTGTCCAAATTGTAATATTCAATTCGATTCCTTACTCTGTTTAAACGAGAACAGAGTCTTTGGCACTATACGCTTACTGAAGGTGCGTGATTAAACTCTGTGGTTTAATGAAAAAGAAAGCCTCGTAGTAATTATAAGAATTCGAAACATTACCATTTCATTTGTTTATATCCATGACCAATACAATATATGAATGCACTTGTGACTACCTGCTTCATATCACGTGTGTCTCTCCCTTAAATCTCACCTCTTTTATTGAATAGCCATGATTAAGTTCTAATTACTTATGCTATGTGGGTGGATGAAGTGCTTAATCATTCTTTATCTGTCGAAATTATATATTGTTGTATGGAGAGGAACTAAAAGTAGAACAAGGTATAGTATAGATTAAAATATATATATATATATATATATATATACTTAACTTGCAGCTAAGTTTAGAGAATGAGAAAACACAAAAACAGCATAGAAGAGATATAACAGCATATAAGTTATTTGCAGGTAGATAAGAAGCAAGTAACCAAAGGAGAAAGATAAAAAATGACATCCATTCCTGGTACCGATGTGAGTATCTTCCCCTCTAAACTCATATTTTACTGGATATTTTTCTGAAATTTAGATTTATTTTTTACAAAAAAAAAATGTTTGTATCTTCAACTAAGAATCTTGCATGGAGTGATGAGCAAACCCGTTTGTATCTTCAACTAAGAATTGAAGAGAAACTGAAAGGAAATATAAGAAAACAAATTGTGTAGGCAATTCAAAGGTAGTTTCTTTGCTTCCTGCTCAAAAAGTGATAGTCTATTGTCCTGTCCTAATTGTCCAATATTAATAGGTATGTGATTTCAAAATTTATCTGTAGGTGATACTTAGAATGAAAGATGTTCATTATCGTTGCACTATTCTTTAACCCTTTGGCTTATGCAATTGCAATGAGCAAACACCATAAGTCGTTGCAAGGTTTATCATTTTTTCATGGATTAGATTCAGTGGGTAGATTGAGATTACTAGTCACTGTTGTGTGTCTACTTCTTTTTGAACAATGTGTGTATATTTTGGTTTGATCAATTCTGGAGTCTTTGAGTTGTTATATTTTTGTTATACAACTGGATGCTCTCGTTAAACTATCCTTATATCCGTTTGGCTACTTGCTGAGTGTTGATCCAGTGCCTCTCTCTCTTGGTTGACAAAATGACTGCAGTGAAATCGATCAAAACTCTGTTGGAATCAAGGAAGAGATTGAGGAATCAAAGGATTTTTCAACTAAGGCTAAGGCTAAGGATTTTTCTCGAGGAAGAGAAAGAACAGCTGAGGCTAAGGCTAAATGTGGTACTCAAGTTTAAATTGTTAAATTCATAGATTCTATTGTATAACATCAAAAGGATTATAATTCTGTATTGTGATTCACATCTCCTTTCTTAAACTATAAATCCCAGAGATATTGTAGTAATCAGAGATATTGTAGCCACCAATTAGGAGGATTACACATCTAACCTATTGTTATGTATTGACACCACATCAGCTTTAGGTTCAATGCTCATGGTTTTGGTGAAAATAAACTCTATAAAGCGATTTGGTTAGGTTTTAATTAAATGTATAAAGGTTTTATAATATCTTATAATATTTTAGTTGTAAATATATTTTAAATCAATTTATAAATGTCAAAATAATAATTTGAAAAGTATTTAGTTGTAAATATATTTTAAATCAAGAATTAATATTAATATGACTAAGGTTAAAGTTAAAAATATGATTAGAGTAAAGTTGGGTATTTTAGTCATTTTCTTATTGAAAACATTTAGATGGAGATGAAAATTTACAAAAACTAAACAAACAAACAAATGTTTATTGAGATGGACTATCTAGATGAAAATTCAAAATGGAAACAAACAACATTCAAATGGACTATCCAAATGGAGTATTTGGATGAATCATTTGGATGGAAATACTAGATGGAGAAACAAACAGCCCCTTAGTGTTGTTGTCAATGCAAACACATCTTTTGAGGTCTGGTCTACTCTTGCTAGAAATTTTAACCGGGTTTCTTCAGCTAGGTTGTTTGAACTACAAAGAAAACTTCAAACAATTTCTAAGAATGATAAGTCTATAGTGGATTACTTGAATGAGGTTAAGTCTGTTTGTGATCAGTTGGCTTCTATTGGTAGTGTGGTTCCAGAGAATATGAAGATATTTGCTGCTTTGCTAGGTCTTGGAAGAAAATATGAACCTATCAAAAATAGTATAGAAGGATCTGTGGATAATGTTCCCTCTCCAAGTTTTGAAGATATTATTCCTAGATTGACAAGCTATGACAACCGTATCCAAGAATACAACTCTTAGTCCTCGGTTTCACCACACTTGGCCTTTACTGTGACAAGACAGGTTTTAACAACACTGGAAATAGAGGTGGTAGCAGAGGACGTTTCTAAGGAAGATTTGGTAGAGGTAGAAACTCTTTCTCCACAAGAGGGAAGGATTTCATCAACAAATCTCTGTCTCTGGTGATCTCAGGGCTCATATGACAATGAAAGCAGACCTCAGTGTCAGATTTGTGGCAGATTTGGTCATCAAGCACTAAGATGTTGGCACAGATTTGATAATGCATATCAGGAAGATGAGTTACCCTCTGCTCTTACTGCACTTCATGTCAGTGATGTCACAGATATGGTTGGTAATGAGTGGCTTCCTGATTCTGGAGAAACTTCTCATGTTACAAACACTACAAATAAGTTGCAGTAGTTTCAATCTTACAATGGTTCTAACTCGGTGATTGTTGGTGATGGAAACTATCTTCCCATTACTCATGTTGGATCACCAGTTCTTCTTACTGTCTCAGGTAATTTACCTTTAAAAGATGTTCTTGTCTGCCCTGATATCACTAAATCTTATCTTTCAGTTTCAAAACTTACTTCAGATTATCCCTGTACTATAAAATTTGATTCTGGTGAGGTGTGTGTTAAGGACAAGGCAACAAAGATATTACTGATAAAGGGAAGAAACAATAATGGATTATACATTCTGGATGATACAAAGCTCCAAAGTGCACTATTCAAACAGACAAAGAGTAGCATCAGAAGAAATGTGGCATAGAAGGCTAGGTCATCCAAATGCAAAAGTCCTCCAGTATCTATCTTCTATCAAGTCTATTATGCTGAATAAGAGTACCAAAAATGAGTGTGAGCATTGTCACCTTGGGAAAAGTTGTCATCTTCCGTTTTCATCTTCTAGTTTTTCTGCTTCAAAACCACTCATTGCTGGTTATATCCTTTAAAGATTAAGTCAGAGTTTTATGATGTGTTCATCAAGTTTCAGACTTATGTTGAGAATCAATTCTGCTCAAAGATTATAAACTTTCAGTGTGATGGTGGAGGAGAGTTTATAAGTAATCAGTTTCTGAAACTTTTACAAGACAAAGGGATAAAACAACTCATTTCATGTCCCTATACTCCACAGCATAATGGATTAGCAGAAAGAAGACATAGGCATATCATAGAGTTGGGTTTAGCTATGATGTTTCAGAGTAAAGCACCTCAGGGTTATTGGCTGGAAGCTTTCTTTACTGTAAACTTTTTGAGCAACCTATCGCCATCATCAGTTCTAAGTGACATTGCAGTCCATATGAGAAGCTTCATGGAGTTAAACCAGAGTATTTAGCCTTAAGAACTTTTGGATGTGCTTATTATCCAACTCTAAGAGATTATACTACCAACATGGAAACTTCAGCATCACGACAAAAGGTTCAAGCTAAATCTCAAGGAATCAAATTGCAAAATAGATTTGATGTGTTGGCACAGAATGAAAGTTACAGATTAGGATTAGCAAAAGTCATATTTTGGTTTGGGATCAGCAAAAAACATCTTTGACTGTAAAAGCAAAATGAGAAAATCTTATCTTGCTTTAACTATAAGTATGTATTACATTGTAAGGTTTTCAATAAAGTGAATAAAAGAAAAGTTTCAGATTTCATCTTCTTCGAGCTTCATTGCATTCATGTAAAAACGTTTTTTTTTTTTTTAAATACAATTTAACATTCATACAAAAAAAAGAAAACACAAAATCTCTATTTGTTTTTCTTGTATCTTAGCTAGCCCTGGGAATATAAACCAAAACCGAAAAACCAAACCGAACCGAACCGAAATATGGGTTTTGGTTCGGTTTCTGTTTCTGCATATAAACCGAACGGTTCCAAATTTGGTAACCGAACGGTTTTCGGTTATAACCGAACCGAACCGAAAAGAACCGAAAACCAAAAAAACCGAAAAAACCGAAAAAACCCGAAAAATCAGAGTATTTTGGATATTTTTTGGTTTTTTTTTGGTTTTTTTGAGTATTTCCGGTATTTCCAATTCCAAAATCCGAACCGAACCGAACCGAAACCGAACCGAACCAAACCAAAAATTTTGAAAAAACCGAATGGTTACTATTTTCAAAAACCGAAAAAACCGAAAACCGAAAAAACCGAACCGAATAACCAAAGTCCCAGGCCTAATCTTAGCCAATAAAAGAGAGAATTTGATTATCGTATTCTAGAAGGGAGTGTAACTCCAAGGTTTGAGAAGGGTCAATATTCTTTAAGGAAAGTTCTTTTGAGTACGATTCAATCATTGTGCAAGTTCACCGTACGTTACGATCCCGAAGTTACAACTTTCTTAAAGAGTATATGTTGTGAACAATTGGCTAATATATCGGTGCGTGAGATGACGCCAAAATTTGGCAAGTTGGATAAGTTCGAAGGAGTCAATTTTCGAAGATGGCAAAAGTAGATGCACTTCCTCCTCACGACGTTCAATGTGGTGTACGTTCAAGTATGCTAATGCCCACTGTGTCGGAAAATGCCGAGGACGAATCTGTGGAGGAGACAAGGAAGCAATTTAAATGGGAGAACGATGACTACATATGTCGTGGCCATACTCACAGCGGTATGGTAGATCCTCTCTATGACGTTTATCATAATATCGAATCCGCAAAGGAATTGTGGGATGCATTGAAGTCGAAGTACATGGCCAAGGATGTTTTTAGTAAGAAGTTCCTTGTGAGTAACTTTAATAATTACAAGATAGATTCTAGGCCGGTTATGGAGCAATATAATGAATTACTTTGCATCCTAGGTTAGTTCCCCCAACAAAACATGAAAATGGATGAATCCATCTCAGTGTCGAGCATCATCGACAAGTTACTGCCTTCGTGGAAGGATTTTAGGCGCATGTTAAAATACAAAAAAATAAGAAGAATTGTCTAGCTCTTGTACAACTTGGTAGCCATTTGCGTATAGAGGAATCTCTAAGGGTGCAAAGAGGGAGGAAAACCCAAAGATAAAAAGGCTGAAACTTCTTCGATCAATATGATAGAGGAAAGTGGGAGTTCTAAGATGAAAAATATGGGAAGAAACGCTCTTTTAGTAACAACACTAACGATGGATCTAACAAAAGGCCTAAGAGCATTTGTTGGATTTGTAACAAGCCGGGTCATTTCAAACGTGATCGTCAGGCAATAAAGGATAAGTATAGAAAACAACATAACCGTTCGGGACAAGTGTCTAATGACTAAGGCCCATTCTCTTATCAAGGTCAGATTTCTGTTTTTGATTCATATTCGAAAGTGAACTATGTATCAAAAAATTGATGAGGCATTTTATGTGCAGGATGATGAGGTGACGTGGTGGATTGACGCTGGTGCAACGACACATTTTGCAAACATCATGGCTGGTTCAAGACGTTGAGCCGATTCAAGATAGGTCCGTACTTCATATGGGCAACGAGTCAACCGCTTCTATCCTAGGTCGTAGAAAAGTGGTGTTAGAATTTTGTTCCGGGAAAACTCTTGATCTTAATGATGTACTTCATGTATCCGGAATTAGAAAAAACTTAGATTTAGAAAATCTATACTTAGAAAGTCTAAAACTAAGAGAAATAGGGGAAAGAAAGAGACCAACGGAGCTAAGGAGCCATCAGCCGCCGGTCTCCGATAAAAAAAAAAATGAAAACGGGCTAGGGTTTTTTTTTTGAGTTACCAGCTAAATCTTACGCGGGCAACATGATTTGTTAATTGCTTTTTGATCTACCATAAGGGAATCTATTTTTAATTTTTTTTTATCACGTTGCTACGGTACTACCCATGTAATCAAACCCAATTATATAATTAAATCTTGTTAAAAATAGACATAATTTACAATAATAAATCAACAAAAAATTTTGTTTTACAAACATAAAAAATATTAATTTATAATTCAAAATATTCATATAAAATCTATTACTTTTTTTTGAAAGATTAAAATAAATATGTTTAAATAAAATCAAATATTTACGAAAAAATAGATTTTTTATTCTCATAGTTTTTATTATTATTTAATAATAACACATCAAGTTAGTATAAAATGATATATATATGTATAATACTGATACCTTTGTTAAATGAAATCAAATAGTTGAAATCAATATCCTCTTACTAATATTTGAAGAGTACAATTATAAAAATAACATTTAATTTGTTGAATGACAAATAATAACTTAATTCAAAATTATAATTTAAATATTAAAATTATTGTAATACTATAAACAAAATTTTAAAATAAAAATTAAATCTAAAAAAATCAATCCGCGCTATAGCGCGGGATATAAAAATAAATCCTATTTTTTTTTTTCAGTGTTTTAGTTTTGACAATTTCTTTCAACGTTAGAACTTCGGATGAAATATCTGTAATTATGTCCCTCCTATAGATGCTTCTACCGTGGAAATTAAGTATAAATAAAATAAGACCAAACAAATCTCATCCAGCCATCTGGTCATAAATTAAGTAATTTTCTTCTATTTAAATAAGACGTGATCCAAAGTGGCTAAACTTTGAACAGAATATTAAATGACTCTCGCTTATCCAAAGGTGGAAACTGGAAAGATACAGATGTAATTTACAATTTTCATTAATTGACCACACCGATCTTGACTTTGTCTAATCCTGTACGTTCCATGTGGATAATAATCAATTCGATAAAAAAATAGTAAAATAGATTTGGATCGCATCACAGATATTATATATAGGTCATAGTAACAGTTTTTTGTCGGACTTATATAATTGAAAAAATCAACTGTTTTCTTGAAGAAGGAGAAGTTCCGATGTCCCCTCCCCACCTCCCACCGGAGGAGGCTGTTCCTGTACAAAAACGAAGGACCACCAAATGTTAAAAATGCACAAACCGGCAGTCCTAAAGCGCTATCTGGTGCAAGTGGAAAAAAGAGAAATATCCAGAGGTTAGTAAGGTCTCCAAAAGAACCCCAGGAACAAACAAAACCAGTCAGAGCCAATCAAGAGGCTCTAAAGAAAAATCTGGCCCTGCTGCAAGTAGAAAACAAGGATCAAACTCAGTGGGACAGAAACAACCTGATACGGGTGAACCAAGCAACCCAAGAATCCAGCTAATTCCGCAACAGTGAAGAAGAAGACACCGGATTTTCAAATCCGGATCGTCCTCTTCCTTAGTGATTGTAAGCTGGAATTGTTGCGGTCTGAGGAACCCAGCATTGTAACTCAATATTTCTCCCTCTTCAAGAAAACATGTGCTAGAAGAAACATTATTAGCACATGTTTCTTGCGGTCTTATCTTATAACTCAATATTTCATCAAGAAAACAAAAACTTTCAAACCTATCACCAAAAAAAAAAAAAATCAATTTTTTTAATTGGGGTTTTGCAAGGAATGCCAATTTCGTTATAAAATTTTCAAAGAATGTCACATTTCCCGTTTCTTTCAAGAAACGCCACAATGGTTACTGTATAGGTAAGACTGAAAGACAATTTTACCCCCATTGGTTTGTGTCTGAATTTCTAGAAGCTTGTCATCGCTTCAATTGGAAAAACTGGCATCGATAACCAAGATTTGGGGTTCTCTGCTCAATTCTCTGCACTTCAATCACTTCCTTCTTCCTCTCTCTTCCCTTCCCATTTCGCTTCCTTCTCCTCCGTCTCTTTTCCTCAAGCGCCGCTGTAGATCCCAATGTCTCTTTCCACTAAGGCACCGTCTGGCACGACCGTCTCTGTCCTGTACGCCACTCTTTCCGTTACTCCTAACACATATATGCTCATCTATCAAAACCTTCACCATTATTAACTAATTTTTACCCTTTTCGAAAGAACAATAACACCTCCATGGACACTTTTCTTCAAACGATTTTGTACACTTAGCACCAAGCTTATCTGCTGATGATTTGTAAAATTCAGTATTGTACTGTGACTTAAGGGAATACATGGGAAAGGCATATTTGAACTCCTCTGCGTTGTTGAATGTCTTTCCTAGGTGTAAAATCTTTTCTGGATCCTCCACAAACATGAATGGCCGATCATCTTCACCGTATTCATCATCCGAATCTGAGAGTGAATCCAGGTTGTTGAAAACCACCTAGGGAACCGGGTATCCCATACATTATATCCGCTATCATCATCATCCCCGTTTGCGTTATCTCCACCAGCTTCATCATCACCACTTGAATTATCCTCGCGACCTTCATTATCTGAACTTCAACGAGTTCACCACCTAACAGGTCTGACTCTTCAGCGATCTCGTTATAACCAACGTTGTCTTCTGTAAATGCTGGACAATCATCATCTTTGATACTTCCATTATCAGAATCGATCTCCAAGTATTCCAGCCCAGAACCAGATTCTTCTTCGTTCAGAATCGGCTCCTCCATATGGTTCCTTCGTCGTCTACTCTTTGGTATTGTGGGTCTTCTAAGTCGCGGCATGTGTCGATTGCGAATGGGAATTTAGGGATTAGGGGAAGAAAAAATTGATTTAGGGAGTGTGAAGAATAGAAATCGATTTAGGGATTGAGAAGAATAGAAACCGATTTAGGGATTGAGAAGTATAGAGAACAATTTAGGGATTGTGAAGAATATTAATCGATTTAGGGACTAAGAAGAATAGAAATCGATTAAGGGATTTAGGTTTTAGGTTTCGCAAAAACTAAAGTGTATCGGGTCGGATCGGGTCATGAAAATGGGTCAGATAACGATTTGGTTTCGTATTTAACGTCTTCCCTAACTAAGCTTTCGTCCGTTAAGATTGACAAAAAAGAGGACTCGATTGACGAAGTCAACTTCATCTCGAGGAATAAAATTGTGATCATGATATTTAGGTAATAAATCTACGTTTTTCAGGATTTGGAGAATAAAATGAGCAATTTTCCGATACTAATGATTAGCCCTAGGCAAAAAACCCGGACCCAAAAATCCGACCCGGATCCGATCCGATCAGTATTCAGGTTAAGGCTAAAAATTGATCGGGTTTTATATATCCCTACCTGAATAACCCGAACCCGAAAAACCTGACCCGAACCCTAAAAACCCAAAAAAACCCGACTCGAACCCGACCCGAAAGTCGGATTTTATATGTCCCTATCCGAATAACCCAATACCCAAATAATCCGATCCGAACCCGATCCGAAACCTGAATGTCGAGGCCTAAAGTAATGATACATATATAGTAGCTTATTGAGGAAAAAAAACAAAGACAGGGGTTTAGCTTAAAAAAACATCAATGGGCTTTGAAAGATCTTCTGTTAGTAATATTAATAAGTCAGTTAATCGGCCCAATTTGTTTCTAGCGGTCGTAAAACGTAAAAATGTAAAAATCCGAAAAAGTAAACGAAAGAGACATTTCCTTCACAACGGTCAAAAAGGTAAAATCAAAACATTTGTAACACATCCGTTTTCTTCACAGCGGCGGGAAAACAAATTTCGAAACATGGTAAAAATCTGAAAGAGGACAGAAAATAGCCTTTTTTTACAACGGTAAAAAAATATTATATACATACACACAGTGTATATATTTAAGGGAAATTGTAAACAAATATTAAAACTTGGATTAGTTATAAAAGTAAACCCAAAGAAGAGAGTACTAGAGTTTGTCTTTCATTGTCTCCAAATTCTCTTTAGGTATATCTACCTCTTTAAAACCTTATGCTTTCAGATTTCAAATGCTTTGGTCTCAGATTTTGATTTTGCTTTGTTTTTTTTTTATCTAGATTTCTCTTAGGTGGTGCAATGAAGATTCTTATCAAGACAGTGAAGGGAAAGACCATAAATCTAGAGGTTGAGGATATAAAATAGAATGTGTTTCTATATATTTCACAAGAGCGTTTTGTACAAAGCTTTATACAATGTTCAGAAAGTTAAATATAGAAATAACTAATCACAGCTAATCAAACTAATCACAGCTAATCATATCAATCACCATTACTCCTAAATATATGTTTTTATTGAATACTCTCCGAAGATGGAGGGTTCTCAAGACTCAATCTTGGAGACAAATGTTGAAAGCGGATCGCTAGAGGTTTTGTAAGAGTGTCAGCCAATTGATCATGAGTTGAGACATGAGAAATACGCACCATTCCCGCTTGAATGTGATTTCGGACAAAATGATAGTCAAGTGCGATGTGTTTCACGCGGGAATGAAAGACCGGATTGGCGCATGTACGTGGCACCCACTTATCACTATATAGGAACAAAGAAGCTCAAGCTTCAATTCAGTAAGTAAAGAGCATACCCATTGGACTTCGCGCAGATGGCAACAGCATACTCAGCCGGTTGAAAACGAGCACCATTCTGTTTCTTTGACGACCAAGAAATCGTTACGACGAATGAGAATATAGCCATTGGTGGATACGTAGTCATCGGTATCACCCGCCCAATCCGCATCTGAAAATGCATGAAGTTCAAGTGGAGAGTCTTTATAAAAGGTGATGCCATGTGTTGGAGTACCTGCAAGATATCGAAGTACTCTCTTGGCGGCTGCCCAATGTTCGTGAGTTGGTTTGTGCATGAATTGCGATAAACGGTTGACGGCATAGGACAAATCAGGACGTGTAAAAGCCAGATATTGGAAGCTGCCAACAAGTGAGCGGTATTGAGAAGGATCAGTGAGAGGAATACCGTCATGAAGAGACAATTTTGGTGAGGTGGGCATTGGTGTAGTAACAGGTTTTGAGTCGGCCATATTGTATTTGGCGAGTAAATCAGCTACATACTTGCGTTGCATGAGGTGGAGACCCGAATGAGAACGTGTGACTTCAATGAAGGAAGATCGGTGGGATCTTTGATGGAGAAACATCGGCGATGTAACGAGATTCGATCATCGTTGTTGCCGGTACAATAATATTCGACATGAGCGAAGCGTAGTGAAGATGCTTTGGTGAATAAGAGAAGTATCGGCGAAGCAGTAAATCCATCATCCAACAAGTGTTGTTTGAGAGATATATACCATGCCCGGGGAGCTTGTTTCAAGCCATAGATTGGTTTGCGAAGACGACATACAAATGAGGGCTTGTCTTGATCGATGAATCCCGGTGGTTGAGACATGTAAATTTCTTCGGTAAGATCTCCTTGGAGAAAGGCGTTATTGACATCAAGTTGCTTGATAGACCATGATTTTGTTGTGGCAATGTCTAGAACGAGGCGTACTGTAGTTGTCTTGATAACGGGACTAAAAGTTTCTGCATAGTCTAATCCATATTGTTGTGTGTAGCCTTTGGCGACGAGTCGAGCCTTATAGCGTTCAAGGCGACCATCGGAGAGAAACTTCGTGGTGAAAACCCAACGACACCCAACAAGGTTTTGATTTGGCATCGAGGGTACGAGATCCCATGTGTGATTTTTGGCATGAGCATCAAATTCAGTAGAGCAGGCGCGTCGCCAATTTTCATCTTTGAGCGCTTGATTTATCGTGGATGGCTCCACCATCGGTAGAACAGAGCCTGTAACCTGCAAAGAAAACTTGGTTTTTGGTTTAGTTATATTATTTTTGGCTCTGGTTATCATTTTGTGGTTATTTAGTGGTGGTGCAAATGGATTCTCTGGTTCACTAGTTGTAGACTGGTTCGATGTGGGTAGAGTTTGATGTTCAGGGTTTATATTTTGTGAGGTCACGGGTGTTGACCCAGTAGGAGAGTGAGCAGTGGGCTCATTTTGTGTAGAGGGTAACTGGGCCGAGGTGTTAGGCCCATTTTGAGAATGAGCAGTAGGCTCAGAGGTGGAAGAAGAGAAAGTTTTGTTTAGAGAAGAAGATGACGATACCTGAGGGGAAGTGGCCGGCGATAGTGTGTCGAGCAAAGGAGACGGTAACGGCGGGTGAAGGTCAGAGTTCGGGGGTCCGTTATTCTTAGGCATAGCGGGAAGTCGGAGAGGAACCATTGTTGTTGGAGGCAGCGTATCATCAGAGAGATCGGCGTTGTCGTGTATAATCGATGGTGACGGTGGTGATCGAAATGGAAAATGAGTCTCATCAAATTGGACATGGCGGGACGAGTATACGCGAGCTGTGGGTAAGTGTAAACATAAATATGCACTTTGAGTTGTGGAATAACCCATAAACACACATGGTAATGATCTTGCTTCCAATTTGTGATTTGTGTATGGTCTTAACCAGGGAAAGCATAAGCACCCGAAGATTCGTAGCTTCTCATAATTGGGCTTCTGATGGAACAACATCTGGTATGGTGTGGTGTTGTTGAGAACAGGGGTAGGCATCCTGTTAATGAGAAACACCGCTGTGGCTAGTGCAAACGGCCAATATGTCGTCGGAATCGAAGCTGTGGATAAGAGTGTGAGGCCTGTTTCGACGATGTGACGATGTTTTCGCTCAGATAGGCCATTGTGTTCCGGGGTATGTGGTGGTGACGTGAGATGAGAGATGCCATGGATGCCGAGAAAATCACGCAGCGCGATGTATTCACCACCATTATCCGAGAACAAAGTGCCAATGCGAGTCTGAAAACGATTCTCTACCAGAGATTTGAAGATGATAAACGTTTGTTTTACATCAGATTTTCGTTTGAGTGGAAAAAGCCAAGTATATCGTGTATAGTGATCGATAAAAAGGATGTAGTATTTGAAATTGTCAAGAGATAGAATTGGTGAAGTCCATACGTCGGTGAAGACGTATTCAAGAGGATGATGAGAAACAATAGTTGAATGAGAAAAAGGCATTTTGTGGCTCTTATTAATTAAACAATCTGAACATGAAAGAGTTTTTGGAGTAGAAGATGAAAGAGGAATTGAAAAAGCAGAGATAATTGTTTGTAAAACTGGTAGAGAAGGATGACCCATTCGTGAGTGCCAAGCGTCTAGACTCGTTTTCGGGCCTGATGAAGATAGTAATGCCAGGACTTGAGGTTTCGACATCGGCCATTCGTAGAGCTCATCCTTAGTTCGGCCTTGGAGTAACGGGACCCCCGTACTGAGATCCTTCACCTGAAAAAAAGCAGGGAAGAATTCGACCGAGACATTGTTAGTGTTGCAAAGGCGGTATACCGAGATAAGGTTCTTTTGTATATCCGGAACACATAAAATATTTTCTAAAGTGAGAGGACGAGTATGAGAGGGAAAAGACAAAGAACCGGTGTGTGATATGGAGAGATTAGAGCCGTCGGCTAGGAGAACGTCATCACCGCCATTATATGCTTGATGGAGTGAGAGATTGTGAAGATCAGATGTGATGTGGTGTGTTGCACCGGAGTCCACAACCCAATTGTTTGCCGCATACGGGTTGTTCGTAACTAGATTTGCTCGTGGTTGCCATGGTTTGAAAGGAGTGGTTTGTCCCTGACTTGAAGACGCTTGCAGAGACTGTAACTGAGGACAACGGCGAGCGCTATGTCCTTGTTGATTGCAGAATTGACACTTTCCCAGATACGGTTTTGGCATCCAAGAGTCAGACTGGTTTTGCCAGTTGCGGTTGTTGTTATAGGACTGCTTGCGATTATTGTTGTTGTTGTTGTTGTTGTAGTTGCGGTTGTAGGAGGAGGATCCTGGCGCTGAACATTGGCTAACGGGAAAACAGGCAGCAGCCGCGTTGTAGCAGAGCAGAAGCTTGGCTTCGTGGTTCAGGAGACGTTCATGGATAGCGGCAATAGATGGCGTGATGTCTTTGCCATCAATTTGCTCAGCCACGCTCAGAGTCATGGCAGCCCCGCAAGTATCATCTCAACGGCTTCATCATGGTCATATGGCTTGCCAAGAATTGCGAGTTGATCAAGGATATTAGTGAAACCTTGAATATAGGCATCAATGGTTTGTGTGCCCTTTCTGGAGTTGCGTAGTTGAGTCCTCAATTGTTTGAGATGCCCACGACTTGGTTGACCGTACGTTTCTTCAAGTTTAGCCCAAACCTGAGATGACGTTTTCGAGAGAGAGAGAATGGGCTGCAGTGGCATCGTGATCGCACCGATCATGGCAGTGTAAATGAGTTTGTCTTGGCTGTGATACTTGATATAGGCTGGATTTGGAGTGGAGACAGTGTTGATGGTGAGAGTTTCTGCCGGGATAGTGACAGATCCGTCGATGTGACCGAGAAGACCATGGCCATCGAGAAGAGCATGAACTTGATTACTCCACATAAGATAGTTGGTGGTGGTGAGTTTTGTCACTTGGTTCATGTTGATGCTGAGAACCGAGTCAGAGTTAAGCGGAATTTCAGTGTGTGTGGTGGAGGATTCAGACATGGTGATCAAGAAGAGAATAGAAGAGAAGAGGCGGTGAAACTTTTTTTTTTTTAGGTAGAATGGATCGATTGCTCTGATACCATATAAAATAGAATGTGTTTCTATATATTTCACAAGAGCGTTTTGTACAAAGCTTTATACAATGTTCAGAAAGTTAAATATAGAAATAACTAATCACAGCTAATCAAACTAATCACAGCTAATCATATCAATCACCATTACTCCTAAATATATGTTTTCTATAATTGGTCAATAGAGGACAGCTCCGAGACAATTAACATCAAGATCCGTGGAGAGCCGACCCCCGCCAATTGGTTTTGGGTTTGACTCCGGGTTCGGTCCCCGTGCAGCCATGAAGATTTTTGTATCGACGCTTAAGGGGAAAACATTCAACCTAGAGGTGAAGGGATCCGAGACCATTGAACAAGTGAAGACCATGATCCATGATCAGGGTGGCCCACCAGTGAACAAGCCGACTCTGCTCTTCCAAGGCAGGCAGCTTGCAAACGATCGCACCATAGCTGACTATAACATCAAGACGGACGCGAACCTTGTCATTATGTCGAGAATGTGCGGTTGTTAAAATGTCTTTGTTTGTTTTCCAAAGTGATCTTTAACTATTCTAAAGACTAGGCGTTGTCGATTTCGAATCCTAAGTAGATGTTTATTTTGGAAACTTTTCTGACTTGACAAGGAAAAATAATTTTAAGAAAACTGCAAGATGTAATAATGTATACGGCTAATTTCTTCTTCGATTCTTATTATTAATGCAAAGATTAATCAATCATTATGACAATTTAAACACACAAAGAAGAAACATGAAAAGCAAGGTGATTGAGCTTAATTAAGTTCAAATAGCGCTTAGAGATTATAAGGTTCAGTGACGTTGGTCGGTCCGCTCCATATCAGCTCTGCAATTTGTTGATGTGCCTTCTCAGTCAAATGAAAATGATCAAAGAACAAGTAATCTGTAACGTTTTCGCATAACTCATAACTTTGAGATACTCCCATTCGGCCTCCGCATGTATTGGTTCCCCTCAATGATCCGGTTCCACAACATGCCTTCTTCCCCTCCTTAAACCCTATAAAACAAACAAAACGGTCAAAAAGTTTATACTAAATAATATGTTACATGAATTGCAAATATTAAGCAAGGTTTGCTACCGTATTTCAAAGGATTGTTCATTCCTTCGGATAGGGACGTGTGATAGTCATGAAGAGCGTATTTGAATCCGGATAGTTCACGCTCTAGCGGCCTCAAACCATTCCGAAGCTTCTCGTTGTGCAGATTGATCAGCTTGGTGACTGGCTTAAAACAAGATCCTATCTTTGATTGGTCTATAATCAATGAAGCTGGTGCACAATCATACGCTCCCATGTTCAAGAATCCAAACTTCCTTCCTCCAATTTTATACACGTCCTAAGAACAGAAACAAAAGCTCTCATTAATTGAATAAACTTGTTCACAAGAGAATCCAACAAACAGTTTTTTAGATTAGTTGTGATATTATTTACCTTGATCACGGCCGTCGTGTTACCGACAACAAAATCAACGTATTTCTCATTGGAAATGAATTGGAAAATGGAAGAGTTTGTAGAGAATGGATATTGATAGTCGTTGACTCCAATATGAAACAGATAAACTGCTCTTGAGATAACCACCTTCCCCTCTGCATCTCCTAACTTAGACCTCAACAATTTTTCAACTTTCTTGAAGTTGTTTAATTGTGTTTTCAAATCTATCACTTTTAGTGGTGAAAATAGGAAAAAATGAAGTAAAAATTCAAAATAATTATCATCGATTCAACTAATAAAAATTATACAAATTTGAAAGTAATAACTAATAACTGATGATTACCATTCCGGGAAAGTTTCCAACTAAAGCTCCGGCACCGGCGGAAGCAAAACTAACTCCGTAGGTAAATTCATTGTTACGGTTACTTGGTTGTGGATTTGGTAGGATCAACGGTAACCATGCATACTCCGCTGCCATGTCGGCGATTAGTTATAAAAAAAAAAAAAAGCCGCTAACATTTGCCGGGAAACAAAACAGAGTAATTTTGTTACCAATTGTTAGGAATTAGTCAATTGAATAAGTCTTGTTTGTTCCTTGTTTCTCGGTCAAAGAAGTTAGAAGTGCTTAGATCCGTTCTTTTTGTGATCCAAGTTGCAGTTGTAAGACTATTTATAGCCATTGTCTTTCATCGAATAAAGTAATCTCTTTTGACTAAGTTTTTCAGATTTGGTATCAGAGCTTGGGAAAGAGATCAATTTGTGTGAGACAGTGAAGAGAAAAAGGAGAGATGTCATCGTCTGAGAAATTCGTACAGCCGGCCATTCCGAGATTTGATGGCTACTACGATTTATGGTCAATGACAATGGAGAATTTTCTCAGAAGCAGAGAATTATGGAGCTTGGTGGAGGAAGGAATTMCGATAGCGACCGACGGAACAACACCAGCYAGAGAAGAGCAGAGAAAACTGGTGGAAGAGGCCAAGCTCAAGGATTTGAAGGTCAAGAATTTTCTGTTTCAGGCCATTGACAGAGAGATCCTCGAAACGATTCTTGACAAAAGCACCTCCAAGGCGATTTGGGAATCAATGAAGAAGAAGTACCAAGGGTCCACGAAGGTTAAAAGAACACAACTTCAGGCTCTGAGAAAGGAGTTTGAGCTTCTCGCCATGAAGGAAGGGGAAAAAGTCAACAGCTTTCTGGGAAGAACATTGGCGGTAGTGAAAAAAATGAAGACCAATGGAGAGATCATGGAACAGGGTACGATTGTGAGCAAAATACTCAGATCCCTAACCTCAAAATTCAATTATGTGGTGTGTTCAATTGAGGAATCAAATGATTTAAGCACTCTAAATATTAATGAACTACATGGAAGCCAGTTGGTTCATGAAGGACGAATCTGGGGACAGCAAGAAGAAGAACAAGCTCTAAAAGTGACTCAAGATGAAAAACCAAGCAGAGGAAGAGGTCGTGGAGATTTTAGGGGAGGTCGTGGCAGAGGACGAGGTAGAATAACCTAAAACAAAGCATTGATTGAATGTTTTAAGTGTCATAATCCGGGAAACTTTCAATATGAGTGACAGAATGGGAAAAAAGGGCTAATTATGCTGAGTTGGAGGAAGATGAGGAGTATTGCTAATGGCTTATGTAGAGACAAACAAAGCAAACAGAGAGAACGTATGGTTCCTTGACTCAGGCTGTAGCAATCACATGACAGGGAACAAGGAAAGGTTCTGCAGTCTATAATGTGATTTCAATAAGACTGTAAAGCTTGGGAATGACATGAAAATGTCTGTTGTAGCAAAAAGGAGTATAAGAGTACAAGTGGAGGGCATCACTCAGATCATAACCAATGTCCACTATGTCCCAGAACTCAGAAATAACTTATTAAACATCGGTCAGCTTTAAGAGAAGGAATTGGCTCTTTTAATACAAGGTTTATTATCCAGGCAAAGGAGTGATTATGCAAACCAACATGAGTGGAAACCGGATGTTTTATCTTCTAGCATCAAAACCTTCAAACAGCCCAATGTGTCTACAAACTGAGGAGATAATGGAGAAAGAGACTCACCTATGGCACTGTCGATTTGGGCACCTGAATCATGACGGATTAAAAATGCTAGTTAACAACAATATGGTGGTTGGTCTTCCCGCATTGAAGAATACTAAGGAGAAGTGTGAGATATGCATTATTGGAAAGCAGCATAGACTCACGGTGCCAAAGAAAAGTTCATGGAGAGCGTCAAAACCACAACAGCTGATACACTCAGACATCTGCGGCCCTATTGCTCCAGCCTCTCACAGTGATAAGAGGTATATTCTGAGTTTTATTGATGATTTCTCTCGGAAAACTTGGATCTACCTCTTACATGAAAAATCAGAGGCGTTTACCACCTTTAAGAACTTTAAAGTTGCTATTGAGAAGGAGACAGGAGCTGTGATAGTCAGTTTGCGAACTGATCGAGGTGGAGAGTTCAATTCAACTGAGTTTGGAGAATTTTGCAAAAACTCAAGGTATTAGAAGACAGTTAACTGCAGCATATACGTCTCAACAAAACGGAGTGGCGGAGAGAAAAAAACAGAACCATTATGAATGCAGTTCGCTCAATGCTAAGTGAGAGAAAAGTCCCTAAGATCTTCTTGTCAGAAGCAGCAAAATGGAGTGTGCATGTTCAAAATCGCAGTCCAACTGCAGCTCTTGAAGACATAACTCCGGATGAAGCATGGAGTGGAACCAAACCTTTGGTGAATTATTTTTGAGTCTTTGGGTGTGTTGCACACGTGCATGTACCAGATCAAAGAAGGATAAAGCTGGATGATAAGAGTAAGAAATGCGTTTTCTTGGGAGTTAATGATGAATCAAAGGCATGGAAACTATATGATCCAATTTTAGAAAAGATTGTCGTGAGTAAAGAAGCCATCTTTGAAGAAGAAAAGGGATGGGAATGGAACAGGTCTGAAGAGGAGATTAAGAGAGATATTTTGGTGTGTGAAGATGAAACAGAACAACAAGAAGAAGAAGAAGTAGAAGAAGAAATTGCAGGAGTTGTACCTGTAACAGAACCACTTCCAATGAACATACCTGCTTCACCTAGAATTGAGACACGTGAAGCTAGTAGTTTGACCCAAGCAAGAGTTACACGGGAAAGAAAAGCACTAGGCTACTTGGCAGATTATGAGTTAGGAGAAAACTCACTTGAGGAAGAAGAAGATCTAAATGCATTAATGTTGATTATGATGATGGTTGCAGAGCAAGATCCCACTCAATTTGAAGATGTTGAAAAACAAAAGATTTGGAGAGAAGCAATGATAATAGAGATTGATTTGATAGAAAAGAATCAAACATGGGAGCTTATGGCCATACCTGAAGGTGTTAAGCCTATCAGAGTTAAGTGGGTATACAAAACCAAGCTGAACGAAGATGGCAAGGTAGAGAAATACAAAGCCAGGCTAGTTGCTAAAGGTTATGCACAAAGTTATGGTATTGACTACACATAAGTTTTTGCTCCAGTGGCTATATTGGACACGATTCGCACAATTATGGCCGTAGCAGCAAAATCAAATAGGGAGGTGTTCCAGCTTGATGTGAAAAGTGCCTTCTTGCATGGTGAACTTAAGGAAGATGTATATGTCGATCAACCTGAAGGATTCGTGGTAAAAGGCGAGGAAGAAAAAATTTATAAATTGAAGAAGGCGTTGTATGGTCTAAAGCAAGCACCGAGGGCATGGTACCGCAGAATTGAAGCTTATTTCTTGAAAGAAAACTTCGAAAGATCCCCAAGCGAACACACCTTGTTCACTAAATCAAAGGGAGGTAAATTCATAATTGTCAGTTTATACGTTGATGATCTAATCTTTACTAGGAATGATAGAAGTTTTTGTGATGGGTTTAAGAACTCAATGATGCTGGAAGTTGAGATGACAGACTTGGGAAAGATGAAGTATTTTCTTGGAGTGGAAGTGAAACAATGTCAAGATGGGATCTTTATTTGTCAAAGAAAATATGCAGGAAAAGTTCTTGTGCGCTTGGTATGGAGGAAAGTAATTCAGTAAAGAACCCGATTGTTCCTGGAACAAAGCTTCATAAAGATGAAGGTGGTGAAAAAGTCGACGAAACCTTGTTCAAACAATTGGTCGGCAGTCTCATGTACCTTACGGTAACAAGACCAGATTTAATGTATGGAGTTTGTTTGATAAGCAGATTCATGGCTAATCCTAGAGTTTCTCATTGGCTTGCAGCAAACAGGTTTTTAAGATACTTGAAAGGGACAACAGAACTGGGAATTCTCTACAAAAGAGGAGAAGAAAACATGAATTTGGTGGGCTATATTGATAGCGATTACGCAGGTGACTTGGATGATCGGAGAAGCACTTCAGGTTTTGCATACTTAATGGTGTCAGAAGCAGTGTTTTGGGCATCAAAGAAACAGCTTGTTGTAGCACTTTCTACTACTGAGGCGGAATACATAGCAGCATGTGCTTGTGCTTGTCAGTGTGTTTAGGTAAGAAGGGTGTTGGAAAAGATTGGATTTGAAGAGGAAAGGTGATAATGTGTGATAATAGTTATGCTGTTCAATTGTCCAAACATTCGGTGTTTCATGGAAAGAGCAAACATATTGAAGTAAGGTTTCACTATCTCAGAGATTTGGTTAATGATGGAGTTGTCAGGTTGAGCCATGTTTCAACAGAAAATCAAGTTGCAGACATTTTTACAAAACCGCTGAAGTTGGAGCAGTTCGAGAAGCTTCGTGGACTATTGGGAGTGACTGTTATTGAAAAAGTAAGCTAAATGTGGATGGTTTAGCTTGGGAGTAACTGTTATTGAAGAAGTAAGCTAAATGTGGATGGTGTAGCTTAAGGGAGGGATAGTTTAGCTAAGTTTTTCACACCAATAAAATCAGGAATCGAACGTCCGTCGTAGACTTATCCAGTAGGGAAACTTGAAACTAGTTTGACCGTACGGCCAGTAATTAGACCGGAAACTGGGAAGAGTATCGATGTAGTTGTTGTTTCCGGCATCGAACACAGAATCTCCAAACACGAACAAAGCAGATTGGTTTGTTACCAAATTGTCGTTGTTGTCTCTGCAGTTGATGGAACCGATCAATACGACTGTAGTGTAAGCAAAGAAGATGATCGAAGTTGATCGAGATTTTTCCATGTTTAATATTGTGTTCTTGGTATTATTGTAAATGCTCTGTTTACTGTTGTATAATAGATCTTGTAACTGCCCATTTGTAAAAACAAAAACAAGATCTGAGAAACATTCTCCAGCCACCGTCGCTGCCGTCCCAGCCGCTCCTCCGCCTTCTTCCTCTTCTGCTTGCTCTCTTTCTCGTCGCTGTCGCAGATCTACTTTTTTTTCGACCGTCTCCCCGGACGCGGCCACCGGTCCCGGCCACTCCATCAGCTCCGGCGGAAGATCTATTCGTCACTCTCTCTCGGCGTTGCGCCGCAGAAGAACCTCACCATCTCCCGCTCCGCAGCGGTCTATCTCCCCGGTCTTAGCCAGAGGAAGAACAGTCTCTCACCACTTCTCGCGGTTGAACCATAGCAGATCCCGAGCCGCCGTCTCAGTGCATGTCGGAGCACATCAGAACATCCCGCGTCAACCCCTCTCTCGGCGCAAAGCCGAAGAAGAAATCTATCAAATCCGGTCAAGCTCCTTCTAGATCCAAGCGTTTCCAAATCAGATCTAGAGCATTCAATGCCAATCAAATCTCTCACGATTCCGAGTCGTGTAACCCTTCAAATCATCTCGAGCCACTGGCCACGAAGATCCACCGGCCACCGTAGGCCCTTCCTCTCTCCATCGCCGGGAAATACAGCCATCAAACGGCTAATGATAACCGGATTAGCGATGGAGTTCTCTCCGGGATTCACCGCTGAGAACCCTCTCGAGCCCCCAACCGCTTCGCCGCCATCTCGCTGCCGGAAGAGGATTCCGTGCGCGGCCGCCGTACAAAGTCTAGGGCGAACTCGAAATCTTAACGGGCCTTGGACCTTAATCTTTCTTTTGCTAGTTTTTGGGCTCACGCTGGTCCAATTTCTTAGATGCATCAGATTTTATCTACTGAGCAGCGACCCATTCTCTACTTCATTGTTTTCTATATTTTGTATCGGTATGTAGTTTATTTAAAAAAAAAAAGTTATGTAGTTTATTTAAAAAATATAGGTATTGAAATAAAAAAACGTAACTATGTCTTATAAAAACACAATTTGCATTTTGGATCTAAATGGGCTTTAGATTAATGGAAATGAAACGGGCCTAATCAGGCTTGGTTTAAATAAGGTAACATTATTGCTTGACTTCTCGACTTCTCTCGTTTTGAATAACCTCTCGATTTCTCTCGTTTTTTTTTCTCTGTTTCTAGATTTCTCTTTTTGAGTTTTTTCCATTGCAGAAGAGAAGAGAACAGAGATTTGATTTTTATTTATATGATTATTTTCTCTTTATCGATTTTTATTGTTTATGCATTCAACAGATTTGATTATATAATTACTTTCAGTTTATATGTATAATTTTATTGATTAATAAATGTTTGTCTTTGATTTACAAACTGCAGAAAATGAGTTCATTGAAAACATATCCGTCAGGGTGTAAGAAAAGAAAAAAAACATAAAAGAGTAGAAGAGATGGTGAAATCTCAGTCTGGTTCTATTTTCAGGTATTTTAAGAAGCCAAAATCTTCTAGAACTGATGAGGTTGATGGAGTTAATGAGGTTGATGGAATTGAAGAGGCTGATGGAATCGATGAGGTTGAAGGAGTTGATCATGTTGTTAGGATAATTGATGAAGAATATTGTGAGGCTTTCGAAAAAGGTAAAGGGGGTGAAATTAGAACTTAATGTGAAAATCAAAGGCAAGAAGAGAATGAGAATAGGGTTGAGTTAGATGGTGAAGATGTCAGTCAAAAAAAAGATGATGAGCAGTTTAAAGAATATGATTCATTTTTGGAAATTATGGATCCTGGAATTTTGGGAATAGTTGATAAGAGGTTAAGAGATTATTTCGTTAAGAAGGATCCTCTGCCACCACCATCTGAAGATTATATATTTCCCAGAAATACTAGTGGTAGACATTTTTCTCATAGACATTACAAAAGGCATTTGAAGAATGGAGATAGAAAACATAGGCGTTGGTTAATCTAATCAACAACATCAAATACAATCTATTGTTAATGTTGCAAGTTGTTCAATCGGTATAAAGATACCACTCAACTAGCAAGTGTTGGATTTATGAATTGGAACAATGTCGTATTAAGGCTTAGCCAACATGAGACTAGTCATGATCACATCATGTGCATGAGCTAGTGGATGGAACTACAGTTGAGATTGCAAAAGAATCAGACAATTGATAAGCATCTCCAAGAGGAAATCAACAAAGAGAAGAATCATTGGAGGGAGTTGTTATTGAGATTATTTGCAGTGGTGAAGTATCTGGCTAAGGGTAACATAGCATTTCGAGAAACTAAAGAGAAAATTGGTGAAGATAACAATGGAAATTTTCTGGAAAGTATTGAAATGATTGGTGAATTTGATGCAGTAATGCGTGAACACATTAGATGAATTAAAAAAAAAAAAGAAACTCATTATCATTACCTTAGCCCCATAATTCAGAATGAGTTGATAGGAATGTTGGGATCAGAAATCAAGCTCATGATCATTAAGAAAATTAAAGCGGCGAAATATGTCTCGGTTATTCTTGATTATACTCCGGATATTAGCCACAGAGAGCAAATGTCTCTTATTATTCGATGTGTGGATGTATCAGCGGATCCAACTCAAGGTTAAGAGTTTTTTCTTACCTTTCTAGAAGTTGATGATAAATTAGGAAAAGGACTTTTTGAGCTACTTCGTAATACACTGGATGGGCTTAATCTCGACATTGATGATGTTAGGGGACAAGGTTATGACAATGGATCTAACGTGAAAGGAAAAAACAAGGGAGTTCAAAAGAGATTGCTTGATATCAATCCGAGGACATTTTATACACCATGTGATTGCCATAATCTAAATTTGGCTATTTCTTTCTTTGGGATCATTCAGCGTTTATATTATTTTTTTGCACCTTCTTCGACTAGGTGGGAGACGTACAAAAAAATGGTAGGAGGTCTCAAGATACGCGTTGGGAAAGTCATCTTGAAAGTGTTAAACCATACGTTTTAAAGCTCTAGAAATCAGAGATGTCTTACTTTACTTGGCAAAAAATAGTGATGATCCAAAAGCGAAGAGTGATGCTGAATGTCTTGCAATAAGTGAAACACATGGACTTGGAGGATTTGAGTCTTTGTTTGTTATGGTTATATGGTATGATATTATGTTTGTCGTGAACACGGTAAACAAGATGCTACAATCAGAAGATATGGATATTGATGATGACATTGCTCAATTAAAAGGGTTAGTCACTTTTCTCCAAAATTATAGAAAAACAGGTTTAAAAAGCAAAAGATGAAGCGTTAAAAGTTGCATTTGCTATGGATATTGAACCTATGTTTCAAAAGAAGAGCAAACGCCTTATTAGAAGAAAAACTCATTTTGACGAGGAGCCAGAAAAAGGTGATGATGATAGGCTCGTTCTAAGCTTGGAGGAGGATTTTAGAATTAATTATTTCATCAAAATAGTGGATCAAGCTCTAGTTTTTTTCCAAACAATTTGTGGTCACTGCGTACGTGCGCTTATTGTTGGATACAATATGGCCAGTAGAAACAGAACGTTTTAGTGTAACTACTTCTGATACTGATAACGAACTATGTTACAAGAGGGGATTTATATACCCGATTTAAATATCTCTACAAAGACGAGTCCACAAAACCGGAAATACGTCTTTAATTAACGGTTCCCTAATTCCTTCGAATTCAGTTTGGTGGTTGAGCTTTGAGTCAAGCTGAAAATTAGTCTTAAAACACAAGAAACTAGGGTTCTTAGAAGGAAAAAAAAAAGGTTTTATGAGACCAAATACTTCAAAATAGTGATTTATCTGCATGAAGTGGGAAAAACAAATATCAGGATTTTGGATTTTAGGCTCATAAAAACATGTACCAACGGTCGAGGAAACACAAAAAAAATGTAAAATTGCAAAACTCTTTTAAAAGAAGTCGAAGCGGCAGAAATTTGGCTTCTTCATCGATCATTAATAGGTTTGATCAAAGGAGACGTTTTCCAAAAAGGGTCAAAATCTTATTATATAAATTTGAATGCGGTTAACGTGAGAGTGACACGTGTCAAAGGGATAACTCATTAGATTTTGACACATGTCATTGCTAATTTAGATTGTAACATATGTCAAAGAGATAACTCATAAGAATTTGACATGTGTTAACTTTATGATAATGGTAATTTTCTATATAAAAATGTAGAGTAAATAATTAACTCAGATTTTTGTCAGTTTAAAAATATAAATAGCAGAAAATAAAACTTTCTTCTTTCAATAGACAAGTGTCAGTTAAAACTAAATGAAAAAACAGAAAAATAAAAATAGATAATTTCCAGTTTTAATAAAAATATCAAAATAATAGAAAAGATAATTTTCTGTTAATTTTCTAAATAAAAAAATAGCAATTATCAATTTCAAAAAAGTGTCAATAGCTGAAAAGAAATATGGAAAGATAATTGTCTCATCAGAAAAGACAATGGATACTGACAACATATTATCTTTTTCAGATTAAGATTGAAATAATTTTTGACGATGGAAGCGATTCTGCAACTTTTATGATATTTGATGAAGAGGCTAAAATATTTATTGGAACGACTGCATCCGATATAGTTATAGAAGACGTAAGTATTATTAATACATACATACACCTCTATATATTTATATTTTTAGCAATTATATATGTTGAACATCGTTGTTATAAAACTGATCACCTCCGTAACTATATGCAACTACTCATATTTCTATATATAATTGATCATCATTGATATAGGTCGAAGATAATTTGGGCGAAAAGAGTTTGGCAATTGTACCTACATGTATACGTTCAGTTATTGGTAAAACTTATGTGTTCCGAATCAAAGTAAAAAAATACCACTTTATTGAATCATATCAAAGTTTTGTAGTTACAAAGACTCAGAACAGCAAAATAATAGTATTTATATTCATATACATGGATTTATATATCAGATATAAGCTATATTAATCAATTTTTTTGGTGTTTAGACAAGTTTGGAAGATAATGAATGTGAGAAAAAACCTAAAAACGTGAAGAGCCCATTGGTGATCTTCAAAAAAGACAAAGAACTGAGTAGCTAAATTGACAATATATTTTTACTTTTATAATGTTTATTTATTTCTTTATTTATTTTATTTTATTTTATTGAAAGCTTTATTTATGTTACCATGGTTTTATTAATAAATATACATGTCATCTGCTATAGTTATGGATTATGTATTTTTATATGTTTCCTACACATGAAACAAAAAGATGCCATTATAATTATAATTCTGGAAGTTAGACTAAGAATCTATAAGAGTGAATTTTTTTAAAAAAGAAGATAGTTAAAATTGTTATCAAAATAAAAAAAAATAGTAAGTTAAAAATAAATAAATTAATCAAATTAAATCTGATACATTTTTTTTGGGGGGGGGGAGGGGGATCAAGAAGCCCCGTACGTTAAATTATAGTAAATCTGTTAAAATTTGATAAACAAAAATTTATCTATTTGAATTTTGAAATGTTATAATCTTTATATTTAATTAGCAAATCAGTATATTATATATATATATTAATTAATAAAAAGAACTTGTGTATCGCACAGGTCCAATATCTAGTAATTAATAAATATCATAGGAAATTGTAAAACAAATAAACTCTTCCAACAAATGTATAAAACAAAACCTAAAAAGAAAAGACTAATGGTGGGAAAAAAAAGTTTTTCCTCTCTCCGAAGGCGATTTCATGATGACCTAGATCTATAATCTCTTCCTCCACATCGTGTCTTCCTCACAAAACCGATGAAATTCTGACCACACATGGTCGATGGTTTTGGTCGAAGCTCTTTGTTTAAGCTCGGCTGGAACCATTATCTTCCACCGTCTTGTACTTCTTATCGTGATGACGTTGACAAACTCTTTAGGGTTCTTCTCAGGCTTCCCGGAGATCATACCATGTGGTCTTTGAGCAAAAAATGCGACTTGAGCGGTTTGTCTCCAACACGTTAATGCGTGAAGCAAATCCGTCGAACTTGCTACTCAGCTCGTTACATCTTTTGTGGACGTTCTTAAAGCCTTTAGAGATTTCTACTGAAGCTTTAGCTTGCCCCTCGAGAATGCATTGAAGCATTTCTTCTTACTTCTCCTCCTCTGGTTGAAAATTTTATCCTCCTTGGCCTTGATTTTGTTGTTGAGAGTATACGGTTGTCGAAACTCAGATGTTTGTCGAAAACCTCCTTGTTGGAACGACTGGGCGGGTGCTCTCATGAGTGGGTATGGTTTATCTTGCGGGTTTTCAACATTGTTGCTCCGGTATGAGAGATTTGGGTGATTTCGTAAAGAGTTGAAACCACCGCCTTGTCGATAGCCACCAACAAAGTTGACCTCGCATTGGTTACCTTCACTATCATCTTCCTCAGCATATCCCCTTGTACCATCCAACTCATCGACAAAGTGAACTTGTCGTTTCGAGACTAGTAGCACCTTGTCAAGCTTATCGTTCAATGTCTTGATATCCGAACGCGTTCTCTCTTCTCTTTCAGCTACACTTCGGTCTCTACGATCATAATCTCCTCCAAAATTGGCATCACTGTGAGCCAAATTTTCCACCAATCTCATTCCGTGTTCAGCATCTTGTCCCAAAAAGTTACCATTGCTTCCGGTGTCGAGAAGCATACGGTATTTGGGCAGGACTCCTCTGTAAAGAGTGCTTAGTAGCGACTCCTCACTAAAATCATGGTGTGGGCACTGCATGGTGTAACTCTTGAATCTTTCCCATGTTTCCCCGAAACTTTCGAATCTTTTTTGCACAAAACTCGATATCTCGTTTCTCAAACGGGCTGTCCGGGAACTTGAGAAAAATTTTGCGAGGAACATCTTCTTGCATTGTTTCCATGTAAGAATCAACCCAGTTGGTAGACTCCTCTCCCACTGTTTTGCTTTATCACCTAAGGAAAATGGGAATAAACGCAACTTCAGAGCGTCCTCCAAAACTCTGTTGATCTTCACGGTTCCGCATAGCTTGTTAAATTGATCTAAGTGATCAAGTGGGTTCTCCATAGGCAGCCCATGGAACTTTACGCCCTGCACCATGTTGATCAAGCTTGACTTGATCTCGAAATTGTTATTCTCCACCGTCGGGGGGAGAATACCGGATCTTTGAGCCACTGAGGTAGGCTCATCAATCGTACCGATCGCCGGAGCAGTTCGGTGTTGTTGGCCAGCCGCCTGACGTTGAATACCATTATCTTGAGCGACATTGTTGACACCCTCAACGTCACCAGCAGGTTGCTCGTTTCTTTGCTACTCCATCCTTTCTCTTCTTTTCTTTTCTTGTCTAGCACTTTTCTCGACCTCTCTGATGTCGCGAATAAAATTGGTAAGAATGCTTTTACCACTTCTTTCGTGTTCTTACACCTGAAATTCGAAAATAAGTAAATTAGTAAAACGTAAACGCCTAGTCTCAGATTGACATCAAAACTCTATGGCTGTTGCATATTCTCCCCGGCAACGGCGCCAAAAACTTGACAGGGGTGTGATGTTCACCTCTATTCAGGTTTCATCCGAGTGCTTCCCATAAGATAATCTCGATAGTTTAACCCATAGGACCGTAAGTGCACAGTCATGCAATTGTAGTACGTACGGGAATGATCCACAGAGAGAATAGAATAACACACAGAAAATGCAAATGCAAATATAATCTAGGCGAGATAATAAAGCAGGATGGTATCGAGTCCTAAACTATATGATGCAACATAAAATAAAATAAGACATAATTTAAATAACATAAATTAAATTGCATAATTAAATTACTTAAATTAAATTTCATAATTAAATAACATAAAAATAAAGTGCATAAAATAAATTGTGTAATTAAATTGCATAATTTAAATGTATAAAATAAATAACATAAAATAAAGTGCATAAATTAAAGTGCAGAAATTAAATTGCATAAATTAAATTGCAGAAATTAAAGTGCATAAAATAAATTGCAGAAATATAAATAATATAAATAAATAAACATAAATAAAATAACTTAAATAAAATACTTAAATAAATATTTACAGAGAATTGGGTGGTAGTCGATTTACAGAGATTATAGATTATAGGATTCATATCTTTACCAATTAAGTTTGTGTTGTCAATCTAGGGATATTCGAAGTTAGGCTAGGCCACTCTCGTGGAACTAGTCATTGTGTCAGACCCACTCTCGTGGCCCACTCTCGTGGCGACCTTCACCCATTAAACGCAATCCCATCATCGATTACTCTTATGTGTGAGAGACACATCGATTGGAGGCTATCACACCATCCAGCGATTAACCAAGTGATTAGCTTGTGTTAGAGTGTATCTAAGACGAAGAGTGAATGACAGATCTATTTCCAGAATATGATACCACTCTCGTGATAAAGTGTTCCTCAGATCAATACCTAGCTTGGCCACAACTAGGCAAGCATTGAGATGCTTCATCAAACAACAATCTCGACTATAGCTAATACTCTCTCATATGCAAGTTTGAAGTTTTAACCCACTCTCGTGGTGCTAAGGGCTTCTATTCGTATAACCGCATCTACTGATTTGGTTACAACCTTAAACACATCCCATAGGACATAAATTAGCATTAAGAGTGCATATTAGAGTATCTACATCGATTAAGAACAATCGGACATACTGAATCCTAAATCTTCGATCTCATCATCGACCACCACCTTAGTGGTCTAAAGGATCTATTCTCTTGTTTCTCTAAGGTTGACGGTAGAGACAAGGAATATGATAATAAAACAGTAAACAATAAACTAAAGACTAAGAACAGTAAAGTAAATCAAAGCATAAACATAAACAAAAGCATAAGAAAGAAAGAAACCTAAAGAAGAACTCTTTATTGAAGATGAAACAAAAGGTGGCTAGAGTGTCTCTCTCTTCTAGTGAGAATACATGAGTTTATATAGAGTTTAGGAGGCTTGGAGAAGTCTAGGGTGTCCTTAGTAGCTTCTGGAAGACATTAACTCGCACAGGCAAAGCTTCCATATCTTGCATTTCGTAAAAACAGAAATTTCCATTTCTGCCCGGCGAGTCAGCATCGACCAGCCTTGGTCGATGTTGAGGCTCAGGGAGAGCATCGACCACTCACAGTCGATGCTTGCGTCGATGGTCTTCGTCGTCAGCTTCAAGTTCAGGTTCGTGGAACTGCATCGACCGCCCTGGGTCGATGCTGTCTGTCGATGGCTTGCTCTGAGTGAGCATCAACCTCTCCTGGTCGATGCTCGGGCTGCTGCTTCCTTTGTGAGGCTCTTCAGATGTCTCTCCATGATGTTCTTGGTCCGAGCAAGTAACTCCAAAGTTCCTATGGCTTCTTAAGGCTCCAAAACACTTTAAAAGTGTATGATTTCCTCCAAGTACCTATAAACACATAAACAATGCAAATGCACTAAAACTATCTTAAATGCTTGTTAGAACATATAAAACTAAGATAAATGCAGGCAAGAAAATAGGTAAAATATGAACCATTGATCAAGGCAGTGCCTTTGGCCTTACCTACCCTTCACTATGTCATGTTTCAAGCTTCCTAAAGGACTGTGTACTAAGATAACCTCAACGATGGCTCTATTTTGGTTACATAACCCTGCAACAGGAAGAGGCATTCATTGGAAAGCCTGGAATAAGATCAGCATACCTAAAAGAGAATGAGGGCTAGGTTTTAGAGATGTTGAAGGGTTCAATCAAGCTTTGCTAGGAAAACAGCTTTGGAGATTAGCAGATCACAAGGATTCTCTTCTAGCCAGGGTGTTAAAAAGCAAATACTATCCGAACACATCTCCTCTTGAAGCCTTTTTAAGAGTAAGGCCCTCTTTAGGTTGGAGGAGTATACAGAGTGCACAAAATCTGATGAAGATGGGAATGCAGAAGGAGATTGGTAATAGGGATGATCTTCATATGTTAAAGGATCCATGGCTGCCAACAAAACCGCCTAGACCTCCTATGCTAGAGAAGGTTTTGATCCTGAAAGCTACAATTTATCTTTCTTTAAGGAGCAGTATGCGGATGAGTGGAATCTGAACATGTTGGATGCATGCTTTGTGGAAAAGGAGAGATAGTTTATAACTCAGATAAAACCAGGAGGCCAACACTCTACATCATCCTACTCTTGTGCATATAACAATAATGGAGACTATTCAGTCAAATCAGGTTACTGGGTGTTGCGAAATGTGTTGCAGCCTGAGGAAGATTCAGTGTTGCAGCCTGAGGAAGATTCAGTGTTGCTATCCAGTCCTTCTATCAAGCCCTTATATGAGGCTCTGTGGCAGATAAAGGCGCCACCAAAAATTAAACATTTTGTGTGGAAGTGTTTGACAAATTGTCTTGCTACTAGAGAAAGCATGAAGAAGAAAAGGCTTACAATGCACTATTTGTCCAGATCAAGAGGAAACAGTCAATCATATGCTCTTACTGTGTCCATATGCAAGACTTGTTTGGGCCTTATCATCGCTATGCCACTTGTTCTACCCAACAGCTTCAGCTTCTCTCTTTGAAAACTTAAGCTCTCTACTACTATATGTATGATTGGAGACAGTTAAAAGTAAGAAAAGGCATTAGGTTTGACCGTGAATTATTTGGAAGTTGTGGAAATGCAGGAACGATAAAGTGTTCTCAGCCTTGGAGCATCCTGCTGACACCATGGTTGAGGAAGTACAACTGGACAGGGAAGAATGGTTCAGCTCCAATCCGGAACCTAATGCAACATGTTCTCTTCCTTCCGCAACAGGTCACACTAAGAAGTGGAAACCACCTCAACAAGGTTGGCTCAAATGTAACTCAGATGGTTCCTGGAGAAAGGATAACGCAACCTCTAGTATTGACTGGATGCTGAGAGACAACAAAGGACAGGTTATTCACTTAGGTGCTAAATATTTACCAAGATTAACTTCACCGAACTCCACATTGCGTCGACATAGAACCGACGAGTTATTTCGGTCGGAATATCGTCGGAAATGCCCTGTTCCGACGATATTCCAACCAAAACTTTCGTCGGAATCTATACCTTTTTCTTGTAGTGGTTACATGTGGAAGCAGCAAGCATGGTCTGGGCTGTTCAATGTGTGAAGAATTTGGGTTATAAGCAGGTGATATTTGAGTCTAACTCTTCCAATCTCATCCAAGCAGTCAAGCATCCGAATCTATGGTCAAGTCTATTCAGTTTTACTTTTGACATCATTGGAGTAAGCCGAGAGGAAGAATTTACTTTTTCTTTTGCAAATCGGTCTTCTAATATGTGTGCGGATGCGATTGTCAGTGTTATATCCACAACGCATCCGTATTTTGTTTTGTTGCACGTGATTCCTCTACCTTGGCTTCAAGCCATAGTGAACAAGGACACAAATTGTATTGTTTCATCGTTTTAGGTTTAATGAAATTTATTTCGCGTTAAAAAATAATAATAATAATAATAATACAAAACCTAAGAGAGAGAAGTCGGGGTTTGCAATGCAGATTTTTATTAAGATGTTGAAGGGAAAGAGCAAAAACCTAGTGGTTTGCTCCAACCCTATCGACCTCAAGATCCATGGGGAGCCGATGCGTGAATTGGTTTTGCGTCTCAGACCTGTTCCGGATCCTATTCCGAGTGAAGCCATTCGGATTTTTTTGTATCAACTCTCAAGGGATGGACCTTCACATTCATGTAAATAAAGCTGCATGTTAGTGAGTTTCCCGCATCGTAATCATATCATCGTTATCAACCTCCAATATTAACAGAAGAAAAGAAAAAACATCACATGCTCTTACAGCGTGCAATTTCCACAATAGTCAAAGTACAATTTAATCAAATCCATTTTCAGGGAAGAAATAACAAGAACGAAAAAAGAGTCAAAACTCAATCATCAATAAATCAAAGATTAACCATGATTTGGCGGTTAAGAAAGAAGAGAAAATGGTGAAACATTTTGGTAGATACGATCAATTTTTTTTTTTGACATGTAAAATTTATTGTTCAATATATATATCCCTTTACTAATATTTCGAGAGTAGAGGTGGACAGAATATTCGGGATCCGATCCGCGGATATCCGGATCCGGATCCGAAAATCTACATATCCCAACGAAACGGATCCGGATCCGGATAGTAAAATCTCAAAACGGTTCCGAATCCGTTATATATATATATTTTTTAATAATATTAATAAAATTTTAAATATATTAAAATAGATCTATAAATTAAATGAAATTTATTTAAATATTATTATAATATTAATTTTTTTAAAAGAAAAAATATATATATATATAAAATTTTAATTTTTTAATATTATTTTAAATATTTATTATTTTATTTAATTTTTTTTTTACGGATCCAGATATCCGCGGATAGCTAATATTTGGGCGGATATCAGGACTCCGGATATCCGGACAAAACGGATCTGGATCCGGATAGTAAAATCTTGGATCCGGATCCGAATATCTTTAAAACCTCCGGATATCCGGATCCGTCCAACCCTATTGGAGAGTACCCATTTAAAAATAACATTTAAATTCTTTTAAAAAAAATACAATGACATTAGTTTAAAGAATTAATAAAAAAAATCATTAAGGGTAAAAATATCTAAACATTAATATATTTTTATTATTAAAAATACATATTTAAAAATAAATCTTTACCAAATTTATTTTAAATTGTATTCAAATTACACTTAATTAATTTTTACTATTAAAAATACATATTTGAAAATAAAATCTTCACAAAATCTATTTTCAAATTTATTCAATTTTTTAAAAAATAAATCAATGAGTGAAACGAAAGTTTAATTTTAAAAATAGTAAATATATAAATTAATAATAACTAATCTATATATTCTAAAATAAATAAATAAAATAAAATTATAATCAAATTTGTCAAATTTCCAATACAATATTACTACTAAAAATTAATTGAAATCCATTAATACATATCTTATACCAGTGTTCTAAAAATCGGAGTAGCCGGCCGGCTAGGCGCCGAGGAGGCGGTAGGCCAAGACGGCAAAAAAATCGGCCGAAAAAAATACCTTAAACTTCGTTTTTTGGGTTAAAATTTTGTAAACTAGTGATAGATCTAGGGTATTTTGCTTAAGTTACATGAGAAATGGTGAATAAAACGGAAAGAGAAAAAAAAAAAAGAGGCTCGGCGGTGACCGGCGATTAGTGTTTTGTTGGGGAAGAAGAAGACATGTGCGTAATTATTTTTTTACCCCTTCTATTTAAATTAAAAACTGAAAAAACTAGCCCTGACATATTAACCAAACCCGAAAACCCGATCCGATACCAGTGTGTATCCAAAAATATCTGAAATATAAGTGTATATATATATAAATATATTATATATATTGGGTTATTTGGATATTTTAGGATAGATTAGGATAAAAAGTAACCTATGTTTTAGTTTTTTTCGGATATTTGAATTATTTTTGGATAATTCGGATAGATTTGGGTAAAAACTAACCGATGTTTTAGTTTTTTTCCGGGTATTTCAGATATTTTTTGGTAATTCGAGTAGATTTTGGTACATTTGGATAAAAATACCCGAACCTGAACTAGGAACCAAAAAATTTCGGATATTTATTGTATATCAATATTAAGTATATACCCGATCCGAACCCGCAAAAAACCGAACCAAACCCTACCCGGTTTTTATAAATACCAAATGGGTCCTCAACTCCTAAACTCGAAATCCGAATGGATCCGACCCAAACCCGATCGCCCAGGACTAGAAAAAGTCGTACCTTTTAAGATTTGAACCCGGGTTGGAACAATGCATGGAACGGAACCACTACTACCACCTTGCTACTAGACTTTTTTACAATTATATTCAACTATAGTATTATATAACCTATATGTTGTCATAAAATCATGAATTTCCCCTTAATTTTTTGTAACGTTTAGTCCCCGATTAATCTCCGTCTCGGCCGTCTAGACGCTAGGCACTAAGCCACCGCCTAAATAGTGCCTAACGATTTTTAGAACATTGTCTTATACTATTAATTGGGAATTATACATTATAAACAAATATTTAAATGGTAAACAGTTACAAACAATATTATTGATTTTAAAAAGCAAACTAAAAAAAATATTAGGGGTAAAAATGTGTTATTATTTTATTCTTTATATTTATAGCCAAAATGATATAATAAATTTTTCTCTACTACTCATATAACCAAACACAATTATATAATTAAACTTTATTAAAAATTAGACACAATTTACGATAACAAATCAACAAAATCTTTCTTTAACAAACATAAAAATATTAATTAAAACATTCATGTAAAATCTATTACTTTTTAAAAAAGATTAAAATGGTATTTTAAATAAAATCAAACATTTACGAAAAAATAGTTTTTTTAATATTTATAGTTTTTTATTTAATAATAACACATAATGAAGTTATGATAAAATGATAATATTTAATAATAATACGTTTTTTAAATGAAATCAAATAGTTTAAGTTAATATTCACTTACTAATATTTGGAGAGTACATTTATAGAAAAAAACATTTAATTTTTTGAATGACAAATAATAACCTAACTCAAAATTATTATTTAAATACTAAAATCATTGCAATACTATAGACAAAACTTTAGAATAAAATTTAAATCTCAAAATAAATCAATTCGCGCTATAGCGCGGAATATAATCTAGTATATATTTATAAGGCAAAAAAAAAGTTGAAGAAATAGAAGCAACTTTTGTTTGTCAAAATATAAATCTTATTATGTGTGACCCGTGAGTGTGAACCAACAGAATTGAAGATCACCATATTTGCTTGAGTCGTGGAAGCAAAGAGAAGCGATATGATTATGGATATCCTTTTCAATGATACAATTAAGATGAGCTGTTGAGTGAAAACTTTGTTAGCGTCTCTTCCCATTTCTTTTTCGCCAACTATAGCGATAGATATACGATAATTTTTATAGACATTCTTGAAAAGTTAGTCTTGCAATCATATCTATATATATAAAATCTTTTAGTCCTCCAATATTCTAGAATCTCTAAGTCAGTTTATACCTTTCTTTAAACATTATCAATTCATTGATTTCGCCCAAACCACCACGATGCTATTTAAGAAGATTGAGTAATTAAAGTTTCAATTTGTCAATTAATCTTATTACATGTCACATACTCTCAGATTTAAACTAAACAAAATAAACCCACATTACATTGACTTGGAGATATGTCTATAAATAAATTAAATTTAGGTTGCAGTTAGTAACATTATTAGCCCAATCATGAGTAGATCATAGCAATTAGAATTTAAATGATGTGGTAACTTAGTGAATTCGTTATCTTCCGAGTATACCAAAAATGCTAAGATGTATTCGCATACAGGATACAGCATATACATAAGAAAGTTGTTTTGGGTTCTTTCATTCTGACTTTCGGTTCAATGATTTACCAAAATGAACTTACAGAAACCTTTTTATTAGAAAACATGTTTACTACACGTATAAATAGTGGATGCGTTTTCGGCAGTTGAATGACATAACCGCAATAAATAGACTACAAACGCTAAAACATTAGCATCAAATTTAGTCATGGTGTGTGAGCGAGTCAGCCTTTCACACCTCATTTGCTACATATTCTACGCTTTTTTCTGTTCAAAAAATATGAAAAAATAATATGGATTATTGTAATCTTCAATACATCTATTTGAAAAATAATCATATCATTCATTGTAAGTTTGAAAAATAATTGAAATTTGATAGTTATTAACTTATTACTATATTATATCATTTCAAATTTTGATTCAGAAAATTATACTCGTTCAACTTATTGTGGTGTCACCATTTAAGACCCTAACATAACTGGTGCCAATAATAAATGACTAATGTATACGTATACAGGGGTGTGTGTATGTATATGTGTGTAACTTTACGGGAATGGTACGATTAAAGAAACACATTAGTGATAAGTAATAACTCTCCATAATATACAAAGCATGCTTTGTTTTGATACTTAGTTGGTGATGGAGTAGGGTTGATGAGTAGCCTGTTAGAACTCCTTCTGTTTCTATTATTTTAGTGATTAAAAGACAGTCCATTATGGACATTACTAACTCTATGCTTTTTTCATTTACTTTTATATTTAATATCAGCCATACATGACTTGCGTAGCTATCGGCTTCCTGAAAAAGACCTAAAGCATATATATCTCCATACATCAACTTTATGAATATATATCTATATATATATATATATATGTGTGTGTATGTTTGTTAATTAATGTCAAAGGCTGAGTTACATAAAATAATTATAAAAAATGATATAACGAATTATAATTACATACCATAACCGCAGTTCAATTTTTTATCTTGTAATTAAATACTTGAAAAGAGCTTATGCTATAAATATTACAGTCTGCATTAGGGAAAAAGAGAAATAAACAAATGATGTTGATTATGTCTAAATATTGTCCATATGACCATATATCTACAACTAATGGGTGGGTCAAGTACGCATGTAGGCACAAGCAGTGTGTGCTTTGAATATTATCTGTGATGATTGACGACTAACATAAAAGTCGCAGTGAAGAAAACTAAAGAAAAACAAGACTTTGAGTTTAAGGCTAAAAGTTCTCTCTTTAATTGTAATATAAAGATGCGAATATAAAGCTAACATTTAGCACCCATATGACTAATTAGATATAAAGTATATCTTGTATTATTTAGGATATTTGTTATCATTTTTTAAATTATATGCAGAAGTTCGTTATGGTATATTTACATATAAATAAGCATGAAGGGGAATTATAGTAGTTATTAAAATGGATCACATGAACACTAAATAAAAGTATTTAGTTTAATATAAGATCACACTAGGTCATATAAGATTTTTTTTTTTTTTTGGTGTGTGATAGCATTGCATCTTGATTCTTGACTATAATAGAAAAACTGAAGTTACATATTGTATTATCTATGTAACTATAAGAATACATGATTATGAATATATATATATATATATATTGTGTGATATGTTAATTTACATCGATTGGGATGGATATGTAAGATATTGAGCCGGGCTAGTAAGTTGATAGCATGATTACAAATTAGATGATCTAGAAACACTATAATACAACTAAACACATACTATATAACTAGACTAAACTCTTCTCTCTCCGAAGTCTTAAAAAGTAAACGGTAAATCTTAATACTCAAACAAAAAATGAAGTTATACCTATATTACATATGCTACAACCCTCTGTTTCTACTTAGCGTCGATTGTTCATTTCGTGGTGATTAAACAAAACCGATGCTAAATGTAATGAAGAAAAAAACATTAGAAAGCCAGCAACATCGGTTTAAATAAACCGGCGAAAAACTCCTCATAAAACCTATCGGATCCGGCCAAAAAACTCCTCATAAAGCCAGCAATTAATTGCCCCCGGGAAAAAAAAGTTGTTCATTTCTTAACCTCTTCATTGGGTTGAGTGTTAATAGTATCGGATCTGATCTGCGAAGGAAGAATATCCTGAAGCAATCCATGATCTCTAATGGAAGGAGTTGATGTAGAAGCTTGTGACATTTCATAACCAAACCCGAGGAATGATGATGATGGCCCTGGATTTACGAAAGTGCCATCGGAGGAGCTTCTATTAATCATACTTAGAGAGTTGTTGTTGTACATGTTGTAGGGTTGATGATGTTGAGTCAGCAAGTAGCGTGGCTGAGGGATGGAGAATGATGATGATGACGCGGTGGTTGCACCGTGGTCTAGGATTGGTGACGTAAGCATTCCGATGTGTCCACGTGGCGTCATGGGGAAAGGGTGAGTGTGTTGACCTTCGTAGGTTGTCATGACGATTGAAGGATCATCGGAGGATCTCTCCACTCTCTTCTTCACTCCACAACCCACTGTGGTGCAACGGTAATAGCTTCTGTTTTTTCACAATTAAAAAAATAAACAAATTAGGTAATAATATATTTTTAATTTTTTTTTATCTATTTTAGTTTGAAACATGGAAGATATGAAGGAGAAACAGAAGATCTCGAGATCTGAAATGAAGTTTGGAACAAGTTGAAACAGGAATCTTCCGACACAAGCATCATAAATAAAGGGAAGAAAAACACAAAACACATAAACCTCATGGAATGTAACAAAAGAAAAGATATTCTCCAAAACAAAAATTCAAACATTTTTGACCCTACAAAAAACGCGTATTAGGTATATACAGTCGTCTATATATATTAACATATAGTGAACGTATATATGATTGAATATGGTCATATAGACTCTGCATATATAGAGCACACTGAATCTAGGGCTACTCTACTCACACCTAAATATAAATAAATTTATAATGAGGATGGTGTGTTAATTGATTATCTGAATGAACATGTATAGTGTACAATATGTAGAAAATGTGAATGATCCTTATGAATTGGATAAACCCGATCTAGTGAATTATATTTCGAAGTATATTTACATTTGCATATAAAGTAGATGAAAACACAGATACATATATATATATATATATATTTACATATGAAGTATATCTAAACACATGCATATATAGTGAGGATGGTCTATATGGATCTAGCTAGGGCTACAATATATATGTATATACAGAGTTATATGTATGTATTTTACACACACAAAAAAAGAGTTATATGTATGTATGTATGTGTGTACCTGGGATAAGGACTGTTTTTGACAGCTTTCTGGCCGTATTTTCTCCACCTATAACCGTCATCAAGATTATCAATATCGCTCTTAGTCAGAAACGCAAACCTAGCTTCTCTAGCTTTTTTCTGATTCTTCTTCTTTGCCTTCAACCTTCAAAACAATAATACTCACAATAATTAATAAAAAATGCATCCCAAACATATGTTAAAATGGAGGGTTAATGAATAACTTACTGTGGCTTAGTACCCTTTTGCTCTTGTTGTTTGTCTTCTTGTTCTTGATCTTTAACAGTAACTTCCTTACCACTGTTATTATCATTTGCAGCTTCGTTGGAGGAAGATGAGACTGAGGTTGAGTTTGGAGAAGTCGGTGCTGTGTTCACAACTTCTGATGACTCAGCTTGAGGCAAGGGCAAATCCGTAAAAAAGGGGTTGTTGTTGTTGTTGGGGAGAGGAAAGGCATCGAATGAAAAAGAAGAGGAATTAGAGGAAGAAGCAAATTGATGATGATGATGATCTTGTCGGAGCAAGTCGAGGAAAGAATTGGGATTATTAGAGGAGTTATCTTCGAAATAAGAATAAGAAAAAGGTAAAGATGAAGTATCGAAGATGCTTGAGAGATTCCCAGCTAGCTCCAACTGATGATGATCTGATGACGTAACTAGATTCGCCATGTTTGATGATGATGATGCTTGAGAGATTTGTTGTCTTTGTTCTTGTTCTTGTCCTCTTTGGTGTTCGATCTTTGTCTCTGTGTTCTTGATCTCTTTTTGTTGTTGTTGATGATGATGGTGATGATCCTCTTCTATCTTCTTCTCCATGTAATAGAGAAAAGATGGAATCTATGAGATGATACTTTTATAGATATATCATCATCATTGTCATCTTCTGAGATTTCGTGAGGAAAAAAAGGAGAACTTTTCTATAGCTTTCTGGGTGTTTTTTTTAATTTTGTAATGGTTATGTGATTTTGAGATAAGAGAGAAAGAGAGAGAGGTGTGAATATAACTTTTGTGAAGTTTTGGGTTCTTCTGGACAACAGCTTGGATTTAGGAGGTTTTTCATTTGTTTTTATTATTATTATTATTATTATTATTATTTGGTCTCATTTACGCGGGCAATTAAAATATAATAGAAAGGAGAAGAAAAAAAACACTGGTCATCGGTAAACGCAGGTGGTGGTGTGGCGTACGGTTGTGAATGGATCAAGACGGTGCCGTCCTCTGCCGGGCATTTAATTTTTGGCCCTTCATTTCAGTTTTTTTTTTTCCTTTATTCTCACATTGTGTCGTGTCTCCAAACGGAATAGTTACAATTTTGGTCTCCTATATATTCTTCAATACTAACTTGATTTCTTCAAGTTCAAATATAATTCGGGCTCGTTACATTTCATTTTTACTATGAGCGTGAAATAAATTAACTCTTTCCAAATTATTGGTTTGACATGAGCTACGGATGAGATTTCAAATATTTCAATTTTTTCATCAAATTCCAAAAAATATTTACATTTACTATCTTTCATAATTGTATAGACGAAATTAAAAAAAAAACTCATAGACAATATATGGGCATTTAGCACATAACCATATATATAAATGTTTAAAAACCATATATATAAATGTTTAAAAAATTTAGACAAACAAAATGTTACTGTTAACTAGATACCAAGCCAAATTATAGTTGAGGAAACTGACAAACAATAGCATAGTCTGAATATTTAGAATGTGGTAAGCCATAACGTCTTAAGATGTAAGCTGATTATATATTAAAGACATTTCAATGGAAAAAAACGTTCGTTTCAGTCTTTTTAAACATGTTACATTAGCCGAAATTATATTATTCATTAGCTATATCTAGAATTCCACAACTAACACAATCCGATATGATGAATGAAAACTATTACTCGGATCTATATTACTGTTAAAAGAATAATTTAATAAAAATTAAATTACTTTTTGAAGAAAAAATTTAGAGCCTTTTATTTAGTAGTAATTATAAAATATGACTAAATGCAAAAAAAAATGATAACTTTTTATTATAGGAAACTATTTTAGTCACCTCTCAAATAATTTTTTTTTCTTAAATTCAAATTACTTGAGAGAATGTTGTGTGACTCAAATAATCTTTTAGCAGAAAAACTCTCTGTGATTTACGCGTAGTTGTACAAAGAAAATAACCGGTTAAAAAGGTCATCGACCAAAGGGATACGAGGAGAGGCGCGTAAGGGAAGACACGTAGGTAACAAAAAGGTGTGGGGTCTTCTGCCTCGCGGCTTGTTTGATTTTTAACCTTTTAACGGCAACTTGTCATTTCCAATATAATTGTTTTTTTTTTACAGGAAAAGAAAATTTTGTGATCCTCTCCTGACGTAAAAATTTTACATTTCGCCTAATTCTATTTTGACTTGAACGTCTTGTCGCCGATTCTTTTCATATTACAGTTGCAATAGTTTATTTCTCTATTCAATTTCTTTTCTTTTTATTTTTTTGGTTAAAAATACTCCTATTAAAGATAAGGACCAACTATGATTAAAGTAATCACCACAATAAGTATGATAAACTCACTAGTAATAAAACACGTAGTTTATAAACTTTTTTTATTTGAACCCATTTACCAATGTGCAGAGTACATTTTTACTAAATTAATATATATTCCCATGATGAATAGATATATAGTATATACTAAGCTATCAGCAATTACAATAAGGGATTTTTATGCGTAAGCAGTGAGGCACATACTTTCACGTAGATAGAGAGTACAAGATGAGAAAAAAATGCTCTGAGGCAAAGATAAAACCAACAGAAAGAGACAAAATTAATGTAGATTTAGAGTTGATAAAATAATTAGTTGAATAAATTGAGAAACAGTAAAATCAGGAAAGTAAATTTTAAAATAAGGAATAACGCGTAAGAAAGAAGCTTCGAAAATAAGGTGACACAAAGCTTACGTCAGCAGAGAGTTTGCTTCTTCTCCGACAAGTCATCGGTCATCAAAATCCCGTTAACTATTTATTGCTCCACGCCTCCACCATCATTTTTATTTGTTTTGTTAATTTCTATTATAAACTCCATTTTTTAAATTGTTAAATAATCATTTTTATTATTTTTTACAAACCAAATAAAGTCGACATATAGTTTAATGGTAAATTTGGAATTGGTTAAAGGAATCAAAAGTTATAGTTAAACAAATGGTACAGAATACGTGAAACGGTATAGAATAAATGCAGTGAAACAAAATTTTTATATGTTATCATTAATTATTATATTTAATTAATTTTCTTACTATTTTGGTTTATCTAAATGATTTTTTTAATGGATAAAACTGAATTATAGTATAAGTATTTTTTCCTTTTTAATCAGAACAGCAAAATGAAAAAGAAATGCACCTTTACATAATATATCGAGTTGTGATTAATAATTTCTTATCGTGTACCATTTTTATTATCACCAAATCGATAAATCTGTTAACTAATTAAACCGCGAAAAAAGCAAAGTGGTATAAAACATTTACCGATTTATATTTTACTACTTTCTATCACCTCATTGGGAAATGTTATTTTTATTTTCAAAAACCATTGCAGTTTCATTTTTCAGGTTTGTTTTCTTAGTTACAATATCATGAAAACTTTTGTTGGGAGGTTACATGCTTTTCTCAGAACATCACCTTTTGTGTCTGAGGAGAATGGAGTGTCAAGATCATGGACCCACCGGACCCTGCCCGACCCAAAAGCTTAACACTGTAAAAATCGTATATCAAGCAGCTGTTTATATGACAAATGGTTGATCAAACGGCCAAAATATCACAAAGGAGAAGGTTGTCATAAGCACGTGTGGTTATAACGCGTTATTAGCTGTTTTATTTTCCCTACCTTTACGTCGGTTGCTTCCAACTCAAGCCATTCTCCTTTTTATTTTTCACTAAACACGTTACTTTTTGTTTCTTTTATTTAACTTCACAGGTTAATGGATGATATTGGAATAGGACCATCAGAACAAAAAAAATAATGGACCATCAGTATGAATGATTAATTGATTATTAGATAAAAATGTGGTGAAAAATAGGAAAACGCGTGATCAAATGCTACTTTGCTTTTTTAACCAATAAGATATAAAATGCTACGTTGCTAATGCTTACCATTTTAAAAAAATGTTATGAACCTGCGTATGGTGGTAGGGTGGTTGAGGATCCCAGTTTTACAGTGTAAATTTGTAAAAGTTATGGTTTCGTTTCCACTTCAATGTTAAAACAAAGTCGTTGTAGTGTGGTCAATTGGACTCTTTGATTTTGGTCCGGATATAGCACCCCTGATGAGTTTATGAGAAACTCTTGCCAATAAAGTTTGTTCACCTCAAATTAGTTGGGTTTGACCCAGACACCAGTGATAATTAAAAAAAAAATGCTATGTTGCAGATAATTACTATCGATCCAACTCAATGTACATTTCAGTGTTTCAAGCATACGTACTAAAAATCACAATTGCTTATAGTTTTTTTTTTTTTTTGAAAAAAAACACAATTGCTAATACTAACCATCGACCCTATTCATATGTACATTTTAGTATTTCACGCATACGTACTAAACCTCACAATTGCTAATAATTACCATGGATCTCAAAATGTACATTTTAGTGTTTCACGCATACGAACCAAACGTACGTGTGAGGTTTTGTGTGTAGACACGTGCACTATTTTTTTGTACGAAAAGCTATATTGTGTAATGTACCGTATTGAGGTGATACATACAGAAATTAATTAATAATGATACTAATGGAAACCAAATCTCATGGATATAAGAACTGGTTTGACATGGTCCAGTCGTTAAAGTTTAGTAGCCGCAAACTAAGGATGTACGTCCACACACTCCCTTTTCTTACGCTTTACTTTTGAAAAATAAAACAATTCGAAATCGCCAAATTGCGAATACAATACTTGTTACCCCAATAACCACTTGGTCCTTCTTTATCTATTTTGTACACACATATCAACATCTGTGTATCCAACGACTCCAATTCGTGTATATATATTTTTTTGATTTTTGTCTATAATATTAATATTCTTTTCTTCTTGAAAGGAAATATATTAAACAAAATAGACAGGAATTGTATCTTCACTAATAACATAATTATCGTTCACACACACACAAACATGTAAGTGTAGTGCGATAAGTTAGACTAAAAGGGTCTAATACTTCAGAATGTTATTTGAAAAACATACTATTTTAGTGCCTTAGTGACTTTAATCTCTCTTTTCAAACTATATATTATATATATGTGCTAGATATGTAGCATGTGTGTCGTATACATGTGTGTGCACATGGGACATGGATGAGATTGGGGTTTGTTAAGTTGAATTGTAGATTTATTATATTACCGCGAATAAAAATATTGCTTTCAAAGCTGAAAAAATAAAGACAATGGGTATGATTGACCACAGGATCATAGCTAGCTAACTGCTAAAGTTCACGAGACCAGATCTAAGAAATTGTATGTATATATCATTATGGGTAAGAAGAAATGGTCAAAAGTCAAAGGTCTTGACCATCAATTGTTCAACCAAGCTTTACACTCGAGTCATCCTAAATAATTTCAGATTCCGATTGCAAGTGATCTGTGATCACATGTAGATATTTTTTATTGGAACTAATCTTGATTATTTTCCCAGCTTCATGTCACAATTTAATTCTTGATACAAATTTTTTAGCATTCTAGAAAATAAAATCTTAGATCAATAGATATATAGTACACTTTTACAACTACAGTTTCTTAGAGATTGTGATAGTAAAAAAAAAAAAAGAAAAAAAAAATCAAATTCAGGAGAAGGTATTGTCCCACCCTAAGATTTTAGGGTTATTCCAATCCCACAAAGGTGGTTGAACCCTTTGAACTGCCTTCCCCTATGGGAGTTTAAATAGACTAAAACTTTTTGGTCTATTGGTTAAGCATGCATGTTCCGACATCAGTATAAGTATATGGGGTGGTAAGGACTGTAGAAATTTGTACAATAAAAGCTTAATCCACAATACTGAACTAATATTCATCAGTAGTGTTTGTTTTGATTTTTAAGATAGTTATAGCCAAAAACCTCTAATTACAACAAATACGCCTATAACAAAAATTATTCGGTATTTAAATCTACCACTCCTCTTCGAAACAATCATCCACAATATATAGTAGGAAATAATGTCCAGCTGACTTATCTATATTGATATAATATCCTTTGACCATAATACAATTTCAAAACTCAAATGCTCAAAATTAAATATATAAAGTTTTGAAAAATATTGTCATGTCACTTGTCAATGCTGAAAGGAATAAAGGACAAAAGAGTTAGCTATCGTCGGTCCAAGCGAAATGAGCCATGTGTTCGTTTGTATAATTATAAGGTCCATATGTAAAATGTATTCATTGACTTTCAAAATCTGATTTATATTCTAAAGTAGTTGTTTTATAGATCTGTAAGGATATATATATATATATATATATATATGATTGATTACATGAGACTGGCATCGGAGCAAATTAAGATATAGAGATCGAAGAAATTCACGATATGATTCGAGGAATGGTAGTGGTCAGAGCTACGTCTTAAAAGAAACTGAAAACCAAACCTAATCCAAATTAACACATAAATTTGGTCAAGATAAAAAAAAGTTTTATGCGGACTGATCCAATTTATCTTCAAAGAAACAAATGGTGATGTTTTGTATATGAATTTGGTAGATCTCAGGTATAGCTAAATGATATACTAGCAGTGTAGATTTGGTAATAAAGATAATAATAATAAAAAAAATACAATGTAGATCTCTAATCGATTATTGTAAATTAAACTAAACAAAAAATGAAGAATAAAGGTCAAGATTCGATCTGAGTAAAATGCAGGAGCGCGGGAAAACAACCTGTTGACTTAGAAAAACAGTAGTAGTATTCTTAAAAATATATGTCAAGTGAGAACATCTACCGATGATTGCGGCCACGCTGAGTTTTAATAATTTTAATTACAAACCAAAATTTAATTTAATAGTTTTAATTTGTCCCAAGAAGATTACAAGAAGAAAAGAAAAGGTCAAAGTCAACAGATGAGTATGTTGATTTGATTAAAATGGAATAATAATATTTGTAACGCAAAACCCTAAAACGCGTTATTCAGACACAAAGAGACAAAAACACTTTAATAAGTCTGAGGGGACAGACAGCTAAGCTGCTCACTTGCATTGCTTCTCCAAAATCCCCCTCGTTTTCCGTGTACGCTTCTCGCTTCTCTCTCACTATATTTCGATTAAGATGTATATCTACAATTCTATTTCTAATAAACTTCTCAATAATTATATGTTTTTAAATACACACTTATGACATTATATTATATATAATATCCATTTACATATTTACAACTTTTTTTTGTTATCATACTTTATATGATTTGGAACAGAAGATGTTCTGGTTGAATTGATGTTTAAGAAATAAAATTACACGTAATCAATGATCAAATTAAATAAATAATTAAAATTTGATTTACTTTTTTTTGACAAAATTTCTTCTGAAACAAAATTATTAAAAATCGTCTGTTATGAAACAATATGGAATATATCGTTATTCCAAATCAAATAACCATTTTTTTTTATAGTATCGTTCGATTTTTATCTAGGTTTTTCGGAATGAATAGGTTTGATTTATTCAAATTGAACAACGCCACTAATTTTTAATATAGTTAAGTAAGTCACTGAAAAGCTTAACATAATCACTGCTTTACGCGATCGAATAATGTTTTATAGATCCTTAACTATTAGCAATTACGAATGATGCTATCATCTCGATCATACGTGTATAACTACATATTGATTATAAACATTTATGATAGTATCGTATAAGTCTATAAGAAAGTCAACTTGAGTCAATTCGAATCCTTAATACGTCTAATGCTTCCAACGTTAGATAAAATAGGGAAAACACCCAACAATTACTAATTCTTCGAATTCTAAAAAGGGTTGAAATTTCATGTCCGTATATGTATCAAAGTTGTTAGACCAAATTATGTCTTTTGTGGGAGAGCTATAAATGCATTTACATGTCATTATCAACATATATAAAACCTAGATCTTAATAAAAAAAAAAAAGGATACCAAGTATTTCCCAAACTATTTTATTTGCAATTGTAAACAATCACCAATATACATCAATTTTAGGATCGTATATAATCATCCTAAGAAGAATACTGTTTTTGGGATTCTAAATGTACAATATATAATATAGACTCTAGTGTAATAGAAACTATTGGCATAAAGAGCGTGGTTTAAAGAAGGCCAAATAGGAAGGATATGTATGGAGTAAAAACAAAGAACAGAGAGCGTGGTTTAAAGAAGGCCAAACATGAAGGATATAAATGGAGTACAAACAAAGATATGAAATTAACAAATAAAAATTGTGAAAAGAGAAAAGAATAAATGAAAGTCAATAAGTAAAATAGGACCAACATTAATTGAGAGGTCGATTTTCAAAGGGTCAACTCAAGCCCTAACCATCAATAAAAACTTTTCTCAATTTACATTTTCTTTATTTGTTATGTTTGTTTGTTTCTCTCGTAATATTCTTTATTTGGAAATGACTGGAAATCTCAAAATGTTCATAAAATATTCTCAACTTGATAAACCGGGTATTTTACAGAACATGATGTTACATGTTGTCTATGAAGGCGCTGAATAATTAATACCCAAATTATTTGAATGTTGCAACGAAGGTCATTATCCTTTTTAGTAACTGAACTAAAATCACAATTTAAATTGATAACCGAATCATCGAGCAAGAATTTTACTGTGATTTATCTATATAATGGTTGGTTAAATCCTCCCAAAAGATTTACTATAATATGTCGTATCAGTGACAAGAAAAGTTGTTATTATTCAGAAAATGAATCTTATTCCTTCAAATGCATATGCACTAATGAGAAAAGATAATAAAAAGGTTCGATTTGATCACGTTTTTGTTTCTCTTTTCCACTTTTTGTTAACAAAAGCATAAGCCGTCACCAATATTGAACCTAAAACTTTCCGAGAAAATGACACAACTTGACTTTTGGTACTCATTCTTTTATTTCTAGAAACATATCTTATTTATCACGCTTAGAAGTTGGAACATTGATCAAGACCACCAGATTCTGCAAATAGTTTGATATTATCTATCACATCCTTAAACAAGTAGTACTTCAATCGCGTAAAACACAAGCTGTTCTCAAAACTCAGCAGATATGTAGCGAAATACGGAAGACAAATGACGATAACAAAGCTGATGTTCTATTCATAGGTTTGTCGCAGCAACAAAATTTCATCAAGATAGCAAAGCTTAAGAGTTACAAACAACCTGTTGGGAAAATGGTGTCCCAATAATCATATTACCTCGTTTAAAAGCCCACACGTTACAATTTGGATCTGTGGTTCATGAGTCTGCAGCAGCAATAGCAGTAGGGGTAACTTGTTTGACCCTCCTTTGATGAACATCCCAGTTATAAACACGCGCAATAGTTACCTGTCCATCACAAAGTCTTATAGTCAAGAAAGATAAACTACTTTTTACACAATCTTTGAATGCATCTACAATGATAAGATATTACGGGTTGCCTAAATTGCAATTTTGGGTTACTTGCAAATTTAGAGTTATGTAAACTACTTTTTACACAATCTTTGAATGCATCTACATTAATAAGATTTTACGGGTTGCCTAAATTGCAATTTTGGGTTGCTTGCAAATTTAGAGTTATGTAAAGTAAAATCAGGCCTCTACTTTCTCGCGAAATTAGGCGCTGACTCAACTGAAATGAGATAATTTTACAAGTATCTCTGTACCTGAGTAACTGTGACTTGATCCCTCAAGAACTGTAAATCCGCTACAAGAACCTCCAGGCTGGCTTTAGCATTTTCCAGATTGTTTTTCAGAAGAGCTGTAGCCTATTGGAAGAACAAAGATTAAAAGAACTTATTCTATGACCCCAGTGCTATAAGACTTAAAACATCGAAGAGAATATGTTTTCAGAGTAATGGACCTCTTCACAGGAATATTCCAGCATGACATTTGCTCCCAACCACAAACACACTGAGTCTGTGTCTTCAATGCAGGCCCGTGAATATATTCCTTCAGACACCTCAAAATCGGCTAAAAGCGCCTGCATTGTAAGAAGAATTCCATGTGAAAAAAGAGATAAAGAACATAAGAAGCAGCAGTAAGTCTGTACATCAAAGAAACTTTCATATAAAAAAGATGAAACATCGTGCCCATTACAATCTGTGTCAGTGATTCTTCCAGTGAAGCTAGAACTATGTTCCGTGACACAACATGTTCTGTTGTCACCATCAAACACGACTTTAAGACACTAATTTAAGGGCCCATAGGAACAAGAAAGCTGGTGGGTGATATAGACATTGTCTTTCCAACCAATCAACCTCGATTTTCAAAAAGTAGACTTTCGAATGCAGGCAGGCTTATGAGGTTTTAAGTAAGCGTGACTCGCGCAAAGAGAAGAGCAAGATTCAAATGGGACACAAAGTTGGCATGCAAACATTGGTAAGAAATCAAAGCACAACAAAGTTTAACCTTATGGAATTAAAATTCAGGATTCTGGATTCAGTAGTTCAAATAACAATGTTAGTACATTTATATTTGGTCACCACCCATCTCAAAAATAGCAGCAAGACACTGATCACAACATCACAGCTAAACGTAATAACACAGAACAGCATATATGCAAAAACCAGTGAAGAAAGACTAACAAGTATAATTACTAGAGTTTTTTTTTTCAAAATCAAAGAAATAAAAAATGAACAACGACGAACCTCACCAGTTCCCTTCCTTGCTTGCAAAGTGGCAACAACCTCTAAACACTTTTCAATATCTGGGATTTTAGCCTGCACATTTATCAATACTGTACGATATCATAAAGAAGATAACTTGAACCATCATACATAAACTAGAGACAAATAAAAAGACAAGTGCACCTGAAGATCCCTTTGCTGAGCAAGAAGCTTCATCTCAACAACTTTATACTGCTGAAGCCTAAACCATAGAAAAGAGATCACTAATATGAGCGTGAAGTAATCAATCACAAGTAATGATTTTGGATTCAATTGATTATAAATCCGCTCATAAACTAGATCAGGAGATTTTGGATTTGAGCTGAGAAGAACAAGCCCAGATAAATGCGTAGATTTAAAGAGTGAAAATGAGAATTGAGGGTGAGAGAGATATGAAAAGGAGAAACCTTTCTTGATGAAAGGCGAGAGCAGAGTTAGGATCGAGGCCAGACTGAGAGAGATAAGTCTCGACATCTTGGATGAATTTGGCGGCAGGAATCCCTCTTCTTTCAGTCAAATCACCACCGCTTCCACTCGGAGAAGACAACGACATCTGCGAATCGAATCGAAATCGAAATCGAAATCTCAAGTTTCCGATTTGGGGATTTAGGGTTTTTCGATTGTTTTCGAATCTGTCGACTTGGGGTCGATCGAGAGACTGAAACCAGTGATCGACGGACCAAGAGTCGGGAATACGACGTCGTACCAAGAACAGTGGACGACGCTGTTTTGAAGTGGGCTTAAGGCCTTGATCATGATGAAGTAGCCCATTGAAATAAACGGCGTCACTTTAAGGTTTTTTTTGTTAGTTAATGATTAGAAAAGTCTGAAACTGTAACACTGATCATCATGTTGTTCATCATATCAATATAATCCTCTAATACGGAAGAAGAATTTGAAACCCTAACATAAAGCATATATTTATGGCAATAACAAAAATCAACAATTAAATGATAAAAGATCACCTGTTGAAATATGATAGTAAATCGAAAAAACAATATCTTGTCCATCCTATGTCTTTAAGCCATCGTATTGAGATGATTCTGCATCATACAATTCGAACCAATGAAAGCAACTATTATTTTGAATTACCTTGGATAATAATGGGGACGGTGTGAAAGATCTTTAATTTGAGAGGTTATTGATCGATCTTTGAGAGGTTTTCCAAATTTTGATTCTTTAATTTCTTGAATTTTGATTTTTTGTATAGTAAGTAAAAAATAAAATTGTGTATTGGTAAATAATGTAATTGTAAATCTATAATAATTATATTATTGTTCCACTTTTAAAAAACAAAAATGAAATGTTGCTTAAAATCTTAATATATTTAATAAGATAATGTCAAATATAGTTGTAAATCTAAAATAATTATGTTATTGATCCATCTTTTTATGAAAACAAAAATAAATTTTCTCTAAACTTAACATGGATAATAATGAATAAATGACAGTTTTACGAATATTAATTGTTATGATAATGATTCGCTTCTAAAAATATGTAAATCTTTTTTTTTTTTTGGTTCTAGTTATCGTCAAAAAAAAAAAAAAAAAAAACTAGATCGTACACCGCCTCTTATTTTGATATAAAATAAAACGAAAAGTGAATATTCTTTAAAATTAATATGGATACGAATATTAATTGTTATGAGAAATCGGATACGAATATTAATTGTTATGAGAAATCGGTGGCACGAGATATAACTAAGAGTGTGACACGAGATATAACATTGGTGGCCCATCATAGTTTTTTCGCGTATTGGTGAGGACAATATAATAGATTGTAGAGCTTTTTCGTCATTTGGGCTTATAATGGTTTACCATGTTTTGTTATTTCTCTGTTTTTGAGCTTTTCCTCTGGTTGTGACTTTGAGCCTTTGTTATGTTCTTGACTTTGGTTATTAATAGACAACTGCAACCAAAAAAAAAAAAAAAAAAACTAGAAACTAATATTTGTATTAACTCAAGAAACGAAGGAGAAACCGAGCATCCCTCTTTGGCCCAATGATTTTTCACCTACTCACGTTTGTCCTTTCTTCCACAATAGTTTTTAAAATATAACTAGACCGGTTAATAGATTTAGCAAATCCCGATTTAAAAAACAGCTAAAGAAGTTGAACAAAATTCTCAAACATTGTTTGCGCTACAAGACAAAGTCTCGAATCTATGTTTTTGGAAAACCAAGAGTTTATGATTCTCAAGCATTGTTTGCGGTATAAGAGAAAGTCTTTTGAATTCGTGAGAGTAGTAGCATTAGAGCGCTCAAAATCTTTGAAACGTGAAGGAGTCAATGAATTGGGCGATCTCTGTTAAGTCCTTGAATGTTTATTTCAGGAAAAGAGGAAAACAAAATGGGAGTTTGGTGATGGAAGGGAAGGTTCAAAATGCTAAGTGATGACTGGACAATAAGAAAAAAGACATGGACGGGCATTTAATGAAAGCAAGAGTGGCTGCAGAACACAAACGTGGAGGCAGTAAGAAAGGACAGTGAGCTGGCACAGATGAAGACAAAGTCTGTTGCGAGGGAGGAGGCGTCTCCTGGCTGAGTCAGGAAGGGTTTCGGGCTTTAAAAGAAGCGAGAGCATAAGAGAGAGAGGCAGTTTTTTGGTGGTTCATTTCTTTGCAAGTCTTGAGACTAGAGGCAATGTGTTTCTTCACAGAAACACATTGATTTCGTTTTTCTGTCTGTTGTTCATATAATCAATCTCTCTGTAAAACGCTTCCTTCTTTTCAAATACAAGTATTATTCAGTTTCTCTTATGTTTTTGATCCAAAGAGTTCTTATAACAATGAGATCTAGAACAAAAGTGAGTGACTTTACAAAGGGAAACTCGATAAGGGTGACTTAGAACCTTATCAATCTCCAAGTGCTTCTCATAGTGATATTTCTCTCGCATGTATCCATGAAAAAGAAGTAACACCATGATACACAATAAAACTTCTATAAACTAGTATTGTTGGAGCATTCATATTTATTATTTTAATAATATTAATTGAAATAAATTGAGACTTATTAATTTATAGCCACATTTGCATTAAAATCTGCTACACTAAAAAATTTTACAGTGAGTTTATAGAAAAATATAAGTGAGACATTTTGATCAATACAAGATTACTATTTTGGATGTCAATCTTGTTGTATCTTATTTACAAACTTAATGTTAGCAAAAGATAATGAATCGGGTCTAATAAATATGAAGACTTTTCTTTTATAAGATCTACCATTTTACTCTAGAGTTTTTATTAGTCATACACAATAGCAAATTCTTATCGTCAGTACAAAATTTGTCCAGACGATGCAATATAAAAAAAAAATCAAGACAAATTTACTTGTGAAAACAACATTCACAAATTTGAGGTGAAGATTAATTATCTTCATTTTCCCCAAAATTGATTGCAATATTAAACTATTTATATGACAATGAAAGGTTTATAGTAGACTTTTTCTACTATTCTTAATGTTAATGATAAAGTGGAAACTGATATTATAACACCTAACTAGATTATGTACTGTCCAACAGCACAAATTGATATATCTTTTAAGATTCGATATTATAAATTTCTAATTATAGATTATGAATTAATAAGATAAGTGTTAAATATAAATAGATAATTTATCAACAAAAATATGTATTCAATTAAGTTTAATATTTTAGATTAGTTATATCAAAATTAAGTATATTTTAGTTGATATTAAACAACACTTTAAAATTTGATAAATATTTTTATTAAAATATTCCGTAGTTTTTATCCAATGGAAATGACAATAATACTCTTAATTAATTAATTAATTTTGTTCATTAAATAATTTATTCCAATGATGTTATTATGTAATTTTTAAAAACTTTAAAGTTAGATTTTAAAAATTATTTCTGTAATATTATTAAGGGGATAATTTTGATAAACAATTAAATATATAAACATTAAATAATTTTTAAATTATAATTTTATTTAAGTAAAATTTTTAGTTTAATATGTGTATATCAATTTTATTTCTTAGTAAAATATGATAATATACTTTAAATGAAATTATATTAATATATAAATTAAAAATAGTTTTTTAGTTTTCTTTTTTTTTTGAAATTATAATTTAGTGAATAATAGTTAACATATTTACTTTTTTCTAGGTTATAATTTTCGTTCCAATTAATTTATTTATATTTATTTTTTCAAAGAAGTTGAAAAATAGATTTTGTGAAGATTTTGTTTTTAAATATATATTTTTAATTAAAATGATAATTGTTAAGACATTTATACCTTTAATGATTTTTTTATTTGTTCTTAAGACCAATGGCATTGTACATAAAAGTTTTAATAAATTAAATGTTATTTTTAAATGGGTACTCCCCAAATATTAGTAAGAGGATAAGTTTACAAAATAATACAAATAACTTTAATGAATTTTTGTAGATGAGTTCCACCGAAAAGCCAATTTTAAGAAAGATTACAGACAACTTTAAAAGAAAATATTAGTAGCTTGTATTAGTTACATATATATATATATAAAGTTTGAAGTTTATATTATTATTGTTTATAATAATGAGACGATATATATACAAAAAGTTTTTTAAATATACTATCTTATAATCTTATCGAAATTTTTTAATTTTTAATTGGTTTACCAGATAATTTTTTATTTTAATGAGTATTAATTAATTTTAAAATATTTATTATATGAAATAACTTATATTTTTAATAGAAAAAAACTCATATATAAACAATTACCCTCCCGTGTGTTTTTGTGTTTTTGTTTGACTAATCCAAACACTTTTTGGCGAATTGTCACACAAAGATTTTATGATCTACCCGACTTTGTAACAGAAAATCAAAAGGACAACTGATCTGAGAAAATAGCAAATGCAAGTGGTTGGATCTGCGAAATAAGGAGAGGGTCCACTACAAGAATAATCGCCAAAACCGACGGCGAATCCCGTCGACATAACATGTTTTCGACCGACTTTCAACCACAAATAACTGGTCGGATTGAGTGGTCATTATTGTAGATTTGTCCAAAACTCGGTCCAAAAATCATTGAGATTACCGATGGAAAATGTGTCGACAACATTTCGATGGAATATTTTGACTTGGTTTTTACGGGATATTGCGACGAGGTTTCGACAGGATTTCTAACATTTTCACAGAATTTCGACAGCTATATTATATTTGGCCAAAAAATAATCGTTCCATAATTATTTAAATAAATTTTCAAAAAAACTTCTATAATAAAAGTGAAAAACTTCAATGCTAAATTCATAATTCATAAACATGTTATACAAACTTAAATACTAAAAGCATAAGTCATAAACACTATTCATAAAAACTAAAATACTAAATTCATAAGTCATAAACATAAATATTAATTTTTCTTATTCTCCTCTTCCCGCATCTTTTGTTTAAGTGTTCTTACATTCTCCCAAAGCCGTGTCATTGATGCATGTACCTCTTTCACCCTTGCATCAAGGGTAGATTTGATTTCGTCTATATCTGTGACGATAACTTTTAGACGCTCTATTACTTCCTTGCCAGAAGAACAATGACTAAGAATCACATCAGATCCAGTAATTTCTTCAGGCATCTGCGACATTTGAAAAAAAAAATAATATGCAACTATAAGATTCAAAGATCAATTAGAAATAAAACAAATATATTTTAATTATAAACTTACAGTTGCAACAACGTTTGATCCGCGTCCAGGTGGAAAATCTCTAACCGCACTAATCTTTCTTTGTTTAAATTTGAGATTTGGCATAACACCTATTTTTATATGTGTTCATATTAATAGACAAAATGTATATATTTAGTTTGTATCAAAATTTTATAACTCCTAAAATTACACATGAATTAACCATTTTTCTAACATCCAAACATTCACGAATTCATAATTCTAAACCATTTGATTTACAAATTATATAATATCTTAAAATTATTTGATTACAAAATATAAATTATATAAAATAACAAATCAATATCACATTTGCTTTACCAAATCCTAAAATCCTAATAATAACAAATTATAAAATCCTAACTATCACCTTATATCTAACATCCTAACAATTACAAATTACTAACTCTAAACCATTATTTACCAAATCCTAAAATCCTAACAATCACAAATTTTAAAATCATAACAATAACCCTATTTCTAACATCCTTACAATCACAAATTCCTAAATATAAACCATTATTTGCCAAATCCTAAAATCTAAACACAAACACATAAATCTTACCTTTGGCGGATTGGAAAGGGAAATTTCTGCGAGAGATAGAGAATTCCGGCGACTCAGAGAGAATTCCGGCGAGAGAGGCAACAATAGAGAGAACTCCGGCGGATATTTTCTAAATTTTTCTAAAATTTTCTCGACTGTCTCGCGGAGAAAAATAACAGTTGGGTTAATAGAAACGTCCGATGGAAAAATCTGTCGATAAGCTTTCAATGATTAATGAAATCTTAATGTGGTCGAAAATATTTCCGCCTAACGATTTGCTTAGGTGCGTTGAGAATATAGTGGTCGAAAAGTTGTCGAATACAAGAAAACATTAGTTCTTCTTGAAGAGTGGTCGAAAACTTTTGACAACCTTTCGACCATTTTGAATTTTTAGACAGTTTATCGACGGTTTTGTTGAGTCGTGGGAAATCGATCGCATTGCTTTCGATATTTTCTCGAAAATTTCTCACGGATTTTTTTGGTCGAAATGGCCATCACTAAAGTCTCTTTTTCTTCTTGTGGTCTTACCATCTTTTTTACTATTGCGGTCGCGTTTTCTGTTGTCGTTGTCGTTTAGCAAATGCAAGTGCAAGTAGCTTAATAGCAAATGCAAATAGCTTAAAGAGGGTCTTACTATATTTGTTGTTGTCGTTGCGTTTAGCATTGTTTAGAGAGATAGATCGAAAAAATAACAATTTCAATTTTTTTTAATTTGTGTCTCGACAGTTCGTTGGTCCATACAACAAATAACGATGAAATAACAATTGATTTTAAATTAGGAATTGAAAACCCTAGTTCCCTAGCACCGTTATTAATGGGCCAAGTTTAAGCCCAACTTGTTAAATAAAGTAAACGATGTCAATAAAAAATGATTAATATCCGACTAATCCAAAAAATTTTGACGAATCGTCACAAAAGGATTAAGTAAACGATGCCCATAAAAAAAAAATCTTTGATATCCGACTAATCCAAATTTTTTTGGCGAATTGTCATACAAGGATTCTAAAATCTACCCGATCTTATAGCTGACAAACCTAATATTCAAACTATATGGAAACCTAGTATTATCTATTTGGTCCAAACTATATGGAAACCAAGTATTATTACGACCACATGAAGAAAATCTAATTCAGTTTGACTATACATTTTATTCGCAACTTTTTTTGACGTTGGTTCGTCGAAGATAGTGAAGTACTACATTGAGTGATTGCAGGCCGACAATGGGGTAGCAGTGCAAAAGCACCGAGTCCCCCAATTTTCAGTAGTTTTAAAAAAAGTTGTAAGGACGTAAATATTTAAATTTTGTTGTAAACGAGGCCCTAAATTCATGAATATTTTCTAAACGAAAGCCCAAATTTTCAATTTATACATATTAAGAACATTTTTCTAAATTTTTTAAGCTGGACACATGGCCCAAAAAACTTTTGAGTAGCCATGAGTAAATTGAAACGTTCTTGGCATTAACTCGGGCAAAACAAGCAACTTGAGTTATGCTATGATTATGTCCTATGTGGTTTAGTATTAACAATTTCAATAGATAATTGATAATTTATGGTAATTTTAAGCAAAAAGCCAACCCACTAAACAAAAGAAATTCTAATTTTTAAGCCAAAACGACATTGTTTTGATTAAAGTTGATGATTTTTGAAATGATGAAAATTCATATTTGATCTTCTGACCTTTTTTTTTTTTGCATTCCCCTTTTATTTACAACTCAACTTGGAACTATTACGGACTTGTGGCACTACTATTGTCCACCAATTGTGAAAACAAACTCTAAATTAAAAGTTTTTCACATATATATTTGAGACCTTCAGTTGACAACTATTTGGGAATATTTAACGCACAATGCTCAAATCGAAAATCACAAAAATATACGAATCGTTCCAACAAATTAATTTCCTCACAATTTTTATAACAATAAAAAAAAAATCCTGCAAACAAACAAACAAAACTGAGAAAAAAAAAAGTTGGAAATGTGCGGTGTCAAAAAAAAAAAAGAAAACTTTTTTTTAACACCCAAAAATCTTAAGCAAACCGTCGAACGAAACGCCGTCGTTTGAATCACCGCCGGCTAATCGAATCATAGCTTTGATTTCATCGTCGGTAACAGCTAAACCAGCCGAATCCATATAACTTTTCAGATCTCCGTAACTCAATCTCCCATCTCCGTCTTTATCCATCACCGTAAACACATCTTTCATCAATCCGTTACCAGATCTACACAACGGCGCCGTTTCTAGAACTTTCTCGAACTCTTCGAACTCAACGAATCCGTCTTTGTTTGCGTCCGCCATAGATATCATCGTTCCGATCATCATCTCGTCGTTGTTTTCACCGGATCTAGGGATTCCGGCGTAAAATGCACGGAGATCGTCGCTGCTGATTTTACCGTCGCGATCTGCGTCGATTATTTCGAAAGCTGGCCGGAAATCTGAATTCGCGGTGGTGGTCATCGGAGTCACGTTTCTACCAGAAGGACACATCTCTTTCTCTCTCTCTGAGTTTTTGAAATTTGAAATTGGCGTTTGAGATTGTGAAAGAAGCTTTAAGCCTTCGGAGACTTGGGGGGAGCGTAGGGTTTATATACGGGACGAGACGATGCTCAAAAAGTCAAAATTTTGACTGTACCTCTTAAGCTTGCTGTGAAAGGTTGGTTACTTATTTAATATTTTTCTTCCAATTATTTTTTTGGTCACAAAATTTGGTTGTTATTGTATTTTATACTCTCTTTGTTCCTACAAAATAAAAACATTTAATATTTAGTTATAAATACACTATTTTCTAACACTAAATACTAGCCCCAGCAATATAAACCGAAACCAAAAAACTAAACCGAACCGGACTGAAATATGAGATTCGGTTCGGTTTCGGTTTTTGTATATTAACCGATCGGTTCTAAATTTGATAACCGATTGATTTTTGGTTTTAACCGAATCGAACCAAAAACCGAAAAGATCGAATAGAACCGAAAAATCTGGGTATTTTGGATATTTTCAGGTATTTTCGGATATTTTTAGATATTTTTAGATATTTTTGGATATTTTTGATTATTTTTGGATATTTCTGATATTTCTGATTTCAAAATCCGAAATGAACCAAACCGAATTATCATTCGATTCCAAATAATTATTATTTTTAAAAACCAAAAACTGAACCGAATAACCAAAGTCTCTTCCTAACCAAAGTCTCAAGGTTACTAACCAAAGAGAAAAAACTTTAGAAAATAACTATTTTAGGAATGGAAGGAATACTATTGTAGAAAAGGACCCACCATATATATTATATTTATTAACAAAGAAAAAAAGAAAATAAAAAGAGTCGGTTACGAATAAATAATAAATAAACATTAATGGAAGTGAAATTTTGTTGGATATTTTGGATTCGGAAGTACGTAGTGGATGACATCATCAAAGTAGTGACTGGTGTGATTCTATCTCTGATTCGTAGAGAAATTTGATTTGTCTTTTTTCATGTTAGAATCAACTCAAAGGTCTTTTCGAGGAATAGGATCCTCATTTTAGTGGACCCAATTTTCCAACTTTTTAGTCTTCTAGTAAGAAGGTATCTTCGTTTTCAGCACGAGTCTTTTTCATGTGGAATCATATTTTTTATGGGTGGAGAACAAAAACTGCAATTTGCTTAATATTTTAGTTCACGTGTCCAATATCAGTGGTCTACGTACGTTTACCACACGTACGAATATTTGTTTTCTTATAAGGTCAATATGTTGTAAATAGCTAGCTACCATTCAATTGTTGGGTAAGTAGTATTATTATATTAGCCACCTTGTTATAAAAAAGGACAAGTCGTTGATACAAACTTAAATTTTATAAATGTTAAATTATATTCAAACAAAAAAAACATCATTTTTACAATGAATGCAACATATCTCCATTTTATAAATGAATAGGAATCTCATTAAAACCCAATAATAGAAAATTGAGAACTTAAAAAATCTTTACTGATCGTTAGCATCAATAAACGTAAACAGTAAAGATTATTTTGTGGGTGTATACCCTTTTCACAAAGATTTATGGTTATTATCTTAACTTCAACTACTAGATATTATACAAAATATATTGACATAAATCATATTTCGTACTAGACGTTACATTAGATGTGTTGACGCCTCCTCGGATTAAATAAATAAAAATCCAAACGCACCAGACCCTGAACAAAAGGCATTTATGAGACATTACATTAGATGTCTTGTAAACTGTTTGGGTTTTGGGTGTTGTGTAAGTGGAAGTGCTTTGTTATAGTCTGCTTTTTGGTATGTAGAGACCTGAAAATTATTGATGATTTTTCAATTTGCCCTCAAAACACCTTGTGTGTTGAGTTTCCACAAAGTTCTAGCTATTCTGGACTACTCTTTAGTAGCTTAGTGAAAAAAGTGACATTGTGAGATTTACACATCAATAAGCATAATAGTTATGGAGAGATAAGGGAAGTCTTTTAAGTATTTAGATCACATATATTTAATGTGTGGCATTTGATAGCAATTTTGTAGGGACAAAGAACTGTTTTCTGTCAAGATCAACACAGGGGACGTTGAGGTTATAATGAACGAACTTGAAGGTTAGCTTTTTCTTTTACTTTTAAACTCAGCACAAGCATAAAAATAAAAAAAACATTTTTGAAAAATGGTAGGTGTGAATTATTCTTGTCTAAAGTCGGGATCCGGTTGGAATTTAGTCGGCATGTGGTCAGAAAAATTCCGACCACGCTTTCATCGGAATAAGTCGTCGGAATTTGGCGTGTTTTCGTGTCGTCAAACTTCTAAGAGCAGCTCGAAAATAAATATTGTTGAGAGAAGTTTAAGGCTACGCAAAAGACGACGCGGTTTCTGCAACCAGATAATATGCTTTCACAATATCCTCTCTGTTAAACCAAGAGAGATGACCTGTAATTTGTATGATTTTTTTTGGGTTTTCAAAGTTTAGGTTATAAATTGAATTTAAATAACCTGAACTCCAAACGCACAAACAATAACAAAGGGATAATCCAATAAAACGTGACAATATTTACTCATAATCAGTGGTCCAAATCTTGATTCTTTCTCGTTTTTTTAACCTGTACAGACTATTCTTAAAAAATTGAGTCTGCCTCAGGCATAATGTTTTTATATATAAACTCTCTAGCTCGCCTCGCAAGCACTTGACGTTTTCAGAATCAATTCCATACAAAAGAATGGCTCCCACAATGAGAGAGATTATAGTGGCATATACCAAAGTCTTCTTCTTGCTGCTTCTCTTCATTGCGCTTCAACACAAACCTCTTTTTTTTGCCAAACACAAACACAAAAACCTTTCTGCTGCTTCTGTAGCACAAGCTTCGTGAACGCAAAATGCTTAATCAGATTCTGCTCTGTCCATTTAATGGTTTTATTTTTCCTTGAGGGCAGAGTTGTCTATAGATGCAGCACGAGCCGCCTGGAACTGTATAGTGTACTTTCTTTGAAGCTCTCTTAGTTTCTCCATAATTTCTTGGAAAGATGGTCTGTGCTGTGGTTCACTGCAAAATTGTCTTACTCACATTAGCTACTGCTTCATCTACTTCAAAGAGTCATTAATCAAACACAGCTGTGTAAAGAGTCTAACAACGTTTATCTGTTTAGGTAAAAGTAAAATATGTATATCTCGGCAATCAAAGATCAAATCTGTAATTTTGTACCATGGTATCCGTTGAAAGGAAACTATAAAGATCTAAAAAGACACCAAACTTACACTAGTCATTGAACCACTTTCTTGCGGAAAATTTTCAGTAGAAAAACGAAAGAATAAACCTTCAACTGTCTACACTAGTTAATGAAACTTCCAATAGTGTTTGTTTTGGGATCGATAGAGGTTAAAAGATTGAACTGCGAAGTAAATATTTCATCAAATTTTTATTTACCTAAAGGGTCTCTTTACAAGTTATCAACTAATCCAACGTTTGCCTCGTAGGAATCTCAAACACTTTACTTTCTTTCTCTACTTAAAGATACAATAAACAAACTATCAGTTTCGTTTGCTGACATTTCTACAAACTAGTTTTTATCTACCCATTTTTTCAGTAAAATGACAAGCTTTTAGGTTTAGCATTCCTGCAAAAATCAGAGACTGGGGCATATGATGAGTTGTTTATGAAAAACCAGGTTTTTGTCCTTCCTTTATGTTTTATGCAACACTATTTTGAGGCTACTTTTCTCTAGCAAGGTATATGTAATATTGCAATGCTAACATACCTATGCCAGCAGCTTTCCATTAAAGAAATCCACTGAGGATCAACATTCTTTGGGACTTCCAGCCTCTGGTTCATGATCCCTACAGCTCCAATCACCTGCAAGTATCCTAAATAGACTTCTCTTCATATTTGGTTGACTTTGTGAGTACATTTTCTATAGGTATAGGAAACTAAGAGGAGACCTAACATAGGAAACTTTCTTAAGGAGGGTGATAGAAGCAGTAAATTAGAGGGTTAAAAGGCTTATTACTATTTACTAAGGTGTCAAAATAACCAAGGTTTATGGTGAGAGTAAACCATGGTTTATAATGTCTATGTCTATATATAATCTCTATATATAGACATATATAATGTCTATATCTTTGGTCTATGTTTATATATAATGTCTCAGAGAGTTGGAGAGTTTACTGAGTACTTTGTGAGGTCTTTTAGGGGGAGTGGGAGGAGCTCCATTATCAAAGTCCTCAGGTTCTCTTGTAATGCACCAAAGTATTTATGAAATATCAGTTTCTATAAGTTACACGTATCAGAGGGAAGTTTTTCCATAGACACAAGACCTCTAATTCGGACAATTGTACCCTTTTCATTTTACCAAAACAGATCATCAACTCACTGAACTTGCAGTTATAGGCAGTGATTTTTTATTGTAAGATAATTCACTGTATTGTTTTTTACATTAACATTACAATTCACTGTATTGTTTCCCAACATACTTTACTGAGTAAGGGTTGATGGATACTCGATGCATTTTAGTAGCAACCAAATTGCTGCAGTATTTGTAACATTGAGATTCTTCCTTGGCCTAATTTGGCCTTGTATAAATTTAGATTAGTTGAGTCTAATTTTCATTTGGGGACAATTTTTGACATCTTTTTTTTTCCTAAATGTGAAAATTATACCTGCATAGCATTTAGATTTTCCCACGGGATCTTCTCAGTCACAAGCTCCCATAATATTACTCCAAAGCTGTAAACGTCAGACCTGTAGTTTAAAGAGTAAGAGGAACATTTTCAGAGATGAAGACTAGAACAGCAACTAAGAAAGGAAGTTAACCCAAGCAGAAAATGGGAATATACTTTTCATCAGCAGCCTCATTTCGAAGAACTTCCGGTGCCATCCATTGAGGCTGCAACACAGGTAAGAAGCAATGGAATTTCATCCTAGGAAGAATTGACATCATAAAAACAGAGGAATCAATTCGGTAAGAGTCGATGTTAAGTACCGTTCCCCTTCCCGTCTTTGTAGTGAGGTACGTCTCATGCTTGATACGCGAAAGACCAAAGTCAGCGACCTGTTAGAGATGACATGGTAAGTCAACTACGACAAGCAGAGCCTTTTTTGATTAATACTAAATTCTAATTCTGCAATCAAGATCTAAGCCTCTCTTTTTTGGTATATTCACAACAAATCATTATCTAAAGCTTCATTTGCTGTTTAGAATATCTTCATCTGATTTTCCATTTTGCTTTAAAGTCTGACGAGTAGAATGCCAATGTCTATCTATCAAATTGTAGTTTGCTCATACTACTTCTCAGTTCTGACACAACAGAATTACTAGACCCAATAACTTTATTTTGTTGTACCTAGACTAATATATTCAACCCATGTCACAAACAAAATTAAATAATTCAAAATTCATTGGAGACATCCATATCTAATTCATCCTCTGAAATCATGTCACCTACGAAATTTGATGAAGGTGGACAGTATTTTGTAAGGAATATAAATATCTTGTTTTTAGCTCCATTGAGATTACCAAAGGCATGGTGAAAATTTAGTATTTGTCTGGACTAAGAGAAATTATATGACTTTGAAAATTAAAACAATACCTTCACGGTCCAGTTTCGATCGACCAGTAAATTTGACGACTTCAGATCTCGGTGAATGATGGGTGGAGTACAATGGTGAAGATAATTCATGCCACGAGCCTGAGGGAAGAAGTATGTAAAAAAAAAAATATGTAACATGTTGTAGAAGAGATACAGTGACTTATACAAAGAGTGGAAAAGAATGATATACGAGACAGATGCAAGTAAGAACCAAAATAGAGCAGCTTTTACTTAGAAAACAATGGGTATGCAAATATGAATGGTCACTACTGGATAATCACGTGTGTGACTAATACTCACAATGTCCGAGGCCATATGGATACGTCGCCTCCAATCCAGTTTTGATGTGTTCCTCTGCAGCAAGCGGAAAAGACTTCCACTGCATATGTTATTTGATAGATTTAGGGGTGAGTCAGAGTTTGGGCCCCGTAGTTCAGAAAGCACAAAAGGAAGTGTAGTATTAGCCAAAGAGATGAGACCGAACCGTGGAAGGAACTCTGTCACTATACAGAGACGCTGAGGCGATGTCACGGCTCCCATAAACAGTAAAACGTTCGGATGTCTAAGTCTTTTCATCAACGATACCTTCAGGAAAAAAAACAAGTCCAGGATATGTAATTCAAAATTAGAATGAGTAGCTAGGCTGGTTTCAGAAATGATTCATTTTCCGGGTAGATGCAGTTCGGAAGAAGATTACATATGTGAAAAATGTGGTAGTTTAGGGAATAATTTTTTCTAACAGAAATATGAAAGACAGAAGGCAGGTGTGACTCACTAAAAAACCAAATAAAAATATCAACTGTCTTTTACTAAACATGCTTAGAGAATTGATAGAAAACATAATACCTCTTGTCTAAAAGATGTTATGATCTCTTCTGAATATTCTTGTTTGGAAAACACCTTTACAGCCACATCCTGCAGTGACATTAGCAACTCTCAGTAAGAGCCTCTTTGTCCATGATTTTCTCATGGGGGCTTGTAAGAATCGATGATGCATTTTCTACAACATCAATAAAAGGCAAGAACGTACAGATCCAAACCATAGACCGTGATAGACAGTTCCACATGAACCTGTATGTATAAAAAGGGAAATTGTCTTAGCATCTTCACAGAACAGAGACAAGAAAACCACATAAATCATAAGATATCTTGAAGGATGGGTATGTTTTTCGCAAAAGGGTTCATCTTTCTCAAAGGAGTACATCACCTTGCCCGATTTGTTCTCCAATTGTCAAATCCTCCCATAAGATTTCATAATCCAAGCAGTCACTATCCATATCGACCTTGTTCATAACACTGCTGCTGGTACTTCCACAGCTGCTAGTACTGCTTGTGCTGTTCACATTAACAGAGGAAGACCAATACCCCGTAGGCTCGTTACTGGAAACCTTAATACTTTCACATGCCTGGCTGTCAGACTTAACACTGTGATTAGAATTACATTGATAAGCCTGTTCTTTTTGTTGTTCATTCTGCACCCAAGGCCACACAGAATGACCACGCCTTCCTTCCAAACCTTCCCTTTCATTTCCTTTCCATGGCCATGATAATCCTTTCTTTACCATCCACTCTTCAGCTTTTGAGGTCAGGGTTTTAGGGATAACAGAATTTCCATCATTTTCATCACTGGAATCTCTGAAGGGCTTTGAAGAAGCCTTCTCATTGGTGCGTAAGAATATACCAAAAGGAGATTGGATAAAATCCCCCCTAGGTGTATTAGCACCACTTGTTGCTGCATCCTCCCTCCGGTCAGAGAAAGCAGCATCGAAGAAACCCTGATCAGACTGATGACTGTCCCCACTTCCACCCTCAAGGTGTGCAGCGTTATTATCACCGGCTCGCATTTTCGACTTGACCTTGTTGCCCACCTTAGATGCCTGCAATGTTGACTACACTAGTCAAACGACAGTATACTAAAAGATGAGAATATGCATCCGACAATTAGACTAACCAAATCTGATATCTTTGATGCTATAGCAACTTGAATAGGCTGCTGAGAATCAAGGCCGAGTTTCGCTACAACAGCCTCTTTCGAGTCAAGACCAAGCTTAGATGCAACACTATTAGTCGCCCGGCTAAAGGCCGTTTCCCCTTCTTGCCCCCTAGTCTTAGCTGGAACGACTCTCGGGTCTTGAAAAAGTGCCGAATCATTTGTGATACATATGATCCCAATAAGAGAACCATCATCATCATAGGAAGGAGACATCGTAGTCACGACCGAAAACCTATCTCCTGCTTTGTTCTTGACAGGAAACTCACCAGTCCAACTCTCTCCGCTGCTGCAACGCCGAGTGATATTTTGTGCAACTGAAGCGTCCTGACTATCTACAAGAATATCAATCGGATCCTTCCCGAGTGCTTCTGCAGCTGAGAAGCCATAAAGCTTTTCCGCCATTGAGTTCCTGGAATTTTGAATCTGAATATCAGTTGGGACATATCAGCTACTAAAAATACATATACATTACAACCGAAACGAGTTAAACAAAAACTATCATCTCCATACTTAACGAAACAAGAATTTCTATAACTATACGAATCAAATCCACAAATTCTAGCTTTTGACTACTCATTCTCGATCCCAAAATGTTGTGACGAATATAGAAAATTCAACAAAATCTAACTACTACTCACCAAAAGATAATTTGGCCATTTAGATCGAAGACATGAACAGCTTGAGCCATAGACTGCAAAATATTCAAATACTGTTTATCGGTGAACTTGCCTGCCGATTGTCCCTCGCCGCCGCCGCCACCAGCTCCGACAACTTTCGCATGGCTCTCCTTCCGCAACGGCGAAGCGTGAGAAAACGAAGCCGCACCGCTCTTTCTCCACATCGGAGTTCTATCTCCACTGTTTCTCCTCACAGGCCGTTGCGGCGACGCTGAATGCGAACGCTGTTTCATCTCCGCCGATACTTTAAGCCTCGACATCTCTCGTCTCAGATGCTCTTGGCTTTCTTCTAACTCTCGTATCTTCTTCAGAAGCTCTTCCGCTGGTGGAGTCGTCTTCTCCATTGCGAAAAAAACGCAGACGGAGAAACACAAATCAAATCAAATCAAATCCAGTGCAGAGTAACACAAACGGAGATCAAATCTGAGTTGAATCGGAGATTGTTCAGGAAGAAGCTGAATCACTGCGAAAATGGTGAAAAGCTTGAAGAAACACAATCTGGCGAGAGTCAACAATGATGGAAAACTTCTTTGCTTATCTTTCTTTGTTTTGATTCCTTTTTTTCTGGTTTTAGGTTTCTCATTTTGTTCTTTTTTTTTCAACTTTTTTTTTTTGCTTGTTTTAGATATATATATTTTTTTTAAAGTTGTGTTGTAAAATTTTTTGTTTTACTTTAACAGTTAGTGGTTTATTTTTATAGTGGGGAGATTATGTAATTAAATAATCTAGATTTTTTTTCTAAATACAAACAAAATAGTTAATCACTTGTTTAATGATACGAAAGTAGATGTAGGCAGCTTTTGGATTAGTGGTGTGATAAATGTTTTAGTTTCGAATTAAATTAAGTTTGGCTGCTTGTTTGGTCCTCTGAAAGACTAAATAAAGAAAAACAGAAGACTTGGAAAGAAAAAACAGATAAGATTGATTTGTCTTAAATGGTTTAGGCAGGCTATATTTGGACAAACAAAATGCCTTGATTTAAAAATTATTAATTCGTTTTCCACATAAATAACAAATTATTAAAATACTTTAATTTAAACGTAAAGAACATGAATTGTAAAAAAAAAATGATGATATAAAACGCAAAAAGTTCGACGGAACTATTTTAAAAATAAATTATGAATTTTTTACATGAAATCTTATACTCCACACACATATATATAATTACGTTAAATAAATTAGAAATCTCATAAATATTAGCGTTATGATATACTTACTCTTTTAAGGAGCTATCATTAAATACAAAACCCCACGCAGTTAATTTTGCATGCAACCCATTCCATTAGTTTGTCAAGAAAAAAGTTATCTTTTTGGTAAGCTCACATTTAAAGTCTCCCATTGGTTGGACTTTCTTTGTTCATTATGACCGTACAAACTACAAAATCTTCATCGATGTGAAGCTTCTTTTGTCGTTCATGTTATTTCATAACTACTTGCCTTTTTTTTTTTCTCTTTGAATTATTTTCTAATTTTTTTTTTATAGCTTAGTCTAGTAATAAACACTTCCGTTTAAGAAACTTTTGGAGTATGCTATTTTGATGAATTGACGATATAACATGTTTTTTAATAGAAAATTGTCTTTCAAAATAAAAGTAGATACATGCGCTTTAGCACTTACATATAAACAGAAATTTCCTATATATTATTTAGAGAGTACACTTATAAATAAACATTAAAAGTGTAAATATTTACATCACATTGCCATTACATCAAAGAACAAATTTTAATCTCTCATTATGGATATTTTAGTCATTAATTATAATTTTCTTATTTATGAAAATTATGAAATAATATTTCTTTCTCAAGATTTTGTTAAGATTTGTTTCTTAAAAATATCGATTAATCTTATCAAATAAACTTTTAATTCATGAGCATTACTTCAATTTACCAAAAAAAGAACATTAAATTTGAAAAATTGATCTTTTAAATTTTTAAAATTAAAGTTTTTAAAAAGCAAATCTTTTTTTCTGTCGACTAAAAAGCAAATCTATGAAAGTGAAAATCTTGATTCACACGATTATGCTAAACATTTCTTTTTAATTCAAATAATTTCTGTTTTGGAATAAACATTAATTAGATTTGTACTATCATAATTTTCATAATTGTGATAATGCAGAAAATAGTTTTCATGGATAAATACACCAAAATCTTAAAGATCATATAGTATATTTAATATTTTGTTAAATAGTTTCATCATCATAAATTTATATGCAATAAGGATTTAGATTTTCTTTGAAAAAATTGAATCCACATTATATGGATCAGATAAAAATCTTTATTTTAATTTTTTTGTTTTTTTTATAGAAGATTTAAATCAAAATAAAATATAAATTATTTGGTTTTAATTATTTTGTTAAATAATAATCGAATATGATACTAGAATTTTTATATCTACATAATTTTCACTCACCATTTACTATAATAATTATCATATATATAAACAAATATATTAAATAATTAATACAAAAACTGTCATGAGATAACTAGATAATTAATTTCAGTGAATATTCCCAATCGTGATATCGTTTATTATTTAGATTTTTTTGAATCTAAACCTAGATTTTTTAACACACTTCCATCCTCTATAAATAAAAGCAAATTTTTTTCAAAGTAGTTTCACGATTGCATTGTTCATTGTTTACATAATCTCTGTAAAATCTTTGAGCTATTTAAATGTCGATAATGACTAATGTTGAATAATGTTTGTGTACAATTTTTAAAGCAGTAGAGTGAACCTAAGGCTGTATATGCTTTTTTTTTTGAGCATTTTTGATTTTTTTCAAGTTATTGTTCGAAAAATCAAAATATATCTTCGTTATAAACGCATAATATTAAATATAGGTGGAGTCACGTACATGCATGTAACTTATTTTGCCCTTAATCTTTTTCTTTTTATATTTCTATAACTATATATAAATACCGTTTTTATAACACGTTATCGCACGATCCTCGATCGTTATATTACGACGATAGCTTATTACATTAGATGCGACGCCGAATTTACTATTCACGACGAACTTACTATTCACTTCAAAATCACCGTTCACGTAAGACACTATTCACAAACCGCGAATGTTCACGCCGGAGGTACTATTCATACCGGAAAATACTATTCAYTRCCGGAATTACTGTTCATCGCCGATTTCATCAAATCAAACGGTAAGATATCCGGTTAATACCGGGGGTAAGTTATTTTGTTCAATAAAATAAAAATATACCGTAGTAACGCGCCTCGAAAAATATACGAAGTGGTTTAACGCACACTATTTATTTCGAAGGACGCCTAAGACGCCACGCTTTATTTAATATTACGATCTTGCCAGAAAATTTATTTAATGTTATGTGGCATGCGCCTATATTATTTACTTTACTTTTTATTCAATATTATTGGGACGGCCGAGCCGCCAAATAATTTATTTTATGTTTCATTATTACTGATTAATATTTCTTGATGACTGACCCGCTTTATAATCTTCATAAAATCTTAAGTTTTATTCATATCAAAGTTATTTGAGATTTAAGGAACTGGTTTCATCCTTGTCTCCAACGCGATCTTGTACATCGGACACGTTAATCTAAAAGTTAATACGTAAACCCCGAGAGTTTCGCGGAGATCTCACCAAATCCGTAGGATTTGTTGAAAATAACTTTTAAAAGTAATAAAAGTAAATTAAATCATATATCACTCATTTGAATCTGGTAAAATATTTGATCGCATGTTAGAATATTTCTGATCGATTTTTCAAAACCCCCAACGGTCATATTGCTTTTCCAACGGTCCGGAACAGTGTTTTTTCAATCTATAAATACACCCACTCATTCACTCATTTCTTCACATCTCATTCCATTCACATAAGAAATTTGTTTAGATATCATTTGTAATATGTTTCGCTTTTGTTTAATGTTCTGTTTAGTTTTAATTATCGTAGCTATTTATGGTCTCTTCGCTGGGGATTTTACCCGCGGAGAGTTTGCCTTAAGCATGGTTTTAATGTTTTATGCGATATTTCTGTTTGTAATCGCTTTGTTTGTTTAAATATGTAATCGATTTAATAAAACGTTCTAATAAAATAAAATTCGGTTTTATTTTTAGATAATGGCAAATATTGAGAAGCTTCGCTCCCGCCTCAAAATAAGCAAACATACATACCGTGGACCACCGATATGGAGTATATCTTGGATCGGAAAAACTTTCCGATACCATAAAAAGAAAACGCTTCCTCACTGAGAAAAAATCTGATATTCGAGGAAACATTTAGATGAAAATCTAATTCACGATTATGCAGATAAAAGACCCAGAGTTATGGAAAGCTCTTAAAGAAAGGTTTGATAATCAAAAGGCGATAACTCCCCATGCTCGGATGAATGGCAAACCTGAGATTTCAGGATTATGAAAAGGTGGAAACATTTAATTCGGTATGTTGAGGATAAGCAGCAATTGGAATATTGTGGAAAACCGTCTCGCGAAAATGCTTGAGAAAACTTATCTCACCTTTCATAAAAACCATTATATCCCAAGAACAATACGAAAGCGGATATAAAAGGTTTTCGAGTTGATGCGTCTTATGATAGAGAAGAATAATGAACTTCTTATCAAGAACCACAATGCTCGCCCACAACAAAGCATTCCACGAATGAATGGAAACAAAATATGAGCAAGGATATCAAACAAATCGTCGTGGTCATGGCGTGGGCCGTGGTCGTGGACGGATGGGACGTGGTGGATTCACTCATCCACAAGAAAGAAAATCATTTCAATGGATCCGACCTGAAGAATCTTCCAAAGGRAAAGAAATTCAAGTAAACACCACCCTGAAAGATCATATGATGATCCAAAGGACATTGGTCTCGAGTGTGTACCTCCACATCTTGAAATTATACAAAGAGTCACTCAAGGAAAAAAGAAGTGAATTTCATTGAACATCTTGAGGAACAACGCACTCGATGCTTCGACTTTGCAATGAGCTCGACTGACCATTCTATAAATATGTAAACCGGTTGTAGTGAAACTGCTGAACAGTTTCCAGTAATGCCATTAATAATTATGTATTTTTATCGTTTGAATAATAAAGATATATTTTAAAATAATGCATGATTTTATTAATAATTATTGTGTGCTTTGAATTAAATAATAATCGTTGTGTTTTTATTAAATATTGTTTATTACAGAAATGGATCATAATACAGAGGAAACAATGCCCAATGAAATGGTAAGAGAAATTTGCATAGAGATAGTGGAACAACGCACACTATTCGAGAAACAAGAGATACTTCTCTGATTTAAAATCCAAAAATATCATTGTAACACGATATCGGTCCTGCAGAGCGATGAAGAAGGTAAAGCCAGATTTTCGTTGCCAAATGGACGAAATTTTCCATTGATAACGCCTTATATGCTCCAAATTCAAAAGGAATTTTTGAGTTTTAAAGACATATATCTTCAAGGATATGATACTCACCGAGAATGGAAAAAAGAAGATATGTATATATTTTCCGATGAATCGGGGTTATTAAAGAAAAATTACCAAAACTTTCTTCGGTTTGCATCAAACGATATAGATGCAATAATCACATCTTGTAGTTAAAAGAAATCCAGAAGATTTCATATTATGGCATGATCGCCAGTCACCAGCACAACAACGAAGAATAATAGAGAACTCATCATTCCCTAAAAATCCAGGAGATTGATATGGGAAATAAAATGACAGCATGTTCTCTTGGAAAATTAATCATAAGGCATTCGCCACTCAAGATTGATAAAGAATCACCAAAATTCCTTGAACGAATTCAAGGTGATATATGGCGATTCATCCACCATGTGGACCATTCCAATATTTTATGGTTCTGATTGACATCCAGGATGGTCACATGTTTGTCATTATCATCTCGCAATATAGCATTTGCGAGATTTTAACTCGATAATCAAACTGAGGCACAGCCTTATTATCCCATTAAAGAGTTACTAGACAATGGTGAATTCACTTCCCAAGCATTTAATGATTACATGGTAATGGGAATTGAAGTTGAACATCATGTATGTTCACACGCAAAATGGGTTCGAATCATTGATTAACGGCTGCAATTAATTGCAAGACCATTGATAATGAGATCAAAACTCCACATCTGTATGGGGACATTATTTTGCATGCGAAGCACTAATTCGGATAAGACAAGTGCATATCATAAATATTCCCCATTAGCTTAACGTTCGGTCGAGAACCGAATATTTCTCATCTAAGAATTTTTGGTAAGCGTATACGCGTCAAAGACACCACAAAGAAGGTTGGGAATATATATTGGTTGTGATTCATCAATCATACGATACCTAGAACTGATCGAGATGTTTTTACTTTGCCGATTGTCATTTTGAGAAAACATTCTTCCTCTGGGGAGAGAGTAAACAAGTAGAGAAAGATATCAAGTGGGTGTACCATCATTACACTTTGATCCTCCAAACAAATGACGGAAGTTCGACGGATCATAATTCAGAAACTGCAAATCGCCGATGCATTTGCAGATACCAAACGTAACTAAATCACACATACCAGCTGCAAATGTTCCTGCCGAATTGAAATACCACATGAAGGTGGAAAGATGATACACGTGAGTCTAGGCCCAAGCGTGGTAGACTGTTGGTTCTAAGGATAAAAATCCTAGAAAAAGAAAGAAGTGAAAAGCATAATGATCCCAAAATAAGAAAATATTTTGGAAGAAACAAACCATGACTGATCATAAGCGGAAACTCATAATCCTGAAGATAATCATGATAATTCTGAAGATAATCATGAGATTTCCATCAATTATGCCTCTAATGGGAAAACATGGAATCGACATGAAGTTGATAACATCGATGACATTTTCATATACCTTATTGCAAAGGAAATATATGATGAAAACGATGATTTAGAGCAAAAATCTGTATACGAATGTCAGAAAGACATGACTGGCCAAATGATTTACCTCAATAAGCGAAAAGTATTCGGACCTATTGTACTCACACCTGAAGATGTGAAACCAGTCGGATATAAATGGGTATTCGTTAGAAAACGAAATGAGAAAAACGAGATTATGAGATATAAAGCTCGCCTCATGGCTCAAGGTTTTTCTCAAAGACCCGGAATTGATTACGAGGAAACATATTCTCCCGTTATGGATGCAATAACGTTTAGATTCCTAATGAATCTAGCAGCTAAAGAAAATTTAGAAATGCGTCTCATGGATGTTGTCACAGCTTACCTGTATGGATCATTAGATACCAATATCTATATGAAAATCCTGATGAGTTCAAAATGCCGAAGCATTAAGTCTAAACCCAAAGATGTGCAATAAAATTGCAAAGATCATTATACTGACTAAAAATGTTATAATTGTGAACACTGAAAAAGAAGGATATGTAAACAATCCTATATGTCCATGTGTTTTCATCAAGAAAACAACATCCGGATTAATCGCGGTATATGTTGATGATCTAAATATGATCTGAACTCAAAAGAAATACAGGAAGCATCAAATTACTGAAAGGAGAATTTGAGATGAAAGATCTCGGCATACAAAGTATTGTCTTGGCCTACAAATTGAGATCTCAAAAGGTATTTGTGCATCAATCCACATATACCAAGAAAAGTGTTAAAAAGATTTAACATGGGGCTATTCTCTCAGCACTCTATGGTCGTAAGAACATCAATGTGATAATGATCCATTCGACCATCCGAGGAAAAGAGATACTTGGCCCGAAGTGCCATATCTAAGTGCGATTATTAGTATCAACAGACTAGATATATCATTTGCCATTAACCTTTTGGCAAGATATAGTTCATCCCCTACTCGAAGACATTGGAATGGGATTAAACATGTCTTTCGATATCTTCAAGGGACGATTGATTTAGGATTATTCTATCCTAACAATTCAAATGGTCAAATGATTGGTTTTGCAGATGCAGAATACTTATCGGATCCTCATAAAGCCGATCGCAAGCGATATATGTATTTATCTATGAGCACTGCAATATCATGGCGTTCATAAACAGCTTGTGGCTACTTCTTCAAATCATGCCGAGATCATCGCACTCCATGAAGCTAGTAGAGAATATGGTTGAGATCGACAAAACATTCAATCGAAGGAATCCAAACACAGAGCACAATTCTCATGAAGATAATGTTGCGTGTCGCTCAAACAAAGAAGGATTCATCAAAAGTGATAGAACCAAACATATCCCTCCAAGTTCTTGGCGTACCCAGAGCTTAAAGAACAAGGCGATTGAAGTAAGATATGTCGATCATGCGGACAGCTGCATTTTCACGAAATCACTACCCACCTCGATGTTAAAATGTCCACAACATTGGAATGCGTATCAACGAGACATGAGATGACGTAATTGAGAGCTTGCGTGTGTATTCTTTTTACCTTATCGGTTTTATCCCAGTTTCTATAAGGATTTTTAACGGCGCAATGCGGCTAAGCAGTAAACGCAAGTGATACGGTATTATAAACGCGCGCGCGTTATATAGGTGGAGTTTATCATTACCATGCGTTTAAGAACTCATTTTGTTTTCATAAATAGCCGCTTAATGAAAAAATCAATATAATTATACATTACAATCTGATAAAATCTTTTTCTCTTTTATATTTCGGTAATATAACTATATATAAATACCGTTTTTATAACATGTCTCAAATATTAATCAAGATATATTAGATGAGTCATCTTTATCTACTGTTGAATAGTTATAAGAATCATTTTTTGTTGTACACAATTATTAATGTAAACTTACAACGATAAATAGAGCATATCTTTTATAATATTACAACCATACTCTTTCAAAAAAATACTTAACATTACTTTAAGAAAATATTATTCCGCGCTGTAGTGCGGGATTGTATCTAGTAACTCTAAAAGAGTGAATTATATACTCAAAAAATAGTTACAAATTAAAGTCTCCTACATTAAAATAGTTACAAATTAAAGTGATTTATATACTCAAAAAAATCTAGGGCATTTTTAACCCAAAAAAAAAAAAACTAAGACATTTATTTGTTTATTTTTTTACAAATTTTATTGATATTAATTTTTATTTTATTTTGTATCGGTGTCCCAACATATATCTCTGTCTTCTCATATATCTAATTACCACAAATATATGTTTCTATCGATTTAGCTTTGATATGCATATTAACGTCGTTATCACTGCAACGAACATGCTTAATTAATTCACACAATGAATACACCTCATATAATTTAATTAATATCTTGTGATCGCGTGCATTTGAGCTCTTAGTGGTTCCAAATGTCAACTCTTTCCCACTCTCTCTTCAATTTTTTTTTGGGTTTTAAATCAATTATATGCGTATGGATAATTCGGTGACCATTCTTGTTACATGTCAAGTCAGTTCGACACCCATCGTAATCAAAACTAATTTCTGTGGTGAGTGGTGAGGAAACAACTAGATCCCATTTAAGTATTTATTTAGGCCTTATATATCTAATATCTATATAGATATTTGACCAAATATATATACATATTAGATATTAGACCTGTGCGATGCACGGGTTTTTTTTTATTAATTAATATATATAATATACTAAATGCTGATTAATTATAAGATTATAACATTTCAAATAGATAAATTTGTGTTTATCAAATTTTAACAGATTTACTACATTTTTTTCCCATTTGTGAGGTTCTTGACCCCTCTCCCAAAAAAACACTATCCACTATTTTAATTATAGCCCATTAACCATATGAATTCTTAAGTTAATAGTTCATTTGAATAAAATAAACTTACACATAAAAAAACAAATTTAATCTAACAATAGAAGTTTCATAACCATTTTCTTCTTCAATCTCTCTCTCATACTTGCATGTAAAGCTTCGTTGATTCTTCTTCTTTATGACCAATTATGGTTTCGCACAGTATAATATATGAAATCTTAATTAAACTCTTGAAATCTTTTTGGCCAGTTTTAACTCTCGTACATCTCTTGATCATCTTATACTAATATTATACACTCATTAATTAGGACTACTTCACCTTTTTTTTTTCTCTTCCTCCAACGTACGACATGTCTACCCCCGTCGCCTCCAACACCAACCAGCCACCGTATTCATCGAGCGTTGTTATCATTAGTATATAGACTCTTCACTCGTTTACTTAGTTTTTTTCTCCTCCAATGTAGACTCATGAGACGAACTCTTATGAATAATATTAAAAGAAGTTAATATTTTAAAATAATATTTATTACATAAATAAAATAAATTAAACACTAATATAAAAGCATATAAAAATATAATAATATATGCTAAAACAAATGATTACCTTATGAATTGTATTTTCCTGTGAATGACCAAATAAAAATTAAAATAAGTTAATATTTTAAAATAATATTTCTTACAGAAATAAAATAAATTAAACACTAATATAAAAATATAATAATATTTGCTAAAAATAAATTATTACCTTTTCATCAATCAATAATAACTCTATTCCCATGAGTAGATTATTTGCTTTGATTTCATGCTTTCCATTTTCGAAGCAAGCGCACTACATTACGACGATAAACACGATTTTTGTCTAATTGATTTAGGGTAAGATGAACTTCTGAATTCATTTTTCTGATTTAATATGATGAATAACAAAAATGAAAAGAGAAATGAAAAGATGATTTGTTAAGAGTCTATACTTTACTATTTATAACCAAACTACTTCAATATTAATTTGGAAAATTAACATAATCTTGAAAGTTCTAAATTATTGTTATAAGCGATGTAACAATACTGGTCTGGAAAAGTTTGTAATAATGGAATATGAAGTTTGATATAACTTACAAATATAGACCTTTTTATTTTGATTTTTTTTTAAACTGGAAATTATCTATTTTACATTTTTTGGGTTTTTTTTTTGTTTTTTTAACTGACAATTTTTTCTGTTATTGACATTTTTGATTAAACTGACAAAAATCTTAATTAATATTTATTTTACATTTTTATATAGAAAATTACCATTAAGTTGTCTTTTATATTATTGTGATCTTTTTTTATTAAAACGGAAAATTATATATTTTAATTATCTATTCTATATTTTTTTATAGAAAATTACCATTATCGAAAAGTTGACATATGTCAAATTCTTATGAGTTATCTCTTTGACACGTGTCACAATCTAAAATTAACAATAACACATGTCAAAATCTAATGAATTATCTTTTTAACACGTGTCACACTTACGTTAAACGCGTTGATGTTTATATAATAAAATATATATGTTACATATACTCATATATGTTAATAGAGTAGTTGGTAAAAAAAAGTGTGCGGCACCAAACAAATTACGTGTCTGAAAATAGAAAGTTGGACCAAATTCTTAACCTAATGGGGGAAAAGGTGGGGATTATTTGTTTTCTTCATATAGCATAAGTTTAGATATATGCAAATAAAAACCTACTTACTTGAAAAATCAGAATACAAAATATCACATATTGTTTGATGGTTGTTATATTGCCACATACATATATGATAAAATAAAGAACGTCGTCGACGCATCTATATCCATAAACAGAGGAGAGGTTATAGATTCTTTGAGTTGGTATATATATATGTATCTTCGCCTTGATATTATACTACAAATTGGTAGTTGGTAGATCACCAACAATTCGGAGGACGAATCACGATTAAGATATAGACATGCATGACTCATAATATCAAGTTTGATCATATATATATATATATATATAAACTTTAGCTCGCATATCCACGAGGAGCAGTATCTATAAATTTCTATAAAGTATATCAATAACCATAGCTAGCTTTTATGCTACCAAATAAATGTCTATTAGTTATAAGTTTACCGTAAAAAAAATTTAAACTCCACTAGTCTGAATTTTGTTAGCTTAACCCCAGTTAAATTTTCTTTACAAAATATAAATTCCAAAGTGTTTTAAAACGTAACAAATATATTTTTTGTTGTTTGATGAAAATTGTTTTAGTGCTCAGTATCTGTGTGTATAAAAAGGATATATTAATACTAGCAAAACCAGTTTTTTTTTTTTTAATTATTAAACGATACAACCAAACAAAAATTTCGTGACTTGCTTATTCGGAACAGAGACTCATAATTAGATCGGATTTTTTTTTATTGAAAGCATTATCAATACCGAAAAATCTTTTCATCAAATTTCAAAAGTTCAAAGATAAAAGTTTTTAACAAAATAAAAGTTTAGGGTATAGCCGTATAGGTTGTAGTTGAGTATTTCTACTGTGTGATATTTGATTATATATTGATCACTTCAAACGTATCAAACGATTTAAAAAACTCGATTTTTTACAAGATTCGGAGAAGTTTAGTTTGGATTTCTAACTCGATTTATTTTTATTATTAAGAACAGGAATTAGAGATACACAAATTTAAGGATTAAAAAGGAACGAATATGGGAGGTTGGATTCAGCATCCCACGCTAACTCATAGATATGTGACCTAAGTATGCATGCAAGAGCAACCAATTCACCTTTGACAGTTAAATCCATATTCTTCATCAATTCAAAATAATGTTTTTGATGATGCTATTGGAATCTTTGAAATGATTACTTTGGAAGTCGACTGCTAAATATATCGTTTAATTGTCAAAGTAAAGATGTTATATCTCTTTGAATATGAAGAATATGGATTTAATTGTCAAAGTTCAAACAAATTTTTACCCTCAAAGAAAATAAAACTACCTTAGGATACCATTATATAACGTTTTGTTTTTTAGAGAGAATTAGGAAAGTTTCATAAGCCATCACAAGCATTTTTCTAAAAATGGAATGGCCTCTGTTTCAAAACTAGATTGTCCAGATTCATCAGGTGATGGAGAGCTTTGAGTTATGCAGGATTCATCTAGTCATGAGCTCGGCATATGAGATAGTCCGGTCAATTGCGAAAAATGACTCGGAAAAGACGTTTCCAATTGTATTTAGTACTTGATGGGCCAGTGTGGCTTCATAATCAAGTGTAAGACGAGGGTACATGAGACTATTATTTAATCCGCCTTGGTAAGCCTCACCAACTAGCTAGTGAGTCCATACTTCCTAATTCCCTGACTGGAAAGTGAGTTGGTTCACGTGAGCGCAATCAAGTTTTGGTGTGTTTTGGATGTACCATTGTGAAGCTTGGTTTGCTTTTAATCTTAAAGAAGATAAAAAATAAATATAAAAGTGGCTATTAGAAGCATTTTTCAAAAACAAAGTATACTTGAAAAATAACTAAAACATGGTATTTTTTTTAAAAAAAATGTAAAGTAAAACTTACAAAATCGTTTTCTATTAATTAATAGTAATTTGAAAGAAAAAAAAAATTATTTGAGTTAATGGGAGGCATTTATCTTTTTGGATACTTCAAATCCAACTAAGCTATTAAGCTACAACATTTCATATGGAAAATTGGTTTCGTTCTAGCCACTACAGAGAGGTTAAGAACAAGTGAGATCTCAATTGATAAGCTCTGTCCATAATTCAACCTAAAAAAAAAAAACTTTTTGGTATTTAAGGATCCCAAAAATTGGTGATTTGGGTGTAACAGAGTAAGAAAGACAGAAAGTTTAGATAAATGGAAAAAGAAATAAACAAACAAACATCACAACAAAAGAGACATAAGAGAAGAAGAGCATAGATATGCATTTTTTAGTAACATCTCTCAGAAGAATTTTAAAAGCTAATTAATTGGAATAATAACAAAAATAGGATGAGATGAGTTTACTTGGTGTACAACACATCTTCCCATGGGTGACGATACAGTGGCTGTTTCAGTCTCTTCTGATCAAACGTGTGCCCGATCAAACCGATGGAGCGAGCAAGAACAAAGAGACCGTTGAGATAACCAATCTGAACTATCTCGTCGATCTCTTGCTTAGTGAACATCCCACTTCCAGCTAGAAGGTCCAAGAAGAGAGATCCAATGGCTCCATCAACATTGAGTACGAGGTTGTTTGCCTTTGAGAGCGTGTAAGTCTCCACTGTCACTGCATACTCCATGTACTTCACTGATGGGAAGTTAGACCGAGCAAATTTCTGAAGCAGCTCCACTCTTTTGTCTCTGTTGTCTCTGCTCTTGATCCTACCAAAAAGACGAAAACAAGTTTCAGACAAGAAAAATGTATGCAGATTTGTTTGTTTCTTGCAATGTTCTGTTTTCTACCTGTGTCCAATCCCGGGGACTCGGATTCCCTTCTTCTTCATTCCCTCGACGAATTCATAAGGTGTGAGATTCTGAAACAAGCAACCAATGAGAGATCAGATTTCAAGAATTTATATCCTCTGTGGCAGTTGCAGTTGCAGTTGGGCGAAATGAAATAGCCTTTTACCCTGTCACACGCGTCCTTGAAGTATCGAGCAGCGTCATCAATGGCACCACCAAATCGGGGACCAATGGTTAGTAAACCTGTTGGAAGGTTTAACAGTCTTTGAGAATATTGAACGATAAAGAAAACTACTGTGTTTGGTTGGGAAAAAAGGTGTTGACTGACCAGAGACAAGACTTGAGACAAGGTCTTTGCCTGCTCTTGCTGTTACAATGGTGTTGTGAGCGCCAGAGACACATGGACCATGATCAGCACACAGCATTATGCATATCTAGTTCAATCCAATTTTCAAAAGTGGCAGAGACCAGAGTCAAATCTCACTATGCAAATGTATATATGTATGAAGGGATAGAGAGAGATGAGAACATTGTATATCGAGAAAGAATAGATTAAAAAGCAAAGAGAGAAATAGGTACCTCAATGAATTTTGTACAGTAACGAGGAAGACTACGTTTAAACCATAGAAGGGAAATCACATCACCCGCGCCATAGCCTTGTTCAATGATAGAAGACATTGGCACACCGGCATAGCACGGTTCATCCCCTGTAAATTAATTTGTGGCACATTGTTGTCGAGTATCAGAAAACAAGCTAAAGAGGCATACAAATCTAGTGTAACTCTCCCAATTTCTCTTACTTTCAGTAGAAAAGAGCATGGAAAATTGGTTCAGATGGATATGGTTTAGTTTCCATAGCAATACCTCTATCATCAGAAATGGTGGAGATTATGTGAGTAGGAGCCCGAACTTTCCCGCTCTTAATTGCGGAATTGAGATCCTCTGGGATTTGCGGAGGAATGACTTCCTTAATAGGAGAGACCTTTCCTTCTTCAACCTTTTAGGAGGAATTGAAATGAACACATAAGATTGCAATAAAAGACAATGAGTTGTGAGTATACTAACGAAGAACACGGGGAAACTGACCAGTTTCTCAAAAGTCTCTTTAATTGCAGATTCAAGGGCTTCAAATGAAGTGGGAACAATAGCTCCAGCATCCATGAGAGCTTGATTCTTGGCTTGTGCAGACTCCATCTCGCCACCACTTTTGGCACCCTATATATAATCATGTTCAAAAAATACTTTGATTTGGAAAGCAGACAAAAAGGCATTTCTTAATAGGTTCTTTCGTGCCACTTACTGCGTGACCAAACTGTACTTCAGACTTGAAGAGCCGTGCACAAGTTCCGCTGACCCAAGCAACCACAGGTTTATTGACTTTATCCTGTTTCAAGGCTTCAACAAGAGAGTATTCATCTCTTCCTCCAAGCTCTCCAAGTACAACCATCATTTTTATCTGCAATATAGTTATTGAATTATAAGGCATAGATGAATTGAATGATGGAAATGTGAAACCATTTGTAACTTTTTCGACTCAAAAACATTCCGCAGAGGACCGTTTCAGCGAGCAACATGTTAAACTGTTGAAAATTGGTATATACCTGTGGGATGTTGTTAAACCGAAGGATATGGTCAGATAAAGTGGATCCTGGGAACACGTCTCCGCCAATAGCAATGCCTATAACAAGCCCCCAATATAGAACAGTGTTAACAATCTTCAGCTTAATACGTCAATAGTAGATTATCTTACATCAAAACTCACCTTCATAGATCCCATCAGTCACACGGGCAACAGTATTGTACATTTCATTAGACATTCCACCCTGCGGAAAAAGAAGAGTAATGAATAACACTCTCAGACATCAAAGTGAGCTTTAGGCAGATTATGAAGTTTAGAAAAATCAGCACATACAGATTTGGAGACAAAACCAACAGATCCAGGTCTGTATAGCTTGCACTGGATAATGTTATCAATTGTTCCTGCAGTGTCACCAATTTTAAAGGCTCCAGCTTGAATACCTCCAACAGTAGCCGGTCCAATAACAACCTGAACCAACCCAATCAGTCTCACAAATTCTGTTTACCATACGGTTAACTGAAGCTAATCATCACACAAAAACACACCTTATTGTTTGCACGAGCATAAGCAATCAACTGTTTAGTGTCTGATTCGGGAACACCTTCAGCTATAATTGCCACAACTTTAATAGTTGGCTGCTTCAAAGCAGCCATGGATGAAGCAGCAGCACTGTTGATTACAAGAAGTAATAAAAACATTAACAAAACTATCACAAAGAGGCATGTTAAGTTGTTACATGAAATTCTCATACAAACCTCCTGAAAGATGCAAAGTTGATGAATACATCTGCGGTCGGATGCGCTGCACATGCTGCCTCAATGCTGCATTACAAAAGAAGTTAAAAACAAGATTTTCACATAGTTCATTTCTCTCAAAATTTTACATGACATTCTTAAAACGCATGAACATGTCCGAACAGGGTTTATGATTCCAGCAACAGAAGGCGTTTCACGTCCTGTAGAAAGCAAATTATCAATGATAATCAAAATCTTAACGGTCAAATTGATCAACCCAATTAATATTAAGACTTTGTAATTCGTTATATTACCACAAAGGAAGTCGAAATCGAGCATTCGTTGAACAGGAAGCTGCTTATAGTTGTAAAATAAAGCTTGTGTGGTCCGAGAAAATAGCTGTCCCGTTGCCATAGCTCAAAAGAAACTGAGAATCACAACAAACGAATAGACAATTATCAGATCCACAAGCAATACACTGACTATCAATTATTCTTATTTCAATGTTGAGAACCTGAATCGAAGACGAAAGAGCTAGGATTTGAAATTAGGCTACTTTACACTAGTCGATTCAAATTTCTCAATACACAGATCTAACCCTCGTTTGCTACATTGACGAATCTAGGATTGAAACAAAAAAACAAAAAAGTTACGATTTTTACGCACCCTCCTCGTAAATATCGAAACTTTGGTATCAAAAACACGGATCGGAATCAAGACAGATCTAAACAAAGTGTACGAATTTTCCGATCCAAAGCGAGAAGAGATGGGTATAAGGAGAAAGGAGAACAGACCTGGTCACGACCCGAGTCGAGCGAGTGGAGTCAGTGATGAGGGAGAGAATAAATGGTGGTAGGGAAGGAATGGTTTAGAGAGGAAGCACCATTAATATATAGAAATGGGAGGGAAACGAAAGCTCCTCACAGCGATGGAATCATCATCATGGTCATGTGGCTTATTGGTAGGTAGTTAGTTCACAACTTCTTTCAGCCCATACTGATTTCTATCCAAATTGACCCAAAAAAAAAACACAAACACCTATAACAGTAATACAAATTATGGTTCAAAATTTGTTTATTAATAATTACCAAATGTGGTTTGCTTAAGACGTGATGGTCGTTAAAATATCGTCATTGCTGGTGGTGTTCATGGGCTGTTTTGTCTTCAAGATTCAGCAACGTTTGGTTCAACTTTTTAAAGATGGGATTGTGAATCAAGCATTCATCGAAACATTTTTTTATATTTAAATGTCACGGTCTTGAAGTATTTGAAAAGTTAGTAAGTGTTGTAGTTTTATTCTATGATATAGCACAAACATAAATAATATAAATTAGGTGATTCCCGCGTTATATGTGGGATAAAATATTTATAATATTTTTAAAAAAATTAATAAATTAAATAAATATTTCTAAATATTTTAATAGTATATTATTTATAAATAATTGAAATTTAAAATTAAAGTTTTTACATATTTATGTTACTAATTAATTATTTAGTTAAAACAATATTTTTTAAAAATAAAAGTTAAAAACCAAATTTAGGAAACAATAAAATCAGCTATAATTTTATGGAATATTTACTTACTCGATTTAATCAAATTTAGGAAACAATAAATCAGCTATAAATTTATGGAATATTTACTTATTCGATTTTTCATAAATAAATAAAACTAATTTAGGTAAGATTATAATCTTTAAATAAAGACAGTTTATATATGATTGATCTAATGACATATTATGTAATTAGTGTAGTAATTAATGTCCTATAAAATATATTTTATGAAAATCACTCTGGCGACGACATGTAAGCATGACACTGATGTAATATTTCATGTAAACATAAGTTTATTTTGTTAAAATGATTCTCAATTAATATATATGGATGTAAAGAAACATGAATTTTATGACTTCATGAAGTCATTTAATGGAATTGGCTGACGTGACCATTAAGAAGCAAAAAAAAGTGAAAAAACAAAGAGGAAAGGAAAATAACAAAATGAGGAATGAAGAGGAATACGTTGTAGACGAGGAATGAAAAAAATTTTCATGGTAAATGGTAACTAAAAAGTTGAATATATATTTTTATTAATATCTATTTTTAAAAAAATATCTAATGAAAATACTGTTTTTAAAATAAAATCATTTAATGCATTTAGCAAATAAAAATTAAATAACTACTACAAATACGTAAAAGTTATATGGTAATAATGAGATAGACGTTTAGAGATATATGATAATTATGAGATAGACGTTTAAACTTGTCATCATTATCTTTATCATGATATAGGATATTATAGAAGAACTTTTAGAGATGATAAGTGGGTAGCATATACCAAACAAGTTTCATTTTTTTTTTGCATGAATTTAATTTATTTTTTAATTAAATGTTTAATTTGTTCCTATTTGTTCCTCATTGAATTTGGAGAGGAACAATTTTCTTCATTGATTCCTAAAAAAAAAAGAATGAATAGGAATAGTGTAGGGAACACATATTCCCACTTGGAACATTTGTTACTTCTAAATGGTAAAAAAAATAAGGAACAATGAGGAACATAAGATTCCTTTCCATTTCTTAAAAAAATAGTGGTCACCAATTGCACCCTTAGTTTTTCAGTGTCAAAAAATAAAATAAAAAATGACTTCATGAAGAAATGAATATTCGGAGACAATAATGGAAAAAAAGAACTCTTTGTCTTATATTCTCTTATGGGAATGAAAGTAGTGAATCAATTACCATGAAACTTACGTTCGTATATATAGAAGTAAAGTGATAAGATTTATTGTGCATAGATGAGCTCCACACAAATATATATTTGCATCCATATGTCACCTAAATTTTTTTTTTATGCAAGTGTGAATGTGTTTCATTCACTTTTTCAACACTTTTCTTCTGAGACTAGTGTCACTGATACTCCTTGCTATGTATTTTATATTGCCTAGTTAAAAACATTTCTAACAAAATCTATCGAAAAAACTATAGTTAGGTAGTACAACCACGGAGTGACATGAAAAAAACTATGACGCATTTTAAGGTTATAGACATATTTTTTGAACATCGAAGAACGTAGTGACTTTATAAAAAGATCGGTAGCATTTCGAACGAATGAATATATTTTACTTCAATGTTTGTGTTATTATCAAGTTCTTAGGTATGGGAGTGATATGTTTGGCTTTGTCATTTTTGATATATCCTTACGGCATTACTTTTCTTATAATATAATTGGATTCGTACTAACGGGACTAATGATATTTGATTGGATATGTTGACTTATTGATCTAAGTCATACACATTTTATACATGGTTATCAAAGTCACTCTATGTTGTTTGATGTAAATTGAATTGTTTTAATGATTACTTATACGTTGTACTTTTATATGATTAATAGTTTGGTAATATTCATAATATATTATTTTAGATAATTATTTTTTATTTTTCCTTTAATTTTTTAAATGGATGTTTTAGTTTAGTTCTCTTTTATGAGGTTTACTAGATTATATCCTGCGGTATACCATAAACTGATTTTTTTAGATTTAAGTTTTATTCAAAAATTTTAGTTATAGTATTGCAATGATTTTAATATTCAAATAATAATTTTGAGTTAGGTTATTATTTGCCATTCAATAACTTAAATGTTATTTCTATAAAGAAAAATGTCAAAAAAATCCTCAACTTTTAAATTTGCCCATTTTAATGCGCCAACGTTCACGAAGCCGAAGTAAATCCCAAACTAATTGACCTACCCAAAATAAACCACAAACTTTACAAACTTATGTCGATTTGGGCACGCCGTTTACTCGTGTTTAGCGGCGTTAACACTCCATTTTTTAATCCGTCATCTCCTTCGTTTAGTCCAAGCATAAACCTTGTAACGAGGTCGCTTTAATTAAAATTAATTTTTTAAAAATATAACACAATAGGTTCGAACCGTTGACCTCTAAAACTAACATTCAAGCTCAATACCAAATGTGTTATCACAATTCTCATTACAAACATATATATATATCACTACAAGAAAACAAAGGATTTACGATGGACGTATACATCGCAAATCCCTCAAATATTACGACATCGCAGGCAGAACAAATCGTCGCTAATCGCTGGTCGCAAATCGAAAAGCATCGCAGTGTCGTCGCAGATTTTGCGACGGACATAAAACGTAGCTAATCCGTCGCACATGACAYCTCGCAAATACCTCGCAATCTAGCGACGGATTCGCGGGAAAGAACTGCACTCGCTAAGGTAACGCCGCAAAATTGTAGCAAATGTTATTTCTATAAAGAAAAATGTCAAAAAAATCCTCAACTTTTAAATTTGCCCATTTTAATGCGCCAACGTTCACGAAGCCGAAGTAAATCCCAAACTAATTGACCTACCCAAAATAAACCACAAACTTTACAAACTTATGTCGATTTGGGCACGCCGTTTACTCGTGTTTAGCGGCGTTAACACTCCATTTTTTAATCCGTCATCTCCTTCGTTTAGTCCAAGCATAAACCTTGTAACGAGGTCGCTTTAATTAAAATTAATTTTTTAAAAATATAACACAATAGGTTTGAACCGTTGACCTCTAAAACTAACATTCAAGCTCAATACCAAATGTGTTATCACAATTCTCATTACAAACATATATATATATCACTACAAGAAAACAAAGGATTTACGATGGACGTATACATCGCAAATCCCTCGCAAATACGGTATTACGACATCGTTGCGAGGCAGAACAAATCGTCGCTAATCGCTGGTCGCAAATCGAAAAGCATCGCAGTGTCGTCGCAGATTTTGCGACGGACATAAAACGTAGCTAATCCGTCGCACATGACACCGAAATACCTCGCACTATGATATTCGGAAAGAACTGCACGCTAAGGTAACGCCGCAAAATTGTAGCAAATGTTATTTCTATAAAGAAAAATGTCAAAAAAATCCTCAACTTTTAAATTTGCCCATTTTAATGCGCCAACGTTCACGAAGCCGAAGTAAATCCCAAACTAATTGACCTACCCAAAATAAACCACAAACTTTACAAACTTATGTCGATTTGGGCACGCCGTTTACTCGTGTTTAGCGGCGTTAACACTCCATTTTTTAATCCGTCATCTCCTTCGTTTAGTCGCATAAACCTTGTAACAGAGGCCTTTAATTAAAATTAATTTTTAAAAATATAACACAATAGGTTCGAACCGTTGACCTCTAAAACTAACATTCAAGCTCAATACCAAATGTGTTATCACAATTCTCATTACAAACATATATATATATCACTACAAGAAAACAAAGGATTTACGATGGACGTATACATCGCAAATCCCTCGCAAATACGGTATTACGACATCGTTGCGAGGCAGAACAAATCGTCGCTAATCGCTGGTCGCAAATTGAAAAGCATCGCAGTGTCGTCGCAGATTTTGCGACGGACATAAAACGTAGCTAATCCGTCGCACATGACACCTCGCAAATACCTCGCAATCTAACGACGGATTCGCTGGAAAGAACTGCACTCGCTAAAGTAACGCCGCAAAATTTGCGAGGAACTTGCGATGAGCTTAACAATGGTCATCGCAAGTTCATCGCAAAAGTGCGATGGACTTGCGATGGATTGTGAAAATATTAATAATTAAAAAAAAAAGTGAAATTAAAATATAATTAAAATAAATTTAAAATTAAAATCTAAATAAAATTAAATTTCATAATATTAAAATTAATATAAACTACAATTTTAGTTTTTACTACCAAAAAAATAACTAAAAAGATTGTGACGGTCGGTCCGTCGGTTTAGCTGAATCGGGATCATCTCAATTCGTCTGAAGAAGCCGTGCCAACTCCATCTTTGTGCCCAAGTACTTAAAAATCTTACCAAACTTGGACATTTGCTGACTCGAGCTTCGATGATGTTACTGTGGATGATACTCTGAAGAGCTTCTGAATCCTGTCGGGATTGAGATGAAGACGAAGCAGAAGAAGTGCAAGAGTCAATCTTCGATTGCAGAGAACCGACACCAAAAATTCTCCCTTTTTTACGGGGAGCAACCTGAAAAAGAAAAAATATATTTGATTGTAATTTATAATAAACATAATTACAAACATTTACAACAATTTTAAAGACATACCTCAGTAAAAATTTTGTTCTTCATGGCCGGAGAGACGGATGCMGTGCTCTCGGGATCATCACCATCAGAAGCCTGAGTCAGCTCCTGCATCCTGGAAGTGACGTCATGGTAGAGCTTCTCGATTTCCGTCGACAACGATCCATCCGGTCTCCGTTTCGTCTCTTCCAGAACCGCGAGCAAATCCGGAATCGCATCGTCTCCACGGGTCTCAGCCTAAGTATATATAAATAATTACTATCATATTTAATTAAAAAAATTTAATAACTTTAAAAAAAAACTTACAATCTTCCGTGCTCGTGCTTTAAACGAAAGCTGTCCGGAGCGATGCTTATGATACCCGTCTCCATCAGGATCAGAGAACCGGGCAGCATTCGCTCTTAGTCTCACTCGCGGATCGACCAATACGCCCAGGCCTTTCCAGACCTCAGGATCCAGCCACCTAGGCATCGCAT